>JAWNNO010000495.1:1800000-2144470 GCA_035044985.1 Lordiphosa fenestrarum
ATATTATCCAGGTTCCAAAATACTTGTAATTGGCTCAAAAGTGTTGGTAAAGTTAAGTTATATATTTATCAGGATTAAAACCAACTCCTAACCAGTTTTAAGCTACGAAATTGTTTAATTAATAAATATTAAACACTGGTGCTTTTGATCCTTATAAGTGGCTGAACTTTTACAGGTTCAATACCGGTTCAGCCTCAAAATTAGAAGTGGTTTAGACCAATAGGTAGGTAGATAGAACTAGTTTCGTAATATTTGCAAGCAGTTTAATTGTACAAAGCTTAAAAACTCTCTCACAATGCTGGGAACACATTCACTTGAATGGAATTTCATCATCTTAGTTCCAGTTATTTTCTATATATAGATATGGAATATAGATTTTGGTTATATATGTATGTATGTAAAAAGATCCTTAAACTTCTTTAAGGGAAGAGAAAGTGTTAAGTGTGGCAGATAGTATTCCATTCCTTTTGTTATATTCTCGCCGTGTATGCATTAAAGCTTACCATGCCTTCCTCGCTCTCTCTCTTTCACCCTCTCTTGCTGGCACTCTCTGTGGGAAAAGCTGTTTTCTTACAACTAGCAATTCCTTGTGTTAGGTCGGGTTCGTCTTGCTGGTGGGTGGCATTGGGTAAAGACATATGCAGGGTTGACTAACCGACTGACTGACTGACTCACAGACCAACATTTTTTGGAGGGCGGGTCTTAAAAGCGCATTGTTCGAGTTCAAGTGCCACATTGACCGGGAAAATTTAGCACTTAAACCAACGGAAAATTCATTGTTTTTTTCGGTTTTCTGAAAATGCTTAATGTCAACTTTCATGGCCGCATGCGCCACTCTACGCCTAAGAAATTAAAAGCCTACTTAGTGGCATTTAATTATTCATTTAAGGGTCGTTGATTAGTGAGGAGCTTCTCCTCCGACGACACTTGTTGTTTTTGTTGTTAGGTGGGGGGATGCCCCAGTGTCGGGGAATTAACTGTCAAGGGAAACCAGTTGGTAGGGAGACTAAGGTGCAGCTGCTTTTCCTCGCTTGTTTGATCGAATTTTAGTTTGGAATTTGGTATCCGGCCGAGACTCGTTGACTTACTTTTGAAATTGTTGCCATATTGAGAGGGACTTGAACAAATATATTTTTTTTTGTAAACAAAATGGATGATCTAAAACGTAGCTCCATGACCACTAATTCGGTGTTAATCCGACCCAGACTTATCTATGGCTTGCGCACGGATGTTTTGGGCAACATACACTTTAACCTAACCAAGGAGGTCATCTATCCGGTGGAGGGAGTGTTGGCCTTTCATGACTATGTGCTGAATAAACAGAGATTCTTGAGGTAAGTGACATCGCTTGGTTATTATTAATTGCTCAGACCAAGCTTCTTAGGTTTCCCGAGGATACTCGTCCAGAAATCATTGCCATGAGCTCACATCGCAAGCTGTTGGCTGTTTTGGAGTATCATGCCAGGAAGTAAGTGGAAATGTACATTAGGTGTCAGCTACTCACCCGTTGTCTTCCCTCAGTGGACGTTATATATCCATCTATGAGCTGTCCACTCTCAAGAAGCGACGTCATTTGGAGCTTCCCGGCAATCAGCGTCAAGCTGAAATACAGCAAATGATCTTCACCTTTGACTCCAGAGCCATAGCCCTGATCACCAAACCTCCTGAGGAGCATGTCATCATGCTGGTCCTGGACAAGACTAATACGGTCATCGAGGGTCGGGCCACCGTTTTAGGTTCCCATGGTGGAGCTCAGTGTATTGCAGGGAATCCCAGTGATTGCAGTTTCCTGGCTGTGGGTGGAGAGCGCACTCTGCTCTTGATGAGCAAATCGGAACGTGGCTTCACCATTAGCAACAATCTTAAGATTACCTATCGAGTCACCTCCATGGCCTTTCTATCCATGGATCTTTTGATGGTGGGCACCGATAGTGATCAGTTGATACTGGTGGAGAATGGTGAACAGAAGTTGGCACAAAAGGCCAGCGAGGCGGATACCGTGGATTTGCTGATTGATCAGGAGATCTTCGATCGAGATCGTGAGGCTCAGGATCATCGTTTTATGTTGCCCACACAGGCCGTTGTGTTGCATGATAATCGAGTACTCTGCATGACGGCCTTTCCCAGGGGTTTTGCTTACATCATTTTCAATCGTGCATTTGTGTTTGAACGCGTTTCCAAGTTTAAGTTTGAGAGGAAAACGATATTGACGGTACCCGTGAATTTGTATGCCGAACCCATGTATCAGATCACCAATCTGGCCATAGATCATAAACAGGAAACGGTGATTGTGACCACTTTACATGCTCAGATCTATGTGGGTATATTAATAGTGCCGGAGACCCTGAAAACGAAACAATTGAAATTTGAACCATTGGGTGTGCTGATACACACGGGCGAGGTCATCGATATATCTACCTGTGCCTGGAAACCCATCATTATGACGGCTTGTGAGTATGGATAGAGGTTGGATAGAGGAGTGTTGAGTAGTGCGGGGAGGTTAAGGTTGCTCACAAGGTTCTATTTTTGTGCAATTGCTTACTTAGTTGCTCTTTATTGTTCAGTTACTCACTTATTTTGCACTCCTTTTGATTCCTCACTTAAAGTTTCTTTACACAGTTACTATTGCAAAGAATAGTTTTGAAAAGCCTATTTTTTTTTATTAATATAACCAATTTTCATATCCTTTGGATGATTTTCAGCTCCTTTGGATGACAATTTAAGATCCATTTAACATTAAATGTGTATTTTAATACCCAAAAATAGAGGAAAGTTAACTTGCAGCACTTTTTTCTAACTAAGACTACTTTTCAGACTTTACTTTTCTATAGGAGCTATACTATATAGATGTCCGATTTCGACCAAACTTGGCAGAATCATGGAAAAGCATAGCAAACTAAGAAATATAAAGTTTGGAGGCGTTTTCATTGAATACAAAAAAGTTCTTACTAAGACTACTTTTCAGACTCTACCTTTCTATGACAGCTATACTATATAGATGTCCGATTTCTACCAAACTTGGTAGAATCATGGAAAAGCATAACAAACAATGAAAAACAAAGTGTGGAGGCGTTTCCATTATAAACAAAAAAGTTGTTCTCAATAAAGCTAGTTTTTCGACCTATCGTTGCTATGGCAGCTATATGCTACAGTCAACCGATCCGGCATGTTTCGACAAATGTGCAGCGTTTTTGTACTAAAACACTTGGTGTGAAGTTTGGTGAAGATAGCTTTCAAACTGACGGAGGAGATAGCATAGAAACAGACGGAGAAAGCTAAATCAACTCAGCTCGTCTAATCTAGAATAGATATACTTCCGTCTATGCGTTACATACATCCGGAAAATTTTACAATACCCTCTGAAAGGGTATAAAAATGGACTTCCAAAAACCTTTCTTCCAAATGGATACAGAAATTATCCAATGTATATTTTTAGTATCTTTTTTTTACGCTGATCTTTGCTCACTTTCTTTACTGAAAAGAGTAGTTTTATACCAACCTCCAGTGTATTATTTAAATGAATTAACTTATATATAACTCTTCACTTAGCAAGGGATCAAACCATACGCATTTGGAACTATGAGACGGCTCAGGTGGAATTGGTACGCAAATTTCAGGTGGATGTGAATATAGTGGAACTCAACTCGACCGGTCTGATGGCTGCTATTGGTTTTTCGGATCAGTTGCGTATTACACAGATTTTTATGGATGATTTGAATGTAAGTTGAGGGTGGGAGTAAAGGGTTTAAGGCAGCAATATCTGTTATTGTTCCATTTGTAGCCTAACGTAAACTGTAATGAAGAAGTATTACCGAAACGATACCATTTGAAAGGGGTTGAACTTTAGTTTGAGTTGAGGTTTAAGAAATCAATTTTCTGCAAATAATTTTGAATCAATTTGTTACACAGCAGAGCAAAATCTAAGTTTATCTGACAGATAGTAGCTATTTAGAAGATAACAAATCGGCCCTTAGTTGGAAATATTTCAACAAGATTGGGTTAAACAATCAATGTAGGGTTATGATAATGTAAAAAAACAAACATTATTTCGGGTCAGAGACTGTTTTCTAAAAGAAGGGGGAAAAAGTGAGAAAGATAGATAAGAAATCCTACAATTTCTCTCCTCTTTTCCTACTTAATACAAATAATTCCTCATTATCCTTCCCAATATTATCCCCCATCCAGATTGTTAAAACCTACAATTTTCCGCACTGTAACGATGTGCGTTACTCCAATATGGGTCACCTAATGGCTGCCGCCTACGATAACAATATTACCATCACCTCGGTTTACAATCTGGAGGTGGTCATCAATCTGAAGGGACACAATGGCACCGTTCTTTCCGTGGCCTGGACCAAATCGGATAAACATCTCATTTCTGGTGGTGCTGAGGGTGCCATCTATCAGTGGGACATTGAGACGGGTGCTCGTCTACAGGAAATTGTACAAAAAGGCACCGAATACCTGACCATCTGTTGCAGTTTCAATGATCCGCTGACCATCTATGCGGGTACAAATTTTGGTACCATACGTGAGTTTCAGGAGTCGGAGCTGGTACGTGAGATTACCATACCATCCAGGAATAAGGGTTCCATATCAGACATCTGTTTGGCACGCTCGGATCTTATAATGTTTGTGGCCGATCATGAGGGGAATCTGTTTAATATGCAATTACCTTTCCTGGAAGCAGGCGGTGGCACCTTAACCAATTTCCGCTTCTTTGATGGTCCTGTCAACAAACTGAGATTCTCCTATGATGGCTCACTACTTTTGGCCATTTCACAAAAGGGCACGGTAGCCATTTGGGCCATGGATAATATAGAGGGCAAAGTGGCCACCATGGATCAGGATTTGATGAAGAGTCAGGAGGTTTTGATACCACGCAGTCAGTTGAACGATAAAATAGAGCAAATATCCAATTTGGAGTTGCGTCTGAAGCAACAGGCGGAGGAGTTCCAATATCAATTGAGTCAGAATGAGATCTTTGATGGTCAGCAGCTGCAGGAAGTACATCGTAGCTACTGCTCGGCCCTGGAGGAGCTGAAGGAGTTGAATAACGAGATAGAGGCCCGACACACGGAGGAAATGAATTTGATTACCTTCCAGATAAATAACATCAAGGAAGATCATCGCGTACAGCTGGACACCTTGGCCACGCAGTATTCGGAGCGTATGCTGATCGAGTACCAAAAGTTTACCAATCTACGTGAGAATATGTTGGAGCTGAGAGAAAGCTATGAGGATAAGCTGAAGAATTCAACGGGTACTTTGCAGGATACCATCGAGGCTCTGGAGAGTAACTACAAGCAGCAGCTGGATGAGCGCAAGAATCTCATCAGAGAATTGATGAAGGAAATGCAGGATAAGAAATCCGAATTCATAGAATACTGTCGCGAGGTGGAGCTGGAGAATGATCGTAATATGGTGGCCACCCAAACGGAATATGAGAACAAGTTAACCACCGAGCGCAATGAGACCCAAATGTGGCGCGGTAAGGCGGGGGTTTTACAAAAGAAGTACGAAACACAGAGCAAGGAAATCGATAGTCTGCTCGAAGAGGTGGAGACGCTTAAGGAGGAACACCTCAAGTCCCAGCGGAATATACAGAAACATATGCGTAACATAGAGGATCTGCAGAAAGACATCTCGGACAGGGATTACGCCATCAATGCCAAAGAGAAACGTATACAGGACTTGCTGCACAAAAACCAAGAGCTGGACAAGTACAAACAAGTTCTGGGTCACAAAATAGCCGAACTCAAGGCACAGATAGAGCCACGCGAGTTCCAAATCAATGACAAACGGAAACATATCATTGAAATGGAAAACGAGCTGGAGGGTCTCAATCAGAACAACATACAACTGGAACTGCAGCTCAAGGAGATGCGTGACAAATACCTAAGTAATGTGTCCGAGCTGCGTACGGAGAGGCATCGCGCCAAGGCTGCGCGCGAGTGTTTGAATGCCATTTGCACGGATATCTACTATGTGGCCGGAGAAGTTGATACGGCGGAGGGTTTGAAGAAGGCGGTGAAAGAACTATTCCAGAAACATGCCAGCGATGATGAGCTAAAACGATTTGTTACTCTCGATGCTGAGGTACGCGATGAATTTCTGCGTCAACGTAAACAAATCGAGAATGTTTTGGCACGCTACAAGTCCGTGGCCGAGGATAAGAGCGTGCAGAAGAAGTACGACAAGCTATTCCGTGAGAATATTGTGCTTATTGATGAAATTGAAAAACTACGTGAACAAAATTTGTCCCTAAGATCTCGCCTCAAAGACGATTTGAGAAGGGATCTCAAGTTTAGAAAAGCACAAAACAGAAGTGTTTCCATTGTGTAATTAAGGCTAGGCGAATCTAATAAATCGAGCCTCACTGAGAAAGTCTTTGACTTGGCATAATTTTGTGTTGGGTAAAAAGCTAGTTTCTCTTATTCCGACTTATTTTACATATAGATACACAGATACAAAAATGGCATTAGTTAGAGTCTCAGGCCTCGACCAGAGTTTTGTTGGGTTTGCTAGCCTGTTTGCGTGGTTTAGTCTCCTCCTCCTCCTCCTGCTCTTCCTCCAATTCTGCCGCAGCAGGCAGCTCTTCGGCTGGCACTTCAGGCAGCACCACACGCTCATCTTCCGCCTCCAAGGCCTCCAGTTCAGCCAGCACATCTTCTTCATCCTGTGTGGTCAACACATCTGTCAGTATGGCATCAATTTCCTGTTGCTTCTCAATGCCCTCTCTGGTCTCATCCATAATCTTCTCCACCTCATTAATGTCCAGCATATCATGAACCTTTTTCAGAGCCGCATTGCCCTGTTTAAGGCCATCCAGCACCTTCAATTCCACCTGTGCAAACTCCAGATCAGCGGCCAGTATTTCCAAATTCTCTAGCTGCTTGTCTGCATTGGTCAAGAGGGATTCCTGGTACTTTTTCTTGCGCAGTAACAGCTTGGCGCGACTGAAAGAGTTAGGGGTGTTTACTCAAGAGTTGATGGCTTATATAAGGATGTCAGCTTACTCTTTTCTGCCCTGCTGCAGACACTTCTTGGCCATAAGTCGATCATTTTCTAGCTGGAGTTCAATGCGTTTCTGATATTGCTTCAGACGATCACGCTGCTGCTTCAATTGCTGTGCATATGTACATTGTGTGTGTGTGTGTGAGTTAATTGGCTAAATGGCTTAGGGTGACAACTTACCAGCACGGCTTTGTCGTGGTCTGTAATACGGCTGGGAGCCGTCTTTTTGCTAGATTTACCAAACAAAGCGCCCATGACTAACCGACTAATGTAAACAGCTGACACGTTACCAGGGCTAAATGCGTAGTAACAGTTTAGAGTGGCCATAACTTTTTATCGTTAATCAAGTATCGATATATAATGACAAAGATTATTAAATACATAGATGGGACATGGAAATCTCAGCGAGAATATAAATAACACTTGGTATTCAAACTGAATGTTCAAAACTGTATAATATAATTGTGGAAATCTTTTTGTGTTGCCTTTAACCGGAACATGAAAGCAGCCCTGCAAGTTAACAACAATCCGAAACTAAGTAGTGTAAACGTTCCACCGCAGATCCAAGGGCTTTTATACCAGGTTATGACATTGATTGAGAAACCCATCGCTTCCATTACAACGAGTTTGAACCACTTCACCAAGCTTTTTCATAAATTTCAAACGTTTGCAGACTTGAAACCTTAAGCTTCAAATCTCCATTTCGAACCTTCTTTTCAATTTCAGTGGCCTGAACTATCATATCCCTCCGCCAATCAATAATTTTTGCTGCATATACAGTTAATTATTCCGTTTAATTTGCATTTTCAAATTGTACGTAAAAAAATGTTCTCTTAGATCCAAGTTGAAAACCACAGAAAATACGGTTTAACGGTACGACTTCTGGTAACGGGCACGGGCACCTGGACCACCGAACTTCTTGGGTTCGCAACGACGTGGATCACCAACCAACAGGGTTCTGTCGTATTGGACCAGAATGTCCTTGATTTCCTTCTTGGAGGCCTCATCGACATCTGCAATGACCAAGAGAAATCAATGGTTATTAAAGTTATGCTTACAAGCAAAGATTAAAGTTTATTCTGATTTATTTGTAATGTTGTTGAAGCCTCAATTAGCACTGTGCTTTAGCCTCAGTGCTCTATTTGATTGCCTCAAGCATTTGTTCTGCCTTGCTTAAGTCTTTCATTGGAAAAGGTTTAACAAACAATCCAACAAATATCTGGTAGAAGGGGAACTTAGTATATTATTTTCAAATGTTTTTGAAGCATCACCCAAATTCTGCGATTAATTGCCGCTAGTTTGGTTGGTATATGCTCATAATTTCATCTGGCCCTAATTGAATCATTTGCAGAAGAGGGGTCTAAATTTTCTCTTAAGCAAAAACCTATTAAAAGGCTTAAAAATAAAGTAAACTGATTCTTAGTGAATGTCGTTAAAGCCTCAATTAGCCGGAAGTAGACAGTTAAATCCACAGCTCTTTTTGATTGCCTCAAGCATTTGTTCTACCTTGCTTAAGTCTTTCATTGAAAAGGGTTAATTTATTAACAATCCAACAAATATCTGGTAGAAGGTTGAAAATATCAAATGTTTTTGAAGCATCACCCAAATCTAGGATTAATTGCCAATAGTTTGGTTGGTATATGCTCATAATGAAGGTTTCTCTAGCCTTTATTGAATCATTTGCAGGAAAGAGGGAAATATCTTTAAAGCAAAAACTTTTTAAAGGCTTAAGAATTTAGAAAATACAAAAAACATGGAATTTGAAATGCGACTGAACCGATTAGTGATAGTGAACCAAACCAATGTTGTTACTAACATTCGGAAACTCCACTGGAAGACCGACTAGATACCCGTTCAATACATTTCATGGACGTCTATCAGGGAAAACTACTGGACAGAACTTAAAGCTCCCTAAACCACAGAACCAAATGAGTGAATTAATACCTTGGGGGAAATCTCTGAACCGAACCATATCAATCAAGTTGTTAATTAGCCTATTTTGGGGACATCTTGAACAACAATATCAAAAGATTTTAAACTACTTCATTGAGGGTTGGGTTAAGAGACTTGTAACACTCAAATCTAACATTAAAGCCGCCATATATAAGATAGAGCAGCGTGAGGGCTAGGTAAAGTCAATCCCATTCCAATTTCAAGTCTATCCCATCCTGAAGCCACTTGTTAGATGGAATTCTGTTCCTATTTGCCTAAAAATCGAGGCTTATCCTTGACTATTAAGTTGTTTATCGTACTGATTCCGCGTTTAACTTGAACTTGCGCTGATTTTCCGTTTGTGGTCTTAAATTGGTTTGTGGTCTTCATTAGAAGACACCTTCTAATGAAAAAAAATATACGAAAATATTCGGATAATTTATAAAAACATTTCTAAAATGACTTCAAATTCGCGGAATATGACAAAATCAATAGAGTTTTAAAAACTTTCCCGTTCCGATCTAGATCTTGATATTCTAAAAAAATCCAACCCGGGACTATCTGAGCTCCCTCCTTTTTCTTAAATACACCGAAAAGTGTGTCTACTATAACCAAATTGAATTCAGAACTTACTTTTTAAAGAACTCCTACTAAAAAATCTATTTTAGAGACTAATTGAATCAATGAGAAAATGATTACAGCTTGCATCCCGCTTTGAAAATGAAAATTTTGGGAAGGCAACTAAACTGTGGTAATCAGCTTGGCTACATAACCAAAAGAATCTACTTTTCGACTTAATTAAGCTATTAAAATATGTAAAAATTAGTACAAATTCGAGTCTTACATTTCTGGTAGAAGGCAACTAGTGCCTTGGAGATGGCCTGACGGATGGCATAGATCTGAGCGACATGACCACCACCGTTGACGCGCACACGAATGTCCACACCGGCGAATTTCTCCTGCAATAGAAAACATACAAGAAATTTGGTTTAGCATTTGCTGGACATTAAAAATTCAGAAGAAGAATTTAAGAGAATTTAATCAGTAACAATAATTATTCTCATTTGGCTTCAAGTTCGGGATAAATGTTATCATCACATGGAATTTCCTCTACTGATTCCATCTATTTCGTGTGGGGCTACACATACCTTGCCGAGCAACAAGAGCGGCTCCTGCAGTTTATATTGCAGAACTTTGGGTTCAATCTGTTCCAGTGGGCGTCCGTTTACCCTCAGCAGACCGCTGCCACGCTTGCAGTAGGCCACCGCGGTGGCGGTTTTCTTTAAAATAAGATTACAAATTAACAAACAAAATTCACACAAACAGACAAACACACACGCAAACATAACCTCACGTGCGACAATTTAATTTAATTCAATTACCTTGCGTCCAAAGACTTGAACAGCCTGCACGGGTTCTCTGCGCTATAAATGTAAAGGAATGACACCATTTTAGTTAGTTTCTCATTAAAATATTCATTTATTTTCACTAGCACTGGTACCTTTTGCTGCATTTTGCTCCGCGAGTTGGATGAAAAAGAGCGGAAGTTGGGTTTTTGACAGCTAGTGTGACCAAATTTGCTGAACTGTCAGAAAAAATACCAAAAATACTATGTTTGGATAATCGCTATCGTTGGCGTTGCCACTTATCAATTTTCAAGTCAATTGATTGGTGCGACGTTGAGATTTTGAGTTGATTATCAGGATAATTTAAATTTTTTTTGATTAAGATATTATGATTATATAATATATCCCTTTTAAAATGATGTTCTGACAATGTCGATAGTTTACCTTCCTTGCAAGGTGTTGATATCGATAGTTTCTTTAACCAGTTTGGCATTTGGTCAATATCAAATGCGGTCACTCTCTTCCTAGAACTGAATGTGGTCACTTTAAGTCATAAATATAAGTGAATTGACTTTGATTTTTTTTTCTAATCATAATCATGGTCGTCTGCGCCACGCAGATCTATGCGCCAGAACCTAACCATTGCTGTGAAGCCACAAATACCCACATGCCAGGGCAATCGCATAGCGCATCCAACAAAGATCCCGCAAGTGTCGATGGCGTCGCAGTTGCCGAGGATGAGGATGATCGAGAGGAGGGCGAAATTGTGGATGAATTCGAAATGATCATTTCCTCCGAGGATGAGGAGTTCAAGTTGCGTGCCCGCATTCAGCAATTGGAGGAGAACAACAAAGATGTGGAGAAAATGGATATGTTATCAGCGAATTTGGCCAATCAATATAGTAAGAGCAACATGTTGTGTGTGTGTGTGTGTGTGTGTGTGTGTGTGTGAGCGCGCAAATACACACATTCACGCATATGTATGTACCTATCACCCTCTTAGAAGTTGATTAGAGAAACTGAAACTGCGTCTCAACTCCTTGGCAGAATTCTGGTTTCTGCTTGGGGAAATTGGCTCAATTGGCTGAGCCCAAAAGGTTTCATGGGTCAAATTTTAAATTTGGCAACTTTTATGTAATTTCCCCAGATGTTTCCGAGCCCAACCCATTTATACATATCAGTGTGACGAAAGTTTCCATATGTATATTCCCTTGGCAAACGACATCAAAATCGTTGAACATTTCATTTAAATTTCGTACAATTTTTGATCCGAGCTTAAATAAAAACCCCACTTTTCACAAGAGCACCCAAAAGGGTTCATTTAAACTCGTACCTTACCCTCAGAATGAAATCGGTTTGTTTAAGTGATCTTTTTAATTGGTCAATTCCTTTTGCAGACTATCATCAGAAGGTTGCGCCCCGATATACCCGATATCAGAAACATATCTCACCGGTCTATGTGCTGTCCGATGTGTCCAGTCAGTCGGAGAATGATTATGAGCCACAGCGAAAGTATCGCAAACATAAAATGCGACGCTTGGAGAGTAAAAGACATGAGGTAGTGGGTGCAGATTACAGGCGCAATCCCAGCAATCGACGCCTTAAGCAGCGACTCAAGCGACGCAGTAGCCAAAACCATCACTATCAGTCCCAACCCGCCAACAATCATCATGGCCATCACTATGGCGGCCGACACGATGCCGTCCTGCTGGACTCGCTTTGTAATAGTGTGACAGATGATGAAATCTGTGAATATGAACTAAATGATGAAGACGATGAGGATGTAGGGGGTTTGGAGAGTCTGAAAGTCAGTCGGGATAAGTTGCGTGTGGCCTTGGCAAGGGAGGAGCGGCATGATATAGTGGGTCAGTATAAGATGAGTCTAAAAGAACGGTTACAATATCGTCATCGAAAGTCACCAAGCAGTCCGCATTATACAAATAATTCGAAGAATTTCAAGCAAGAGGCAGATTTGATTCCGTTGCCCGAACTTAGCCAAGAAGGTAATGACGAGGGTGAGGTGGAGCAGCAGCAGCAGCAGCAGCAGCATCTTCAAGAAGATCCCGCTGAGCTAAAGCTACGTCTCATAGCCCTGAAATCGGCCATCTTGAAGAAGCATTTGGCGCGCAAAAAGCGCGATGCAGAGCGTGCCTACTCACCCACCGATATGATAAACCGGGTACATCCCAGCGTAAATAATGAGTGCGATATAGATGACCTCATGGAGATAAGTCCAGCGGCCTCGCCGGAGCGTGCTCTGAGTCCTCCGCCACGTTTCCATCAGCAGGTGGATACAAAACCCGTGGATATGGATTTGGCTGACACGGATAGCGATGATCAGCATGAACGTTCTTGGAATACCTGGGCAAATAATTGGAATTCCTTGGAAACAGCAGGTGGCAGTTGGCGTTGTTTTATGCCCAACAATTCCCTGCCACCCGTTTCCATGCCCATAGTGATTGATGAGGAGGAAGAGGAGCAGCAGCAGCTGCAGCAGCAGCAGGAACAGCAGTACAAGCATCAGTATGTTGACGATGATGATGAAGAACCGCCACCACCGCCACCATTTCACATTCCACGCATGCAACTGGAGGATGATGATGCCAGGGATGCGCTCGTTTTATCTGAGCAGCATTCCAATCATGACTCCTGTAACGATATCCAATCCATTTCCATGGACAATTCGCAGACGCGTAAAAGTTTCTGCCAATCCCCCATAGAAACAAGTGAGGATGAAGCCGGAGCCTTACGTGCCATGTTGTTGTCCAATTTAAGGCCTATTAAGTTGACAACACCACCCCCGCCACCTCCTCCGCCACCACCACCACCCGTCGTGGTGGAAGAGGAAGCTCATGATTCAGATGATCCCGAGGAACTGCGTTCCCTACTACTCTCCAGCATAGCTTCAAAGAAGAAGTCTTTCCACCAGGAAGCAGATGAGGACAGATTAAGTCCGAAAATACTCAAAAATGCAGTTAGACGTTTTCAGCCACCTTTAGTGCCCCCCACACAGGAGGAGGAATCCCAAGAGAAGCCTGTAGAGCGTACTCCCAGCTTGTTGCCATTGCCTGTACCTGCCCCAGTTCCTCCGCCAGAGCTCAATCTTCCAGTACAAATTCTTCCCACACCGCCATCTCCCAAGATCATCAAAATTGTCAAACCCAACAAGGTGATCAACAAGAAAACTGCCACCAAGCGTAAGATTACCTCAGAGGAATCGCCTGCAACTTTGTTGGTCAAAGAATCGAATGCTCCATTGCATAGTCATAACAGTGCTTCCAATACTCGACTGATCACCACTCTAGATCCCGCCAGCATCAAAGTCAACAAGCTAATCATTAGCCTGGCAGCCGAATCCTCTGCAGGTAGCGACGATGAATTGGAATTGAAATCAAATTTTGCCTCCTATGCCAATTATCGAGACAATGCCAGTCCCCTAAGTTTGGCCTTGGGTAGTGCTAGTGGTTCAACCACCAGATCAAATACACCCAATTCGGAAATATTAGAACAAATCACACCAAATAGTAATCCAAATCTGAGGCGCACTGTGATTAATGAGTATTTTGAAAAGAAATTGGATGATTTTCTTAAGCAGGCACGCTCCAAAGTGCCAACTGTGTCACCGTTGGAGAGTGAGAATGGAGTAGGTGAGCCGCCAGCGGAGAAGGAGAAAGAGCAGAAGGAAAAGGCAACTAGTGTGACGCCTGCTGCTATTGCTGCCTCGACGGCTGCTGTGGGAAAACAGCAACAGACCAAGACAACACCTGTGGTAGGTAGACGATTAAGGTTTCTCTTTTACTTTTTCTAATCTTCTATGGACACACAAATAGCACAAATACTTATATAGTTTCTTAAGTTAGATTTCGTTCTTAGTTGAAACTGCATAATTCGAGAAGTCTTTTATGGACTGATCTAATGCGTTGAAAAATGTTTGCTTGAACCAATAATTTAACCTAAAACCCCAAGAAAATAGTACAAATAGTGTCTCTTGTAGGCACCAAGTCACTTTTTTGGTTGCTCGAGATACTGTCCTTGCTGATATTCAGCTAAAGAGACTTGATTTTCTACTTGCGCAGTGGATTTCGACGAACTTTTGAATTTTCTCAGCCTCTTATCCTTTAAAGAATGGTAAATTTCTTCTGTTATGTTCATTTCTGCTGTTTGTGTGAACAAGACTGTACAAATTTCGTCCTTAATCTTACTAAAAACGGCTTACTTAAACCAGGCGGTGCGACATTTGCCAGTGGCATCACAAAAAGAATATTTGCGCCTCATTGAACGCATGCAGCTGCTTGAGCAAAAGAAGAATAAAGCAGCCAAGAAAGCAGAAGCAGCCACAACAACCTCAAAAACCATAGGCACAGCCATCTCAACAACCGCAAATCCAACCTCAATCGCTGCAGTCTCTGCCCCTGCGGCGCCAGTTGTCAAAACCTCAACGAATCCAATCAAGCCGCCCGCAACTAACAAAGTTGTGCGAAAGATCAGCAAGTTGGTGGCCAAGACTCCAGTTAATGCCACAGCAGCCGCAGCACCCATCGAGCCAACTACCTCCCACAAGGCCGCAGCCAAAACACCTTCCAAAGAGAGTCGACTGAAAGCCTATGAAAACTCCTTCACAAAAATTGGGTACTTATGGCCAATTTCTTTTAAAAACCACACTCAATCTTTTGATCTCCATACCCCAATTCTAGCTGCAGCATGATGTCCAATCTAGATAAATCTCTGCAAATGGTCGAAGAGGCTAGAGAATCAAAAATCACACGTCTACGTTGCTCGCAGCGTCTGAAAGAGCTATTTGCCGAGATGCAGTCCGTCAAGCAGACTGTCAAGCAGGAGGAGGCCAAATTGTCTAGAATTCAACCCGAAATCCAAGCCAGCCATGAAATAATCATTTCCCTGAAACAAAAACGCAACAAACTCTACAATGCGGCCATGGACCTGGGCAAAGGACTTAGGGGCGATGACTACAGGTACTCGAAATACATCCAAACAAGAGCAGCAACTTACAACAACTACGTGGGAATGCTGGAACTTAAATAGAACGACCAAAAAGACGCGACCATAACCCAACAACTGTTGTCTGTCTATAAATATGTACTTCTCTTGCAGGTTAAAGGACGAGGGCAAACCGGAAATCATACAAAAATCCTCACATCTAACCAAGGAGATACGTTTATATAATTCCATCAAGAAATATGAAGATGTGGTACGTCTGGTGGACCAAGAGAATGAACAGAAACCGGCTGCCGTTCCAGAGATGGAAGTGCCACAAAAGGAGACCACCCCAACCCCGCCGGCTGAAAGTCAACCCATTCCAGATGTGCGTGGATTTCGTTAAAAAAAAATTTCTCTTAATTCTTGCTTCACAAACAAACAACAACTCCAAATATTGTTCCGCTAAAATACCTCTTTTGATTTTGGTGTTGATCTAACTGTGCCTAATCCCCATACTAACAAAACGGTTGAGTTTATTTACAGAACCAGCCCCAAGGTGAAGCAGTAGATATACTACAACCTGTGCAAGCACTCAAACCCCCCGGACCCTTTACGGTTAGCTTTATGAGACAGCTGAAAGAGGAACCAGAAGTGGAGCCACTGAAGGAGAGTTATCTCAATGAATACCGCACGCCCATGTCACGTAATTATAACAGGTGTGTGATTTATATACATATTTAACACAGGCAGTGTGATTGGAAGCGCACATGAAATGACAGACTTTTAGCCAGGAGAATACTGGGAACGAGGACAATACACGGAAGGCATTAAGAAGGGTAGCAGAGACACGGTACATTCCAGTTGGCAGAAGAGATGAATAGACATCAACAGCAACAAGCTTATGAGCAACAAGTTAAAAGTCGGTCAGTCCCGTCTGTAATATTCTCTGCAACTTCCAAACTTTTGTGTTAAGGTGTATAAAGTTCTACTCATATGGGCGTTTCCACAAAAAGGTCCACCGACACGAAAAAATTTAAAGTAGTTATAAACACTATATTTTGTCACATTTCCCCAGGGAAACAATTAAATTAAACTAAATTAAGCCAGTAGAAAAATTTGCTCATAGCCCGTTTCGAGATTTTCGAACCCAAATTCGCGCAATCACAGTTTTTCTCATTTTTATACTCTTATGGCAAGTTTTTTCTTAAAAAATTGCCTATGGATTTCATTGACTTTTGTTATCTAAAACTGCTCTAAGGGTCCGAAGGTTTAAAAAAGGTTGGATAAGAGGCTACATCACACTATGTAATTGCAATTAACTGTAAGTTTTTGCTTTGCATTAATCAGAAACCACATAAATATCTTGATGGAAAAAATGTCGCGTTCGACATGTCACGTAGCGACACAGATCAATATTAAATGAAAAAAAAAATACAGAAGATTTTCAAATCAAACAAAATACATTTGAAAGAGCAATTCATTGATAAGATATTAAATCAATTTGGGCTTTCTTGGGGCCTCGGGATTCGCTTAACTTTGGCTTTATATAGATAGGCGCGAAAATCACTTCTGTTTTTGTCGCGTTCGAATCGCTTCTTATTTTGTCTATATTTTGGAAACTCGACTTCAATTGCTATTGTTTTTTTTAGCAATAATTAAAGTGCTAGCGAATACCTTTAATATGAAGTAAAGAACGAATTAAAAATGCGCTTTAGCTTGCTTGTTTTTTACTTTTAATGTGTACGACGGCCGCGTTCGACAGAATGGAAATGCCCATATCTGTCCGTCCGTACTTAAGAACAATTTATCTATAATAATGGTGGATTTCCATTCATTGTGGAAGGTTCAGTTTTTCCACCAACTGTATTTTGCATGATTTCATACCAAGATACTATACTTACCTAAACTCTTCCAGATGATCGAATGTTGGAATATTAAAGTAAAACTGGTGCGAAATTTGACCGCAATAGCTTGAAAAGTTTGTGAGATGGGTCGATTTTGAAGACCATACCATGGACCTTTCTCACAGAGCACGAGCTTTGATTTTAAAATTCAATGATTTGCAAGCGCTGTTTGTTTCTTAGGCTATCTATGTAAAATGGCAAGCCTTACTGAGCATTTATGACGTTAGTTGAGGTGTCAACAAATTTACAACAAAACCAAATAGCATAAAAGTCACAATTTACAAGCTTAAGGTGGTACAGAGAGTAGTAAACTTGGGTCTGACCGACTTTCCATACATGTAATTATATATAAATGTCGTATTTTTCTGAAATTAGCCTAAGTTTTCATAGTGATTTGGTAAGTAGTAATAGATTTTTGACTAAAACAGCTGCCCTAAATCAAAAGCTCTTCAATATGGTTGTTTTGTCCCACTCCGTTACATTGTGTATATCGGTTAATAGTGCAACCTATTCTACAAGATAGATACTGTATTGGAGAGCTTATTATTTAAATCAAAAAAGGCCAATCAATGCCGCAATTGTCCCTCGTGGGCCGGTCCCCTATTCTGTCAATGCGGCTGAGGGCCTGAATATATGTGGTTTGACTTTTGAAGTCAAATACCCTTTGCCCTTCTGTTTGATTTGGTGCCCACCACTGATTTACATTGTTCATGATGTGATGTGAATATAAATGGAAGTTTGTGCTTGCATTTACCAGAATCGGTAGCAGCTCCCATTGTAACGTTGCTGCGTATTGCAGAACTTAAATGATTAGTTTTAATGTGGGTTGTATTACCAAATATGCCACATAACACTTAATAAGATAATCTTGTATTTTAAAGTGCTGCTTTAATAACATTTTTTTGGTTTTTATTGAAACGACAGAAATGCTACGAACAGTTCTTCTGATATAATCGCCTATATAGGCACAAAAAATGTCCATCGTCTTACAAAAATATCGTTATTTCGATCAAATATTGACATACCTAGACTATACATAACAAGAAATCGATAAATCAAACTGCATTTTCAGAAAAACAACAAAATAGAGGAAAGTTAGGTGAAGATAGCACAGAAACAGACAGACGGACATGGCTAAATTAACTCATCTCATCGTGCTAATGAAGAATATATATACTTTATGAGCTCGGAGATGCGTTACAAACATTCCCCCCACAAGAGTATACAAATATGGTCAAAGCTAGTCGTTGACGACCAAACAGAAAACAGAAATAGCACCAGAATATATCGAACCCCACAGCTGAAACGACAGCTTTCGATAAAATTTACTCCATTGCACCTTTGCTTTATCGAAGCTATCTTGTACCTTCTTCTGTTCCTCATTTTGAGTATAAAACCCATGCCCGCTTTCGATCACACTGCTTAAATTTCAGTTAAATAAATAAATTTGCCTGGGGGCGTTTCCCCTTTTTGTTTCCTTTTAACAGCCAACTAGATGTGCATGCCACCATGTGTCCCTTTGATCTGATGGGACGTTGCGAAGATGCGGACTGTACTTATCTGCATTTGTCACGTACAGAAGCTGTTCAAATGTCTGCCGCCAGCCAATGAGTTGGCCTGGCTGCTTGCCCCCATTCAAAACACAAAGACTCAAAATAATATTTTTCTAAAAAAACAAAAAAACAAACCAAATTAAGCAAAAAAAAAAAAAATGCCAAAAAACAAACGAAAACAACAACAAAACAAAAAAACAAAAAAAACATTCTAAAATAGCGTGCTTGAATTCTGGTAAGTTGAACTCTTCACGCGACCTTAATATTTAAATGTTGCTTTCAGTCAACGCAAATCTAAGAGAAACTACCCCGAGAGCTCCAGCTGCTGCCGCAAGAGTGCAAAATTCTATTGAATGCAGTTCAATTGTTGATACCTTGTTTGTTATATACATATATATATATATACCTATATTCTCGTACATTTCACGTGGTGTAGTGCAAGTTCAATCTACGATGATGTTCGGGCCCGCCTTGTTGTACAAGTTCGAAAGCCGTTTCGAGCGCCTGTGCATTTTGTTTTTACATAATTCGCCATAAAAATTGCAACAGCAAAAACTGTAATATCGTTAAGTTGAAACGCGTTTTCATTTCAAATTTTGTTTTTATTTTCCTCCTCCTCCTCATTTCTGTTAAACAAAATCCCCCACCTCATTTCGAAAATCATTATACATTTTTGTAACTATTATAAAGTTTTCTAAAAATAATCAAAATTCAAATGAATTTACGAGAAGAAATTCGCCAAAACAAAAAAGATAAATACAAAAAAAAACAAAAAGAAAAGAAAGAAACCAAAAAACAAAAGAGAGAAATAAATAAAAAGCATATTTTAAAAATGAATTAAAAACGAATCTGTTTATTCCTAGATAAATAATTGGTAAAAATATTATCACAGCCAATTAATTTCCACGATCTGCTGCTGCTGCTACTTAATATTGCTCATCATTGCCATAATAGACGTAGGCGTGGCACCAATCCTTGATGGAATCATCATTATTACAGCACATGGGATAGATAATCTCCGATTTGGTGACCTTGGCACAACGCATACACAACTCCATAGTTGTGGCATTGCGTTCGCACTGCTGCACCTTCAGTATGGTCTCGGGCGTCAAGTCTCCATGATATTCGCTGGGATCCACAGCCGGAGTTTCATTTTCATCCGCTGGCGAGGGTCTTGCCTGCACACCCAGACGCAGGGTCAACAGCAAAGCCAGCACAAATATGCTAGGGAATATCTGCAGAAAGAGCAAAACAATTGATTAGTCTCCTCATGTGTTGTGTGTGTGTTGTGCTCCAAGTCACGTGCGAGGAGTTGGGGGAAATGTCAATCAACCATTTTTTGGGATGTGCGGGCTTTTATTTTTGTGTTAAACAAATACATAATTGGTGTCAGGCGGCTCGTGCCGGTTTGAATTGAAATCATAAATCGTTTTAGTTTATTAAACCAGTGCAAACAAGTTTGTTGCTTAATTTGATTGTTGGTATATAGCCAGAAGCGGAGATTAGTGATGAACAGTGGGCCAATAATGTTGAAAACTACAAAATCAATTGTCAAATATACATGGCTCAGACAATATGCATATTCAAATAGCTCAAAACAAGTAGAAAAGTGGCCAATTTTAGCTCAATCAACTCTCGTTTTATTCCTTATCTTGCACCTATTCGTTTTGGTGTATTTTTGTAATTGTTTTCCAGTTTATCAAAAACAGCTGAGAATTAAGTCAGCAAGTCACACTGGGTCGTTCACACAAATTTCAGACAAGACATTGCAACTGAGGGAGGGAAACAGGGTACTTAATGAGTTCATTGGGCATTCAAAATGTGACGTGAAGTTGAGATCACAAACATTTCTAATGGAAACCCGAAATTGGGAGACCAAGCAGAATCAATAGGAATACCAACTTGTGCGAATTCATAGTACAGCAAGTCAACTGTTAGTTCTGCCTATGGATATCTCTCATATATAGCACCTTTATTCTATGCAAGCACAGCGGAATTGATCAGCTGTGATATTTCTCTAGTTAACCCCTATAAGAGTTCTTTTTTTTAGCAATCGCAGCGATTATAAACATTGCGAATCCATTATAACATAACTTTCTTTATGGGTCAACAGTTTTTGGAAAACGTTAACCGTGGTTCAGAAATCATTTAACATCTATGTTATGGTACATTTTAGGGGGGAACGCATGGGAGTTCTATGATGATGTGAAATGGAAATTTGCACTGATATAAAAATAGTGACAGAATGGTTCGTAATATACACATAGATTGTTACTTGCTCAAACGAATAATGGTTTGGCAATGATTTTAACAAAACCAGTTGCCCTGGATCTAATGACTTTTTCCACTGCTTCATTTTTGTACATCATTGTGGATGTACAAAGCCTTCCATATGAAAAAAATGGTTAAATTGATGTACATCAATTCATGATGTAGGTATTTGCCCCAAAAAAACCGAGTTCATTTGAGAATTTGCACTCGATTACTTTGCTTATACCCATCAAATTTTTCATGATTTATGCCCTTCAAAGTATGCAATCTTTTTCCTTCAGAAATTATCTATAAGAAGGAAGCCATTGCTAGTCATAGGCAATCGACACTGCAAATTCAACCAGATTGCTGGGGAAGTTGTGGGTCTACAACAGAAGGTTGTATTAAGACAAATCTAAAACCAATTCTTAATTAAAACGAGAAAGCTAAGCTAACTTCGTCTGTGCCGAAGTTTTTATACCCTTGCAAGTGCTCGCTTAAATATTTTCAAAAAATACTCTTGTTCCCATTTTCCGACCGATCGTTCGTATGGGAGCTATTTGATATAGTCATCCGATTTGGACAAAAACTTGTAGAATTGTGTAAAAGCACGAGAAACAATCAAATACAAAATTACAGGATGCTACCATTAAAAACAAAAAAGTTTTTCTAACTAAGACTGTTTTTTAGACCTATCTTTTGTATGGCAGCTATTCCATATAGTTGTCCGATTTTGATAAAACTTGGTAGAATTATAAAAAAGTTTGGAGTCGTTTCCATTTAAAAAACAAGAAAGAAAGTCGGTCAAGCCCGACTATAACATACTCTGTACCAAGAAATTTTGTCTTTTGATCATAACTCGAAAACCGTTCATCCGATCTTCTTCATTCCTTTGGCGGATCGATAAGTTATCCTAATAACTAAATATGTCCAGAAGAAACAAGCCATCTATCTTCAAAACTGTGGGAGATATGACGTTTTTTCTAAATTGCGGGGGCGGGAGGGGGCGTGGCCAAAATTGAAAATAAACTTGATCTGCCTGCAGACATAAGAAGCATATGTCCCATACACGTCAAACCTCTATCTCTTACCATCTCTGAGATCTGTGCGTTCATACGGACAGACAGACGGACAGACGGACATGGCTATATCGACTCGGCTGTTGATGCTGATCAAGAATATATATACTTTATGGGGTCGGAGATGCTTCCTTCTGGATGTTACATACTTTTGCACAAACTTATAATACTCTATGTACCTACGGTACAGAGTATAACTAGTTTTCCGACCGATTGATCCTATGGGAGCTATGAGATATATAGTCATCCGATCCGGTCGGTTCCGACATATTAGTAGTGTGCAGCAAAAAGAAGACTCTGTGCGAAATTTCAGCTCGATAGCTTTAAAACTGAGAGACTAGTTCGCGTAGAAACAGACAGACAGACAGACAGACGGACGGACAAAGCTCAATCGACTCAGCTCGTCACCCTGATCAAGAATATATATATAGTTTATGGGGTCGGAAATGAATATTTCTATGCGTTGCAAACTTCTGGGCAAAATTATAATACCCTTTGCAAGAGTATAATTATTATTTTTATATATTAAAGTTATGCGAAAGCATTAACATGACCTCGAGCCGGCTAACTGCAGGTTTACTCAGTAGAAAGGTCACAAAAACCAGTCACATATACAAAAAACGCAAGGCACGGCGTTGTTGTTGTATGAGCCTAAACATAAAATGGTTTCATTACAACAACTAAAACCCCCGTTTGAATGCAATTATGCAAACAAACTTTTTGGTCACCATTATTAACAGCGGGGAGAGTATCTCTCACACTAATAAAGGCAAGACCAGGGGGACACACACACACAAAGGCGACTGTCTGTTTCTACGCTGCCTCTCGATGTTTTTGCGCGCATTCTGCTTTGGGATTCCCAAACGGTTATGCCACCGCAGGCATGGAGAGACTTTAGAGAAACGTTCAGTTGGTAGGCATTGATCGCTGATGATAGAGGGTGGTTCCTCTTGAAACAGCTGTACGATCTACCAGCCTCCTTTGTGGTGTTGTGTCTCCGTTTAAAGTTATGCGAAAGCATTAACATGACCTCGAGCCGGCTAACTGCAGGTTTATCGCAGCATACTTTAAAGGGCATTAAGCATGTGAATAAATGTAGTAAATGTTATCGATATTTTGATAATTTCACAATATCCCATCACCTGAGCATGACTTTAAGGGCCGATTTCTCATCATCGTCTAAACAGCTGATATGGGTCAAAAAACTCAGATTTGGCTTAGTTATTCTATTAGATTCTACACAATTCTATTGCACAGCACTTATTTAACGGAGAATTGAATAGGCCTTTATAAAAAAGCTTAAAAATAAAACGCATAGAATAAAATAGTTGACATTTTCATAAAAAGCCTTAGTTCGAGTCAAATCTGTGAAGCCGTTGAATATAATATTTCTGATTTCAATTTAAGTAAGTCAAAATTGCAATAAGTGTTTTTTTTTGGGCCTTACTTTCAGATTTATTTTAAAACCCTCTTGAACCCGACATGTACCGACTTTTGCACAATAACTAGATTGGGAAATCGTATTCAAATTTCTCATATTTTTGGGGGTAGGGGACTTATGACATATCACTGTAATGAATGTGGCCCATACGATATATCTTGTAATGTGCCGATTTTTTTGTTAAGGAATTGCATACACTGTACATAAAAATTTTAAAATATATATTTTTTTAAGTGGTTCTCTATTAATCCTATGGAAATATGCAAAGATGCTTCTTAAAATCACAAATAGTTAAGCCAAGGTGTTCCACCCAAAAACTAACCTGATTCCCAAATGATTTGTGTCGTTTTTGGTTTAAAAAACGATTTGTACAACATTCTTTAACAAAACAAGAAAGATCTTTACCATTCTTTTGGCAAATCTATAAATAATTTTAAGGTACGAACCTTCTATCTATAGTACAGTAAAAGATTTGACTTTTCTCCATAATTTCATTATAGTCAAAACTAGGCTTGTTGATAATATATCGAAATATCAATATATCGATATTTTTTACAAAAAAATAAATATTTATATCGAAATATTTTTTTCCCTGATATATCGCATATCGATATTATTTGGAAATATATTTTTTGATATTGTGGTTGGTCACACTACACTTAGAAATCTTAAAAAGAGAAGATGAGCGCGGCAAGGAGCTTTAACACAAACATAAACGCACATAATGCCACCTGCAGCCTTTGTGCAAAAGTAATTAAGTCAAGTGGCAACACCACTAATCTCCTGTCAACTCCTGTTCAACATGTGTTAAGGTAAGAAAAAATGTAGTGCCAGAAAGACTTGAGAATTTTTCCGCGCAATTTTTTGACAGTGTGTGTGTGCGCGTCACTAACCCAGTCGGACTTTGCGTCATGTGTTGAGAAAAATCAGTACACCCGGTGGCATGATATTTCACGTAAATAGTCTCTACATGACTTTTTTTTGCATGAAATTAGCCCTTAATACTATATATCATACAAAACTCACACGTTATTTTCTCAGGTATTTGTAAGGCTAAATGTCTGAAATTTCATTCGAAAACATGAAAAACTCAGGGGTTTGTCAGCGAACGTCTCATGTCTTCCCACCTACGATATACAAAGTAAGTATAGTACATCTGGAGTACTAAGAAAGTAAAGAACCCGAAGGCTGATGACGGCATCTAAGCGGAAACGGTTAAAACCCCAAGGCTCAGGTTTTGTCATGCCTTATTACGTGAAAAGTAAGCATGAGAAAGTACATTTTTCATGATGAAAAGTCCGACTGGGAAGCCTTTTTATACCCGTTACTCGTAGAGTAAAAAGGGTATACTAAAGTCGTGCAAATGTATGTAACAGGCAGAAGGAAGCATCTCCGATATCATAAAGTATATATATTCTTCATCAGCATCAACAGCCGAGTCGATATAGCCATGTCCGTCTGTCCGTCCGTCCGTCCGTCTGTATGAACACCTAGATCTCAGAGACTAGAAGAGCTAGAGCAACCAAATTTTATACGTAAGCTAGTATTGTCTGTAGGCAGATCAAGTTTGCTTCAAATTTTGGCCACGCCCCCTCCCGCCCCCGCAATAAAAAATATTGAATAACTCCCACAATTTTTAAGATATCGTGCTCAGATTTTGCAGTGTAGTCTATGTGGCCAATATCTACAATCTCACAAATTTTCAAAAGGATCGGATAATAAATGGCCGAGTTAAAAAAATGTTGCATACTTATCCGAGCTGAGCTGAGTAACGGGTATTTCGAAGTCGGGCAGGGCCGACTTTAACTTACGCTCTCGTTATTCTTATGCATTTGTATGTGTGTGTACTTTTCGCGAATTTCGGTGCTTTGTAAATAATTTTGGAGGTAAAATCATGTTACCAATATATGTCATTTTTATAGAAATGTGAACTTTTTCATTGTTTAAACTATTCAACCTTAAGATCTCTGTTCTTTAATGGAAAAAAGTTTATTGTTTTATTTTTAATTAATAAAAAGCTCAAAATAATTATAATGATATAATATTTATAAGATTTTTATACTGAAATATAAAAATATCAAAAATATCAGATATATCGATATATTTTGGTGATAAATATTGCAAAAACCTGATATTTTTAAAAAATGATAATCATCGATACGATATTTTTTACATATTTTCACAACCCTAGTCAAAACTCTATCTCTTACCATCCCTGAGATGGGACGGACATGGTTATATCGATTCGGCTGTTACTGATCAAGAATATACATCCTTAAAAGGATTGATGATGCTTACTTCTGGCTGTTACATACTTTTGCACAAAATTGGTATTTTTGAATTTTTTAGTGTTTGCTTTTAAAGATTCCATTACAAAAACACAAAAAGCAGAACTTCGATTTCAGTGAGAGAATGTCTACCTAGTTGTGAAGACACTTACGTATTTGCGCCGATTTGTTAAAAATGCAGTGATTGCTTAAAGCCTGCAGAAAGTTTTGTAACCGTTTTGCTTTTGTTTAGGTCAATTATCACAAGCACTATAAAATCTTCAAAGCCGTCGGCGTTGGCTTAGCCTGTTTTTAAGAATCCTTTTTCATGGATCACTCAGTTATACAGTGAGCAATTAAAAGTCACTTTAATTGACACACAGTTCGAACTAATGTACAAATTTCAATACATTTTTGTAACACTTGTAATATTTTCACTTGTATCAACTAGTCCATTGACATTTCCATATTTTTACATATTGTTTTTGATTATCCATTTCGGTTGTTTTGTGTATTTCAATTTCACTTACTTTTTGAACCATTTTGTGGAATTTGTATTTTAATTTGAAGAAGCTAGACTGAGTGGAGTCTGGTGGGAGGAGGAGCCTTCTTTGTACGCGTGTGTGTGTGTGTGTGAGTTTTTGCTTTCTACTAATCAAATTGATAGCCGAGCTCGCCCGCAACTGGAAGTCAGCATGGATGGTGCTTTACTTTTTATACTTCGAACCCAATCCAAACGAAGTCGGTCAGCGGACACACCAGACACGAACCGCAGATCGTGCAGCATTCGGGGCGGCGCCAGGTGATAGGAGAATGTGTGCTTGCTCTCTCAACAATGGAAAATAGCTCTAGCTTACAGCCAAAATGTGTACATTAGATGTCCAGAAATGTTTTACTAAAGTGATTTGGCGGGTTAAAGTTGATTTTTGAATTTAAACAACTATTATGCCTGGAACCCTGAGAGCCGGTTAGGTTCAGGTTCATGGTAACTCGAACCGAAGCATGAACCAAAGATTTGAAACTTATGAGCCGTACCTCAACTGTTTGGAAATTGAATGCAGTTCAAGTAACTACTTAAGCCATGTGTATTTTTCTGTGCATTATTTAATCTATAAGCTAAGTTCATATGTAAATTCGGTGTACTATGATTTTGAAAAGCAAAGTCAAGCTAAATATAGGATTTTAAACTACAGAAGACTCTATCTTTCTTTTTTAAACAAAAGAAAGCTTAAGTAGAGAACGTTGTGTAGTAGTAGTCATTAGTGTTATGACCTTTGGCTGGAGGCTATAAAGCCACAATTTCATAAATTTTCTGATCACATTCGAGCCTTTCTGAGATCCTCTGTCTTAAAAATAAAGTTATAGAAGAGCTCGTTTTCTGATCATAAATGAGAAAATGTAACCCTAACCCGTTTTTATGATCATAAAGATTGAGAGATCAAATTGCTTGGTTAGTAAAAACTGTTCTCCTTAACACAAATAAAGCCGAACCTTGAACCGAGCCTCCTTAGCAATAAAAGCTAGACCCGAAATATTTTCGGTTCAGCAAAAATGATAGACATCCGAAAATTTAACCTTCTGTCTAGCGACTTTATCCGATATCTGGTTGGTTTTAGGCGACTGAGTCCTAAAATGGTCAGGAAAGTGTAATAACGAGAAAGCTAAGCTAACTTCGTCTGTGCCGAAGATTTTATACCCTTGCAATTGCTCGCTTAAATATTTTCAAAAAATACTTTTTCCCATTTTCCGACCGATCGTTCGTATGGGAGCTATATGATATAGTCATCCGATTTGGACAAAAACTTGTAGAATTATGTAAAAGCATGTGAAACAAACAAATACCAAATTGCAGGATGATACCATTAAAAACAAAAAAGTTTTTCTAACTAAGACTGTTTTTCAGACCTATCTTTTGTATGGCAGCTATACCATATAGTTGTCCGATTTTAATAAAACTTGGTAGAATTATAAAAAAACATAGAAAACCTACGATTACAAAGTTTGGAAACGTTTCCATTGAAAAGAACAAATTGTTTCATACTAAAACTAGTTTTCCGACCGATTGTTCCTATGGGAGCTTTGAGATATAGTCATCCGATCCGGTCGACAAAGCTCAATCGACTCAGCTCGTCCCCCTGATCAAGAATATATATAGTTTATGGGGTCGGAAATGAATACTTCTATGCGTTGCAAACTTCTGGGCAAAATTATAATACCCTTTGCAAGGGTATAAAAAACCTAGAATAGAATTTAAAACTACTTATAAAATCAGCATAATAGCTTCTGTTTTTAAAGATACTCGGCTCCAAAGCTTTACAATGATTCACAAATGTAAATAAATGTTCCACAAACAGTTTATCGAACCAAAATCCACCCGATTCCCTTACGATTTTAGTAGTTTTTTAGGACGAAAGTGCTTTAAGGAACGTATGGGATTAAATTCACTACGAAAATTATGCTATGTTTAGTAACTTAATAAATGTATTTCTCTTTTTATACTAATATTGTGTCAAGCATGGACTGAACCAAGGTTCGAACCAAAAACCTTCACCCAATAACCAGTCGAACCTTTGCCTTTGGTAAATTATTGCTCGAACCAGCGAACCGGAGATGCGAAAACTTTCCTGATACAATTCCGGAATCAACCGGTATTAGTAATTCCCTATAAAGAAGTATGGGATTGTCGTAGTTTTAGAACTGTTTGAATTTGGTCTGGGGCCGAATTCTAATCTTCTACATTGAGCCATATGTCACAGAGCAAAATCGTAGCTTATTTGACACTTAGCAGCTATGTAGAAGATGAAAATTCGGCTCTAAGTCTGGTAAATCCAAATGACATGTATTTTCTGGTACCTTAAGCCTGATCTGCATGAGCCCTGGAGTTCAATAAATTGTCCAGTCCAGTCTAATAAACTTGCAGAAAGCATATAAGAACTATTTAAGACCGTCTAGTGGTTTCCATCAATGTTATGCTCCAGTGATCTTCTTTTAAACTTTTGCAGAAAGAGGTTTTCTTGGTTAACTTTTTTTTTGTTTGCCCAAGCATTTTCTGCAAGCTTATAGAGTAAAGTATTTTTGAGATTTTTTTCAGATTTTTCGGAAGACGTCGCGTTTTTCCCATAAATCGAGTATTCCGTAGTGTTTTTGAATTTTACTAATTACTTGGTTAATAAGCAGGATTTCTGAGTTTTCAAATCAACATCTTTAAAGCAAAATGTCCAAATTTTACTTTTGTGAGCATAAACCATAAGCTTTTTCTTTGCTTTTGCTCATTTAGGTACCATTTATTAAATTTTTTCATAAATTTTTCATAAATGTTGTAAAAAAAGCATTATAACTTTTAAAACTTCCTTGAAAACTAAAAAAATTGTGATGCAGTTTAAAAGATGAATAAATTTTGAAAAACGAAAAAGAATAAAATTTGAATTTGGTCTTACCGTTCCAGAGTTATGTGCTTTTAAAGCTACCTCTAAACATCTTCCGAAAAATCTGAAAAAAATCTCAAAAATACTTTACTCTATAAGCTTGCAGAAAATGCCTGTGCACCCGTGAAAATACAAAACAAAATTTTTTTTGGGACACCCTAGTGAACATACTTAGGCTTGATATTTGCCAGAGGCTTGGAAGAGACAGAAAAGAGACACACAAACAAAGTTGGGGCTGCAGTTTTATAATGCAAGAGTCCTATAAGCTCGGAACAACAACACATGCGCCTGCAGCGCATAGAGCGTGGGCAACCCTGCTATAAAGTGTTCGTTTTTCTGTCAGGCTGTTCATATAAAAGCAGAGATCTTAGAGCTGGTAAGAGCTAGAGCATTGACATGTATGAGGCATATACTTCTTAAACTTGCAGGCAGATTAAGTATATTTTCAATTTAGGCCATGCCCCCTGATTCCGCCCCAATTTGTTGACACAGTTTTATAGATAATGGCTGGCTTAAGTAATCTGCATTGTTAATAGATCCTATAATGTATTGCTAAAGATCACAAGATTGCTAGTCAGGTTATAAGCAAATTAAAGTAAGCTAAAGTAAATAATTTCCTAAAAGTTTGGAGTGTTATCGTTTCTAGTAGGCCTTGGTATTTGTGTTATTTGATTGTTGTTTTGGTTTTAGTGTTTCTGGAAAATTGTGCGCGTTGTGTTATTTGATCAAAATGTTGGCCTTAACGCTTCATAGTTTGCTTCGCCCCAAAAGCTATTGGACTAAACGTAACTACAAAGTGTCTGTGGTGGGCGCTAGCGGAGGCATTGGTCAACCGTTGGCCTTAATGTTGAAGCAAAATCCTTTGATTAAGGAACTCTGCTTACAGGACTTGTGTCATTCAGCTGGGGTGGCAGCTGATCTCTCCCATATCTGTACCAGTTCACAGACGGCTGGCTATTCGGGGAATGAGGAACTATTGGAGTCACTGCAAGATTCTGAAGTGGTGGTGGTAGCGGCTGGTATGCCAAGAAAACCCGGCATGGATCGTGAGCAACTACTGGAGGCCAATGCCAAGGTGGCTGTACGTGTATCCTGTGCCGTCAGCGAGGCCTGTCCGCAGGCCTTGCTAGCCATCATTACGAATCCCATCAATACCATTGTACCCCTAGTGGCGGAATGCTTGAAAGCCAAGGATACCTACGATCCGCGTCGTTTGTTTGGCGTGACCACTTTGGATGTGGTGCGAGCCAAGACTTTTGTGGCCGACTTTATGCATGTGAATCCAGCTGCAGTGGATATACCGGTGATTGGTGGACATGCGGGTACCACCATTCTGCCCATTATCAGCCAAAGTACGCCTTGTTTTCGTGGCAATGTGCAGGATGCGAAATCTTTGACTCAACGTATACAGGACGCGGGCACGGAGGTGGTCAAGGCCAAGGCTGGCCAGGGTTCAGCCACCCTTTCGATGGCCTATGCGGCATCACAGTTTGTCAATTCGCTGTTGCGTGGCCTGAACAATGAACCGGAGGTGATTGAGTGTGCCTATGTGGGCTACAATGCACCGATGCTGCCCTTCTTTGCCACACCATTGATACTGGGAGCTGGTGGGATTAAGCAAAATCTGGGCATACCGCCGTTGCAAGACTTTGAGAGGGAGGAGCTGGATCAAATGTTGCCCATATTGTGTAAAAACATACAAACTGGCATTAGTTATGCACAGAAGATGATGGCAAGTGCGGAAAATGAGGCAGAATGTCAGAATCATTGAGTGAATAAGCAGCTCGCTTCTGTTTACAAATCAATTTTCATTCATGGAATTAAACAAACATACATACCTACCTCCAGATGCAAATAGAAATACATATTCATGTTGACCAGACAGACAACATGTTGCTGATAATGATTACTGATTGCATCGGTTCTGAATTGCAATTTCCCACAGTTTAGCTATAATTTATGATGCAATGTCAATAGTCATTCTTTGCTCTTTTTACACTTCCGGCAACTACTCGACAGATTGCATACTTATTTTTGTGTTTTTTTTTTGTATACCTGCCGTCTATAAGCTGGGTAGCTTTAACTAGTGAAACATGAATTTGATATGTTTGATGGGTCTATGCTCTCAGATCTTGTGAGTCACTTTATCATTTCTTTCCTTTTTGGTTGTGTGTAAATGTGCCTTACACGATCTCTCATTAGTTTGTTTACACATTTTTTACTTAATTAATTCAACTTCAATTAGCCAGCCGGCAACTATGTAATCAAATTCTTGGAAAATGCATTGACAGTGGCAGGGAATCCCACGAAAAACACTTTGACATTGACAATTTTTAATTGGCAAATTTTTTCCATTCGATGTAAACAACAAATTGTTATTGAAAATGTATGAAAGAGGAGGGGAATTTCTTAGAATTAGTTTACTGCATTTTAATTAAAAGACCACAAGGACAAGAGTAAAGGCGGAACTAATCAAGCACTTTGACCCACAGTATTAATGAATAACTGGAAAGGTGAGTGATTAGTAAAGAAAATCAACTAATTTTCGCAGGCCTAGCATCTGGTTGGTATCATTAATTTAGAATCAAAACTCCCTAGATAAGAACTAAGATCTGCCGTTTAATATTTATCATCCCATCTGGCACCACTTGAGACTTGTATTTGCTAGCACTTCACCTGGCTTACACAGAAGAAACAGAAAAGTTTCACACGAGAAATGTAGATAATAGAAAGTTATACATGACATGTAGAAAAATAAAGTGCTACATGTAGAAATAAACGAGAAAGCTAAGCTAACTTCGTCTGTGCCGTAGTTTTTATGCCCTTGCAAGTGCTCGCTTAAATATTTTAAAAAAAGAATACTCTTTCCCATTTTCTGACTGATTGTTCGTATGGGATATAGTCAACCGATTTGGCCAAAAATTTGTAAAATTATGTAAAAGCATGTGAAACAAACCAATACAAAATTTTAGGATGCTACCATTAAAAACCAAAAAGTTTTTCTAACTAAGATTGTTTTTCAGACCTATCTTTTGTATGGCAGCTTTACCATATAGTTTTCCGATTTTCATCAAACTTGGCAGAATTGTTAAAAAGCTTAGAAAACCTATGAATACAAAGTTTAGTGACGTTCGCTTTGAAAAGAAAAAAGTTTGTCATACTAAAACTAGTTTTCCGACCGATTGTTCCTAAGGGAGCTATGAGATATAGTCATCCGATCCTGTCGGTTCCTACATATTAGTAGTGTGTAACAAAAAGAAGACTCTGTGCACAATTTCAGCTCGATAGCTTTGAAACTGAGTGACTAGTTCGCGTAGAAACAGACAGACAGACGGACAGACGGACGGACAAAGCTCAATCGACTCAGCTCGTCATCCTGATCAAGAATATATTTAGTTTATGTGGTCGGAAATGAATATTTCTATGCGTTGCAAACTTCTGGGGAAAATCATAATACCCTTTGCAAGGGTATAATAGAGGAAAGTTAGCTTCGGCTCGGCCGTTTTTCTAACTAATTTGAAGGACATTTCTACTGAAAACAAACAAGTTTTTCTCACTAAGACTACTTTCTGACTCTACTTTTCTATGACAGCTATACTATATACAAGTCCGATTTCGACCAAACTTAGTGGAAACGTGGAAAAGCATAGCAAACTAAGAAACACAAAGTTTGGAGACACTTTCTTGGAAAACAAAAAAGTTTTTCCCACTAAAACTAGTTACTCGACCGATCATTCCTATGGCAGCTATAACCTGTAGTCATCAGATTTAGACAAAACTTTGAAGAATTGTGTGAAAGCTTATAAAATGAATATAGGCCAATTTGAAAAAGGTTAACATTGTAAACAAAAAAGTTTTCCCTACTAAGACTATTTTTCTAACCTTACTTTTCTATGGCAGCTATACTATATAGATGTCCGATTTGAACCAAACTTGGCAGAATCATGGAAAAGCATGGAAAACTAGTAAATACGGAGTTTGAAGACGTTTGCATTGAAAACAAAAAAGCTTTTCTTACTAAAACTAGTTTTTCGACCTAACGTTCCTATGACAGCTATATGCTATAGTCAACCGATTACGCCGGTTCCAACCAGTATGCAGCGTATTTGTTCTAAAAGACTTGGTGTAAAGTTTGGTGAAGATAGCTTTAAAACTGATGGAGGAGACAGCATAGAAACAGACGGACATGGCTATATCAACTCAGCTCGTCATGCTGATCAAGAATATATATACTTTATGTGGTCGAAAATGCTTCCTTCTATGCATTAGATCTAGACCATTTCAATATAACCTCTGCAAGGGTCTAAAAAAGTAAAAATATGCTCAAACTACCAAAAATGAAAGATCAAAGGATCATTTCTAACATCAGATAAGTGTTCAGCATACAAATATCAACTAGAACGGATATTGAACATGTCTCGCATCAAACATAGCCATTCCAATTGGATAACAAAACCATGCTATACCTTTTAATTTCTATATAGGACTGACTGAAGTTGGCATCGGAAAGTCATTGGGAGTGTTTCCAGCTGAAAAAGATTTTAGAAAAACCTCCTGGTAGAGTTTTAAGGTAACTCAACTCGAGTATTCTCTACCACCAACTTATCTAACATTGAAACCAGGCCACTCGTTGAAATACTTTTACCAAAATTTGGTTAGCCTTGCTTTTGTTGAACACTTTCCCTTGATTGTCAATCGGGTTGCCAGTCCCATTTTACAATTTGAAAAACACTTACCTATTTTGACTTAAAAACAACTTGAAAATAACCAATTAAAATTATGTGTTTCTTTCGGATTGCCATGATGTTTTCACAGCCAGCGCTGCACACACATCACAACGCCAATTCGTCCAGACAGACGCAAAGAATGTGCCAGCGTGGCCTCCAGGTGACGGTGGTGGGTGCTGCCGGGGGAGTTGGTCAGCCGCTGTCATTGCTGCTCAAACAGAACTCCGGCCTAGATAAGCTGGTACTTTACGATTTGGTGCCCACCAAGGGCATAGCCATTGATCTGTCACATATATGCACCAGGACACTGGTAGAGTCTTACGAGGGTAAGCAGCAACTGGAAGCTGCCTTGACCGGAGCCGACATTGTGGTCGTGTCAGCGGGAAAGCCTTGTGAAACAGATACGAAACAAAAGGAATTGATCGATGATAATGGCAGCATGGCTGTGAGTGTTTCCAAGGCTGTAAGCGCTGCCTGTCCAGCTGCCCTGCTGGCATTTATCACCAGTCCTGTGAATATCATCGTGCCCATAGCCAGTGAGATACTCAAGTCGCTGGAAACGTATGATCCAAAGCGTTTATTTGGTATAACCACATTGGATACGGTGCGGGCCAGAACATTTGTGGCCAGGCATCTAGAGCAGAGTCCAGAAATAGTTAGCATACCCGTAATTGGAGGTCATACGGGCATCACTGCCATACCCTTGCTCTCCGAAAGTTGTCCCCCAATTGAGGCAGATGAGGAGACCAGACTAAAGATAATGGAACTCATACAAACCGCTGGAGCTGAGGTGTTGAAGGCCAAAATGGGACAGGGATCAGCTACCTTATCCACCGCATATGCGGCCGCCCAGTTTGTCAACTCTTTGATCAAGGCCTTGAAACCCGAAGACGAGGATTGTATCATTGAATATGCCTATGTGGAAGCCAAGGGCTTACCGGCCGACTTCTTTGTCTCTCCCCTGATCCTGGGTCCGCGGGGTATAAAAAAAAGTCTGAGCCTACCCTCTATGGATGAACTGGAGGCGGCAGCCTTGAAGTGTGCCCTACCCGAGCTAATCAAAAACATTGAGAAGGGTGTACAGTTTGCCAAAAGCTCTATTGTCAGTGGATACTAAATTGTTTGAGTGTAATTTGTGACTGTGTAGGTGTGTATGCCTGTGTATGAGAATTATATAGATTTGAAGACCCAGTTTCTTAATTTAATTAACTTTAACCCAAAGCTAGCAAACAAACAATGATGTACTTGCTTTTGAAACTGATAACTTAATCAATCATCAGGACTGCTATTGATTCCATACTTCAATTCTAAGTATAGTCATTGTATATATTTATATGCATGTGCATACTTGATGAATGGTCCAAGACTTTAGATTAGAGCAATGAACATTTAATTAGTTTGAAATGGTTTTTTTTTTGTTTCAAGTGTAAACGGGTCCAAAAGGTATGAGGGTGGGGGGAGAACCTTTTTACAATAGAGTTTTTGTAAGTTTTGTACTACATTTTATACCCGAAGAGTGGTGAATTCGATGAAAGGTTTTCAGTTTAAGCTTCTTAGTTAATTCTCTTAATATTTATCCATAACTTAAAGCAGTGGTGGGCAACTGTCTGCCTTTTGTACTACATTTTATACCCGGAGAGGTATTCGGTGAAAGGTTTTCAGTACGTAGATCTATCAAGCCTTTTAAGCTTCGTAGTTAATTCTTTTAATATTTATCCATAACTTAAAGCAGTAATGGGCAAATGTCTGACTTTGGCAAAACAGCTCGAGACTTGCCAAAACTCGCCAAAAAGGGCTGTTTGTTTCTGTTGTTGTATTCCTGTGCCCTCCGCTGATTTAAAGGTCAATGAATCATCTGTTGAGAAACCGTTTCAAAAATCACCCTTCATCTATGGAATATTTGCTTAATTACTTTGATAATTCACTAGAATGTTAAACTATTAACTTTTCATTATAAACTGAACTGCTTCATTTCCCTTTAATCATAGAACTTTGTTCTAACTAAGCAGGAATACAAATTGGGGAAGCCTAAGGCGGGTTTTACACCATGAAGCAAACTTCAGGAAGTTTTTGTAAAAAGCTCATGCGTGTAGGAGAGAGTTTGCCCCTCTACACCTCTTTCCTATAAACGAAAGCTTTTCCAAGAACTTCATGAAGTTTACTACACCGTATAAATTTAGCGCCCTTTTGTTTGTAAGCGTGTGTTTTCCTTCAATTCAAAAATTAACTAAAATCAACAAAGATTTATGAATGTTTACTTACATTATAAGATTCTGGTATCTTCCAAACAAGTCTCTAAAACCCATACACTAATAATACTACCAAAGCTAAAACACACTTAATGCTTTTACTCTTCTCTTTTATTTGGCACGATATATCTATGAAAACCGATTAACAGTCTCGGCCGCTTGTGCGAGCTGGCACCAGTTGACACCAAGCTTCCTAATACCTTTCAGAACCATGTCGTTCCATCTCATTTTCGGTCGTTCCTACTGGCTCTTCTACCAAAATCGTTCGCTTTTCATGTGTTCATCGTTTTACGCTGGAGATTCTTTGGAGATTCAAGAGTTTTGACTGATTTTATGTCTGAGAGGCGAAAAACCAAAACTATTGGACCTAATATAATCATAATCGTTACCAAAAACAGACCAAGTAGGGTTATTCTCACTTTAGTACAATGTTTCTACTTAATATTCTTGAATTTATGATACTAATTTGGTATATTTTGGCGATCTAATGACTTGTTAGGCACGGAAAACGGTGTAAAATATTCTTTTTAATGATCTTGTCTATGTTCTCTACCATTGGTCATCTATGGTTTCTTTTATCTCGTTTTAGTATGGTCAAACTTTATCTTGGCTCTGCAGGCTTGTGAGTCTTTTGTGTCTTTTGTGTCCTTTGCATCCTACTTTATAGTTCCCTCTCTTGTTTAGTGCTATTACTAACTTTTATTGATGTATCAGTCACTTTAGAGTGGCTTGCTACATTCTTTGTGCCGTATCTATGTTCTCAATCCATGACATTATTCGCGGCTTAGTATTGTCATACCATTTTATGTATTTAAGTTAGTATCTAGCTGTTGTAGTAACATTCCTAAGATCTATTAACTGTGAGATACGCTTAGGCACGGTTTTCCATATAATTGTCAGCCAAAACTATTTTGTTATTAATGCTTTTTATATTCTGTGATTTTTTTTTTGCTATTTAATGAGTCTGCAGTCACGGTAAGTTAGCTTAAAGTACCTCACCTACCACAAATTTGTGGTAAAACGGCAATGCAGGCTTTAAAGTAAGCCTGCCATAAGAAAATATGCAAAAATTCTCTGTTAAACTTTGGCTAAGAACTGTGCTGCAAAAGTTGTATACGAACTTTATTAAGGATAAGTTCAAGAAGTGCATGTAAAAGTCAAAAATTGTTTTAAAAAAATTCGTTCCTGTTGAAAAATACAATTAAGAATTCAAAATCTATATTCCCTTTCGAACACTCTTTATTTTATAGTCTTGATTTTATGTTATCAATGCAGGCGGAGACCTTTAGCCAAAGTGTTGAAAAGTAACTTAATTATTTCAAAAATCTTAAAGCAAGACTGATGCAATTGTGTCTCTACCTGAGCAATAAAAGTGGCCTGCTGTATAAATATTCCACAATTTGTCAGAATACTTACCTAGAAATAAGAATTTCGTTTCAAGTGGATGCCTTTTTGAACCCATGCCACCATGAGTAATAAGCATTCCACATATTTGTGGTATGGTTCAATGCCATTTTTCCACTCAACTTCTGCATTGATTACAAAATAATAACAAACAATGCAGTGCCTTGGCCCAGACAATGAACTTTGTACGGTAGATTACTGCCTGAGATGGTGCTTGCTCAGTTCGCCCAATTCGAATAATCTCAAAATGTTTAAGGAAATCAGATCATAAAACCAGTCAAAGCATTGACTTGTGACACCCACACACAACAGTTGCCAAGCGCCACAAGGGAGTGCTTATGACTTATGGTCATTTATTTATAAAGTTACTACAATTTATTTTCTGCCCATTGTTTACAGCAAAATCATCTCCGTCTGCTCGAAGAATTGAGGCGGCTTATCAACAATCTTGAGCAGAGTTTACCACGGGGTCGATTGTCTGTTGTTTGTCTATGGCCCGCCCCCGACTACTGTGTGTACTAAGTGTGAGTAATTTCATCAGTGGAATTTATGAGTATTTATGTAGGTTCTGACCTAAACCAGCTTTAGCCAGACATAATCTAGTTTTGGGGCCGATAGGAGCGCTGAGATCATTCATTTTCTTTCTTTCATTTTGTCAAACTTTATCTTTAAGAATGATTATACAAATGTCTCAAACAAGAATATCACGTAGAAAAGTGATTAGGAATACTAATTATTATTTAGAAAAAGGAACGACAAGAAACTATTGTGTACACTGAAAAAAGAAATCAATCCGAAACGGGATTGAAAAGAGTGTAATCTTGATCCGATCCCGAAAAAGATTGATTTCACTCACAACTCTTTTTTTTAATCCCGAAAAACAGGATTACCCTGTTTTCAATCCCGTTTCGGATTGATTTCAGATTTTTTTTTTGTCTGTGTAGTTTCAAGTTTAGATATGTGGAAGATAAACTCAGTTTTGTGGTAGAATGTGCTAGCTGCGCTTTTTTTTAGTAAATTTGTTGCCCACCGCTGCTTTAAAGTAGCTTAAAGTGATCCCTTAAGCTTTAAAGACAGTTTTTTTTACTTAGGCTTTAACTAAATCAATCAAAATTGAAACGGGCTTCAAACGGTACTGTATCGGTAATAGAGCGCAGACAATTTCCTAAGTCTTATAAGACATATTAGTGTCTCATTCTTCTACCAAAAATAGCGCCTATTTGCTTCTTCATGTTTTTGTGATGAATGTGACTTAATTATAGTACTTTTCGAAATTAAATGTAAATTTAAAAAAAATTAAATAGTTTAAGTATCGCTTCAAAATTTGTAAATATTTCCCCCAGATTGTAAATAATTCCCTTCATTTGAAATATGGTGTGTGTCTTAACTATTTTTTCTATTCGTACACCCACCAGCGATCTTTGAACGAAAGCTTATACAGCAAAAGCTCTCTCACGCTGTCTTTTCTGTTATAAATATAAATATTGATTTTAGAACAAATCAAATGCATAATGTAAATGTAACTACTCTCGGGTGAATAGGTTAAGGTTTGTGGTCTGCTTTGTGCTACCTTGCTTGTCTGTGTCACATGTCAAATTACCTGACCTACAACCGATGTTATTTATTCCATTGAACTGCATAAACAGAATGGTAATTCAAGCACCTGGCTCCCATACTTAGTGTTACCTCAAATGTCTGTTGTCAATTTAGGGGATTGAGACAAATGTCTCAGCTGGTTTTTACTATAATTGGATTATGAATGCTGATGGCTTTCACACAATAGACAGATGGATACATTGTAAGTGTAATTTGTTGTTAAACTTGCCACTGGAAATTAATATGTGAGACTTAATTTGTTATATTTTCGTTTTAGAACATAACACAAGTTTACAGCGTTTAACATTTTTAGACCAAGTTGAATTCAAATCTCAAGAAATCTAGCAAGCGTTACTTTTTTGGATCTTAGATTTCTTGGAAAAGATTGGAACTGGGAACAATGCCCTGTCTAAAACAAGTAAGCTAGCTTTGTTATTTTCTTAACTACAAATGTCTAGAAGGTTCTTTAAACTGTGGAAGATATTATGATTCTTCAAAATTATGGGAAAATGACATAAATTGAAAATAAACATGACCTATCTGCAAGCTAAGGGTGATTTTTTAGAAACTTTCTTTCTTGGCAGTCCAGCTTTTGGCAGCTGAGCTGTTTTCGTGTCACATGTTCCTGTCAAACATGTTCAGTTTGGTCTGGAATGATCAAAATGCATATACTTTTTTACCGGAAAATTGTGTTTAGCTTATTTCTGGTTGAAAGGATACGTTAAAATTGCCGTATATGGTGTGAAGAGCAGCCAGAAGCATTGCAAGAACTGCCAATGCTGACCAAAACATGCACTGTTTTGGTGTTGATTACGGGCCGGAGAGCCATCATGGAGAGCGTTCTCCGTGCTCTGAATACAAACTGTTTTTGCCTAAAATGGAAGAGCTGTACTTGGCTGACATGTGGTTTCAACAAGACGGTGCCACATGTCACACAGCACTAGAAAAACAATGGCCCAATTGAGTGGCGAGTTCGTTTATTTCATGTTTGGGCCGCCTGGATCGTGCGATATATCGCTTTTAGACTATTTTTTGTGGGGCTATGTTAAGGCTCAGTCTATAGCTACTGGCCCGTAGCAGTTGACGCACTGGAAGCCAATAATGAAGACTTTTTTTCTAACATAACTTCCGATATGTTGGATAAATTGGATACCATTTGAAGATTTAATAAATTTTTCGGAATTTTTAGGTTATTTTTTGTTAAATCACATCCATAAGCTGCTAAAAAAATCATTTTTTACATATATCTAAAAGGTAAGTACCATCTATCTTCAAAACTGTGGGAGATATGACGATTTTACACTATTAAGTGGGGCGTGGCAAAAACTACGTCTAGATTTTAAGTAATTTGAGCTTTGAGGTGGTTTAAAATGCCAATTTTGACACCTTTTTTGTGGTATCCATACCATTATTTTAACTTTCTTTGATTTTATCGTAGATTACTATATCTTAGCTTTAAAATAAATTATCTCAAACAATTCTGCGATTTTTTAAATTATGAAATTAGTTCCATGCTCCGCATACGATGCAATATAAGTTTGAAGTATATACGCCATAATTAAACACGAAACTGCTTTGGATTTGTGGTATCTTATGCTAAAATTGACCAATTTGAGACTTTATAGGAGCGTTTTTTTTGGGTAACCTTTGCCTTTGTCTTGAATTTTTATACTCTGTACACAGAGTATTATAAGTTTGTGCAAAAGTATGAAACAGGCAGAAGGAAGCATCTCCGACCCCATAAAGTATATATATTCTTGATCAGCATCAACAGCCGAGTCGATATAGCCATGTCCGTCTGTCCGTCCGTCCGTCCGTCTGTCTGTCTGTCCGTATGAACGCACAGATCTCAGAGATGGTTAGAGATAGAGGTTTGACATGTATGGGACATATGCTTCTTATGTCTGCAGGCAGATCAAGTTTATTTTCAATTTTGGCCACGCCCCCTCCCGCCCCCGCAATTTAGAAAAAACGTCATATCTCCCACAGTTTTGAAGATAGATGGCTTGTTCCTTCTGGACATATTTAGTTATTAGAATAACTTATCGATCCGCCAAAGGAATGAAGAAGATCGGATGAACGGTTTTCGAGTTATGATCAAAAGACAAATTTTCTTGGTACAGAGTATGTTATAGTCGGGCTTGACCGACTTTCTTTCTTGTTTGTTAATGTAAACTATCAGAAGCATTTCCACAATTTTATGCTCTGTACCAAAGGGTATATTTAGTTTGTGCAATAGTATGTATCAGACAGAAGGAAGCTTCTCCGATCTTATTAAGTTTAGATATATTCTTCTCACAGACGGTAAGAGGCAGAGCCAGACAGATTACTCGTATGTTCAATTTTCGCCACGCCTTTTCCCGCCCCCTAATTTTTGTTAAAAACGTCATATCTTCTACAGTTTTATAAGTAGAAGATTCGTACCTTCTGGACATATTTAGTAATCAAGAATATTTATCGATCCGCAAAAGGAATGGTGAAGGTCGGATGAACAGTTGATGAGTTAAGCAAAAAAGAGTGTTCGCTACTGAAGCGCAGTGGCAACGCTGCTTTTAGCTGCTACTGCAGCATACACTTTTGTTGGTACAGGGCATAATATAGTCAAGCTTGAGCGACTTTCCAGTTTTGAAACACTTCTGTGAGCGTCCAGATTTGGGATATACCTTTGTACCTCGTTAATTTTAGAAATTGATATTGAAGGCTTATTATGTTTTGAAAAGTATTTCAATGAAATTCAGGGCAGACACACGATTTTCGGAAAAACAAAGCAACAAAACACCCAGCTATATACTCATAAAGAGTAATAAGCCATTAGCCTGGTAAAATGATCCTTTGTAAAGAAAGAGTCGGTAGAGATTGACTCACAATGAGAAGAATGATGGTATGCCCATCAGTTCGTGTCCATTAGTTTTCGCATTGTGCAGGTCGGAAGCAACGGCAGCTGCGTTGCACATGCGCACATTGTATTTGTGTTTGTAAGCATTCCATCCAAGAACCCGACTCCCGGCCGACTTAGTTTTCAATGCAGAGTTGAACAATTTACCTTTACCTGCCTCTGTCTCTCTCTCTGCCGTGCACTTTTCAGATGATGTGCAATGAGGCAAAAAATTGATGATAACAAAAGCCGAAACGAAAGAGAAGCCGAACAACAGCAACAGCTGGCTGAGGCAGGCCAACCAATTGAATGAAACGGCAAAGGCAGCTGGCCTCCCCCACCAACCTGCTCCATCAGCTCCCACACAAAAGAGCAAGTCAACTCTGTCCCTCTCTCTTCTATATAAGAAGTCAAAATCGCTCTCTCTCGCACTCGCTCTCTTAAGCGCGCACAGTGCAAAGAGAAATTGTTGTTGAAATGCCACGGCTGAATTTTCAACGTTGTGCCCGAAGCCCACTAGAATTCAATCGTATCGTGAACTTTGCATGGAACGGACGGTCATTTTTACTGTGCTGCTTCAACCTAAAAAAAAGCGTCTCTCTACAAATGAAAAATATTCGTGCGTTTTATACAATAGAAAACGAAAAAATTGAAACAAAAACCAAAATAGCGAAAATATATGCAAAAATAGTCGTCGTACAACGACCACGGCGTGCGTGAGCCGTACGAAAATGTATACAAAATATCAAGAGTGCAAATAAATGGTTGAAATCGCTTTTTCAGTGCTTCGAAATTCAATTTGAAATGTTCTGATAAAATCCAATAACAAGAGTACAAACAAAATACCAACTCTAATTGAGTTTTCTGTGCAAATTGAGTCAAAACAAAAACAGCAACAACCACAAACTGGCAACCTGTGGCTCGGGCTTTGATTTTAAGCTGCAAGCGTAAGGCGGAAGCCACAATAAAAACACACAAATGAAATTGTTTTAAGAAAAAAACAAAAACAAAAAAAAGAAGCCAAAAACAGAAGAGAAAAACCACCGCAGTAAGCTTTCCACTTTTTGTTGTTGTGTTGGGGATACCAACAAAAAAAAGCCAGCAAAATGTGGTGCATTGTTAATTTACCAAACGGTACACAACAGGCGGTCAAATGGGACCCCAAAGCCAATGGACAGGAATGCCTAGAAAAGGTAAGTCAGCCCAAAAAAAAAACAATATTAAGAAACTGTATGGTAAAAAGATGAAAAAAAGGTTAGGGTCTTAGATTGTTTTGATTTCTGCCAAGTTAAAACGAACTTTATTCCTTTGATTTGGGCAGATTCTGAAAAGAAAAACAATAAATTACTTGAAATTGCAAATTTCTTGGTAGAACTTTGGCTCACTCGTTGACTTACAGAGGATTTACAGGGATCACTGTTCGTTGGAAGTCGTGACTTATGATTGAGTGCTCATAAGATAAGTGATTGAGAGTAGATTTGCTTTAGCTCTGCTGGTTTAGGTTGTTATACTGGTTTTTATTACTTAAAAATACTTTATATTTTATGTTTATTTATACTTTTTTATGCATTTTTTCTGATTCGAGAGGCTCAAGTGTTCGTTTCGTTTAAAAGTACACCAACTGTTCCAGTCCACTTGCAACCAGTTTAATACCAATTGGCCCCTGCAGCAGCCATTTGCAACCAGTTTTATACCAGTTGGCCGGCCACCTATTCTGAATGTACTGTACTTAAAAGCTATTCATGCTTAACAAACTTTTACTTAACCACAACATTTTCTTATTCACATTGACTTTGCATTTAGTTTGACTTAATCCTGGTTTTTCTACACCTTGGATTAATTTTCACTTCAAATTTCTGCCGCATCATCAAATTTTAAAAGAAACACCAAAAGCCTTGCCATGTGCCACTGTGCATTTGCCCAAATCACCTAAATTCTAGTTTTTTTTTTGCTACCAGTTAAATTCTAGTTGCTTTACAACTAGTTTAAAGACTGTTTTTTTTATTACGACTTGCCAGTTTTTAATGCAGGATAGTGCAGGGGACTGGATGTGTAAATTTTTAAATAAGAAAATCTTTTTCGTAGCTTGTATCGGGAAGGCATCGAGAACCCACGACCTCTTGCACAGCAGGCACACACACTACCCGCTGCACCACGACTGTTTGTTCAATTAAACTTGGTGATCAAGAAATCAAACTTTAATCGGCTTTTAGGACGCACTCTGCTGTTGATACCAAGAATTGATCTAAAGCGGCAGTCGTAGACTATAAAAAGGCGTTTTCAGCCTTAACTTTAATGATAATTGGATAGATAATGCCTCCTCTTTGTATTCTACTTTCTAGAGGCTGCTTCGGCTCCTCTATGATTAGGTGTGGCTGTTCCATACCCCAAATCCGGCTGAAATTTAAAGAACAAGAACTTACTGCCTTAAACAAGTAAGAAAGATGGTCAAGACTGACTTTAATCTACTTTGAACTTCCCAAAGTTTGTTTTAAGGTGTGTAAAGTGCTACCCATTACCGTTGCGAGCGGTGCTGCCCATAAGATTTTTGATCTTGCTTATAACCCGACTATGGTTCGTTCGATCTTTACCATTCCTTTGACGGATCAATATATATAACAGATATAAGGTTTTTCCAAATTTATGACAGAAAAATTGAAAATGAATTGGATTTGGCTTGTCGATCCTGTATTCTTTATCTCTTACCATCTCTGAGATTTGATCGAACGGACTGCAGTACGGCTTAGAATCCTTGTTTCTAACTGGATTTTTGTACACTTATCTATGCATATATTTCTTGTAATTGTTGTTACTTGACAAAACAATACTCTAAACATGTTAAGCTCTATGATAGACATTGTAATGGCAACTCTGCACTAGACCCTTAAATTGCTACCCCAAATGAAGCTTTCATAGAAGTATATATTGAGGTTCATACATAGATGACCTCATTTCATAGATGACCACAGTTTCTTCAAGATGATTCCAAAGAAAAAATGAATATATCTAGTTGTTTCAATACAAACAAAAGCGACAGCAACAAAGCGCATAGCTTTTGAACCTTAGACTAGCACTCAAATCTGTGTGTTTACCTTTACCTCCAATAAAATCCAATGCACTTCAAACTAATGCCACTGATTTAGTTTTAATGCCCCCCCCCCTGCCTTTGGTTACACCCGATTTGCTTGTTTTCCGCGCTTATCAACCAACCCACATGTATATATGTATAGTACAAGTAAAATTAAACTATTGACTTGTGGATTGCAATTTGGTATTCGCATTTTGTTATCAATGCCCGGGCCCCATGCCTAATTCGGTTGTTTTCGTCGTTTTGTTTATTAGTTGTGTGTGTTTTTGATTTACGCTAATTCATTTTAAATGCCAATTGCTGGTTTGCCCTTGACAGACGACCATTTTACCCCCAGCGCACCGTAGCTGAAACCCTAGAGAGGTTCTCCATACGGAGCTTATCAGAGTGACTAAGTTCGAGGGCGTTAAGCGGCACCGCTTTGTGCGCAGCAAATGAAAAGACAGAGCATTATATATATATATATAGAGCTATGTATATATATATTTGACTTCTATATATTCATCATTAGCTGGTGGTTCAATGTCCAAATGGTGTGGCACACTTGAGACATTTAGTGCAAACACTTGAACGCACGGCTTCTGTTGCTCTCCCCTTTACCTCGACCAGATTACAACCAATTCGGCACTTCGCCTTGTTTTTGCTAGCCTAATTAAGTCTTTGGCTTATACGTTCCTTCGCCTGTATGTGTGTGTGTGAGTGAGTGAGTGTTTGTGCAATCTAATCAGGCAAACTTATCAAATACAAACACACAGCTCCACCATATTAATGGCTTTGTAAATGTGTATGCTCTGGTCCCCCAGTTGGGTTGCCAAGTTTACCTATCAGACTAGAAATATGTTTTCTTCAACTTGCCTTTATCTTATCAATTATCAAAACCTTTTGCCATCAACTCGTAGACATTGGTTCTCTATACAAAAGTTAAGACCCCTTTTTCCGTGCTGGGCCATAATCATTAAATGGGGTTTAATGACTTTGTTTTGACACAAATACTGTAAGCGCCTTTATATGGCAAAAATATGGTAATTCAAAGTGAAATGTTTAAGGCTTTTTCTGTTTTTTTATACCCGTTACTCGTAGAGTAAAAAGGGTATACTAAAGTCGTGCAAATGTATGTAACAGGCAGAAGGAAGCATCTCCGATATCATAAAGTATATATATTCTTCATCAGCATCAACAGCCGAGTCGATATAGCCATGTCCGTCTGTCCGTCCGTCCGTCCGTCCGTCTGTATGAACACCTAGATCTCAGAGACTAGAAGAGCTAGAGCAACCAAATTTTATACGTAAGCTAGTATTGTCTGTAGGCAGATCAAGTTTGTTTCAAATTTTGGCCACGCCCCCTCCCGCCCCCGCAATAAAAATTATTGAATAACTCCCACAATTTTTAAGATATCGAGCTCAGATTTTGCAGTGTATTCTATGTGGCCAATATCTACAATCTCACAAATTTTCAAAAGGTTTGGATAATAAATGGCCGAGTTAAAAAAATGTTGCATACTTATCCGAGCTGAGCTGAGTAACGGGTATTTCGAAGTCGGGCAGGGCCGACTTTAACTTACGCTCTCGTTTATGATTGTTAATTAGTGTTTTTTTTCCTCCGACTAGTTGTTAGTTGTAAGACAGAGACTTGCACAATGAAAAGTTTTGTAAGGTATAGAAATAAATGCAACAGTTTGTAAGCAAAAGGTAAATATATAGCAGATTTGATATGGACAAGACTGTTTTTATGCTATATTCTCTCTCCGTTTATTGTAAATCTGTATAGAACTTGGTATATATGCGTCTAATTCCTAAAGGGTTCACATTTATCGAAAACAATTCGATTGAATGTACGAGAGCCGCTTCATAATTAGACAGCCTCAAAAGAAAGATGATTATAATAATCTTAAGCAGTCTTCTAACAGATTTCTGCACTTTTCCCTACACTTTTTATATGTATTGTCCCCTATTTCAAAGAGATTCAAACCATTTATACAGGTTTGAAACCTAGATACATCACTAAGGGGATAATAAATTTGAATTTCATACTTGAAACAAGAATGTTTAATGTCATAAGTTCGATAAGAATATAAATTCTTAAGCCAAAAGCGAAATTCTTGATTCAAGTATGAGTTTCTAATACCGTTTTTCTTGATCTAAGAGCTTCTATAATAGAAGTCAGTACGAAACAGACTCAAATTAGGTACACAAATTCTTGAATTAATTGCTAAACGTACTCAAATTGAAGATTGCTCCTGCTTGAATCAAGGGAATCAAGTTTTATGTCAAAATTTTGAATGTTCTTTCTTGTATCAACAGTTCAACATGCTCAAGACTAAGATCGTTCAATCTTGAATCAAGAATTTAAAGTAATACTCTCATATTTAATTGCAAATCAATTAGTTTTTTCCTTTATTGCTTGAATTTATTTAAAAGAAATGGAATTGTAAACACAACACCACAAAAAAGGAACCAGTCTTTACCTGTTAACTGTTTTTATAACAGTTGTTCCACCAAGCCATAACTGCTTGGGAATTTCAAAGCCCCTTGAGTGCGAAATTCAATGGCGCTCTCCGCTCGTTAGCTTCCCCACACACCTTGCTTCCATTAAAAACGAATCTGTGAGAGCGGGCTTAGGGCTAACGCTCTGAAACAAGCTAGCTCTCCTCTTTTATTTTCCTTTACTAACTCCCCAGACCTAAAAGCATCCAACTGAGAACGAATAACGCTCTGAAACAAGCTAGCTCTCCTCTTTTATTTTCCTTTACTAACTCCCCAGACCTAAAAGCATCCAACTGAGAACGAATTTAGCTTGATTTTAAGAGTGGAATACTTGAATATTCAAGAACGAAAAGATTTTTGGTTTTTAGATAGTTATCTTTGAATGTTCTTCTACCAAATACCTCCCCCAATAAGTAAAATCTCAAGCTAACCCACGACACGCGCCCATTTCCACTACAAAAAGCTACCCAGCTGAAGGTGAAATGTCTTTGAACCACTATCAAGCCGGCTCGCTGTTTTAACTTTGAATTTTGCTGATGTTGTTGTATTTGCCTACAGTATTCACATTTCAAATGAACTTTGTATACAAAATGTAATCGTACATTCATCAATTTGCTAATCTTATTGATTGACATTGCCTCATGCTGAGCCACTCACGTATTCTAAACTAAAAGTTCAAGGTCCATGATAATCATTCACACTATCTCACTGCCACTCGGCTCCGCCCCTATTTTTCGCCTAGAGATTCAAGTGTAATTTCCGTTGCTGTTGTTGGTTTTAAAAACCATCAACATTCATATTTAATTTAATCGCCCTGATTCAAAACATTTGTCATCATTTTATTTTTCGCTGCATTAATCAAATTTAATTATTTAAAACATCAAACGTGTTCAGCTCTGCGTCACACCAAATAGACTTATCAATAGAGTCCAGAATATTGGCCCTGGCCAATTGACCAATTAAATCGTAATGCATTTAACTGCATCAATTTGTCAGGCCCATATTGCCAATCAATATCAATCTGAGCTTAGCGAAAGATTCCAGATAAGCTCCCCCAGAGATAAGCCAGCCGGGAGGCTGCAGGCTTATCGCCCTCCCTGATAATGGGTAATGAACCCGCTCCCCCGCATTTGCATTTACATATATAGTTGCACATTTTAATTGCAAACAACTTTGGGCAACACAAAGTTTTCCAATTGCAATCCCATTGGAAAGTTTCTCCTGACGTCATTTCAGTGCCGACGTTTCCAAGTTTGCATGTCAAAGGGAAATTACTACCCAGTTGCCTTGATGCAGGGAAGGATATTCTACCTTTAAGTACGATTTGTGGCCAAGTGCAACAGTTAAAAATGCAGTTGCCTTAACGACTCTGGCTAATTGCTAGGCAATAGTTATTGCTCATGTTTGTAATGTCATCCAGCTATCTAAAGTGGTTTTGTACCTGTACTACCTAGTCCAGCAGATAGCTAAAGTAGTGTAACTTACACGACACAAAGTCCAACGGTTTGATTAGTAAATAAAATGAAATTCATGATTGATCATATAATAATGGCAGTTCAAGTGTTTACACTCAATTTTATGTAAGAAACATCTAGAGAAGGCATGTGATCGCTGGTTTGAAAAGTATACCTCGGAAAACTGTTTACCTTTCAAGACTTATTCTGTGTGTGTCGCACAAAGTCCCCTTTCAATGGTGCAGAACACAACTGAAATGGTATTTCACCGACTAGTTTCATTTCCATTTCCATGTTCAAAGTTAAGTAAGACTTTTGTTTGAAAAATTGTTCACTTGGTTTGGCCCTAAGCTTACAGGTTTAGAGGTTGCATGTGGCACGAACCAGTTTACAAGAAGTGCATTGTGTAAAGATTGCGTTTTTGTTTTTAATGACAATATATCGACACACACACACAGTTCATGTTTAGCTAATGCAGCCAATTTCTGCAGCTGTAAGAATCAAAATTGAAATATTTCCATCCATTCCATCCAAACAACAGGCAGCAGGAGCAGGGTTGCCCGCAAGCTATACGCAGAGGCAGCATTTGTTGTGGCTTTTCACCTAGCTATACCAATGCGTATAGCAGGCAGTGGATAACAACTCGTATACTACTCCTAAACTCATAACTCTTGCAGAATTGAATTCATACTAAAGTATTTTTCACATTTGTTGTTGTGCGCCGAATGATTTAGTTTGCCTCAAACAGCCGCAAGCTCTTACCGATTTCGTTTTCTTGTGCTTCTTGCTGCTTTAGAATTTTGTTCAGCATTTGTATTGGTGACTACGCGAGCTAAAGGTTCTTTTTACGAGTTTTCCGATAATGTATGCAAATATTCTCAGTAAACTAGTTGCAAATTCTGGGCTCGCATAGTCGCCCGAACCACAAATACTCATATGTTTGGATTTGTAACATTTGTTGTTGTGCGTCGAATGATTTAGTTCGCTTTAGACAGAAACAAGCAGTTTTCGCTTTCGAATTATTGCGTTTGCTGTTGCTTTAGAATTATGTTCTGCATTTGTATAAGTGACTACGCGAGCTGAAGGTTCTCTTGGACACCTCTGCTTGCTGTAGTAGAGAAGCTTTTAAAAGCTCGCTTTCTGATAATGTATTCAAATAATGTAACCAAACAGTGGCAATTTCTCTGCTGACATAGCCGACCTCTAATTTAATACTACTAAAATCAAGCACAATCGTAGTAAGAAGGACATTTCCAAAACCTAAATGGATTAAAGGTCGATTCAAAAGTAAACTCATCCCAAAATACTTCAAAAAAGAAACAAAAATTAAGCATGAGCTTAAATTAAGTAAAGCTAAACTCATAAATGCTTTCACTTTGGTATTATTGAGCCTATAACTGCTCGAACTGAGCTTAATTTGGTCTTAGATATAGAAGAAATGTTATTTAAGATATGCAAAATGAGAAAAAAGTGCTGGAAATGAGAATTTTTGTTCTTACACTGGCTGTGAATGTTTTGAGTCTTCTGCTCTGGGTTAAATTCTGTCTGCAATCTTTGATTGAAGGCCGATTTAACGTTTTGTAAGCCAACTTTAGATGTCTCTTTCGCATACTTCGCTTGTGTTGTACAGTAATTGAAAGAGCGAGCTTTTCGGGTTTCCGAAGGCAGCTTTGGCGCATTGTAAAGCTGCTGAGTTGCTGCTGCCTCTCTGAAAAGGTGATGTAGGTAAAATTCAAAGCTGAAATGCTGCGGCTGCTTCGTCAAGTTTCATTCAACCCCGTATTAATCTGATAAAATCAATCTTCATCTCAATCTCTGGCCCAGCCCTGCCCTGCCCACCGTGCCTTTGTTTGCCATTTGTTCCCATTTGGCAGTTGACGTCAAATTGATTTGCGTGTCCTTCCATGTTGAACTAAAGCTTATCAGATTGCCTGACAAGGCTCGGCTTTGCTTGTCCTAGTAAATAAGTGTGTATTTCAAGCTCTAATTGGATAGCCTGGGCCTGGCATTTAGGTTGGGTTGTAATTAAATTTGCGTACACTGCTGTATGGCATAGACAGCCAGCCTGTTGGCCATATGGCCAGCACGTTGTGTTGCAACAATTGAAGACAAGTCCTCTTCGGGCAAAGATTTGATGAGGATGCGAGCAGGCAACTACAGTGCGGGTCAAGTGCAACAGCCGCTGGCCAATTTGCCAGGACAAAAGGCGCAAAAGTATCCGATGGATACACACACAAAATGGTATAAAAAAAAGCGTGAGCAAAGCTGATAACAATTGTACATACATATATGTTAAATGCATATATATATATATATATATATAAATGAGTGTGTATACTTAAAAATAAACAAAATAAATGTGCTTCTCTGCTTCCCGCTCTCTCACTCTCTCTGTCTCAGTCTTTGCCAACAGCAGCGAACAAGTTTAAAAAGCAGACAAGAAGAAACAACAGGAATTTTATTTTTATTTTATTTTACTTTTTATCACCTTTCTGATAAAGCCGCTTTGAAAATTGCTTAATGCTCAGGTCTGACAATGTCAACAGCGCAAAATGTAGAGAGCGGGCGAGATACCAAAAGCAATCAAAGCGTAAATGATAAATAATCATAAATAATTTCATTTGTTTTTTGGTTTTTAATATTTTAAAACGCCATTTCTGCTTGTTGTCTGATTTCTTGTCTTTCCTTGGCCCAAAATCAGAATATTACAGCATTAACTTGAATTTATTGCGTATACATGTATATATCTTATTTTTGAAACGCAAAAGAAGTAGGAAAACAAGATTTACCTATAAGGCTGGGCAAATAGAACAACAATTTACTTATACTACGAGGGTGGCTGGTAGAGATTTTACGTTTAGATTGCTTTATTATGCCTATACATTTGATATTACTGAACTATATGACTATATACTATATGATAGAAATATTCTCATTTCTTGAGCAAGTCGCTTAATCAGCTCATTGATAGAGAGATGACAATAGACTCATCGAAAATTCCTTCCACGCTTTCCAACTAATCTAATTATGCTAACTATTCTTCAAGAGTCTGTCAAGCCTTGGCTTTGGGCTTTTAACTAACCGCCTCACTCTCTTACTCTCCCAGATCCTCAAGCAAATGTTCCTCAGAAACGGAAAAGTTTCTTCCTTTTAGTATTTTTTTACTTTTACTTTGATTCACTAACACAAACCAATTACAAACCGCAGCTATTATCTGACAGACTCTGGTCACCCTTTTGCAGTTATAAGAACCTATCAATATCGGTTGAAACTGTGGTTGAGAAAGCCAAACTACTTACTAATCACAGGTCATTACAAGCAACCTGAACTTTTCAGAAATTTTGCCTAAAAAGGTACAAACAAGCCAAAGCAAGAGAACTACAGGCTAAATAGCAGACCACCTACCGCACCACTTATCAAGAAGCGCAATAAAATTCATGGAATAGTGGGTTTGAAACGGAACGGGTATATTTTCAGCTTATTATTTGATTACTCAGGCCTATTCTCAATTCCGAATTCAATTATTCTACCTATAAATTGATAAAAGTTTAGACTTACAAGTAACGGTTCTAAAGCTAGGTTGAATGAAGTAAATTTTTTTTTGAAGTAAAACTCGAAGAAAACTTGCAGTTTTTTAAAGCAGAAGCATCTAACAGTTTCCATTCAAAGTAATTTAGTCGATATCAAACAAGAAAACATTCCAGATTATCCTAGCTAAGTACATGATTCATACATCACGGTTCATTTAAGATGATCAAATAGGAACACCAAGACTAATATAGCTACAAAGAGGGAAAAACCCTGAACCATGAACTTAAGATGGCACAATCGGTACCAAAAACAGGCCAAGAAGGGCTTTTCTCACCTGTAGTACAATGTACTCACTCTAAGAACCATTTTTATGAGAACGCCAGAACTTGATTTGAGTTGAAATGTTCCGTTTTTTTGAACATTTGAAACTTTTGTAGGAAGAAAGTCTGATAGAATTCAATGCACAAGGTTATAAATGGAAATAAATAGCAGCTGTCTAGAAGATGTGAATTCGGTGGAAAAATGGCTATTTTACTTTTCTGTGCGGTGGCTGAGTTGACCGGGTTTTTGTGCTCATTTTAAGAAAAAATTTGGTGCATTTGTTTTCGAATAGTTAAGGCGGACAACTTATGAAGGCAACTTATTTTCTGAACAGATTATTTTCCCACTCAATCTAATCAATTTCTTATTCTACAGTTTAATTGAAAGAAGTCTAAAAAAAAGACTTGCTTGAAATTTAAGCCTTAAGTTTGATATTAAGAAATTTAAAAGAATAATTCTTACAACTAAGAATGGGAGACAAAAACCAAGTATCAAGCACCTCTATATTAATCCTTTGTCAAGCAACTGCAACCACAAGAAAGACCGCTAAATATCAGAAGCTTTTTTACACTCAATAAACCGCCCTCGTGCGTATAAATATTTGTCTCTTTGTATGTATGTAAATGTCTTATTCTGCTTACTTTCTGCTTGTTGCTCAATTTTTCTTCCAACGCTCTACCACTGGTTGCTCTCGTCGTTGTTGTTGTTGTTGTTATTTGAGTTTGTTTTTAACAAGTTTAATAAAAATTTATGTAAACAAATAAATTTATATAACCGAAGAGGCAGCGCCATGATAAGCCCCAGGAAATCTCTTTGAATGTAAATGTTGCCAATTAAACTCAAACGACGCAATTTCTATTTAATTTAAATTTAGTGGATTTTAGTTTATTTATTGAAACTATTCTGATTCTGTGTTTCCCCAGTTCGAACATAAATTATTTGATATACATGGCCCCCATAAATTTGTAAATGTGAACTGCTCCCTGGGCCTTCTGGTATTTATGCAGCTCTCGGTTTTTTATTATTTACATATATTCCCAAAAACTCGCTTCACACTTTAGTTCTGGGTTTTTATTTTTATTTCTGTTTTTTGTATTGTTTCGTAGTTCTCAACAACTGCGCAAAAAAATTGTGTTATTTTTTTGTATATTTTGTTTTTTTTATAACAAAGAAACCAATTTCAGTTGAGTTTCACAATTTGCTCTCCGGTTTTTGTTTTGTTGTTTCTCTTTTTGGTTTGTTTTTTTGTGCAAACCATAAAAATGATATTATGGCATTTAATTGTACTTGTTGTTGTTGTGTTTTGTGGTGCTGAAACATTTGCTGTTTGCCATTTTAATTAGCAGGGACAGCTCACTTCATTTGCATTGATGACAAATACAAATAAATCCAGCCAAATCTCTGGCATTGTTGTTGTAGTTGTCCTTGTGCCCTGCGTATGGCCAAGTGGAAATTAATTTTCCAAACAATTAAATCTGCACTGCACGGCTGCATATCCCAGTGACATTTGCCAATAGCCCAAATTAGGGGGCAGTGCTGGTTGCATTTATCATTCTGGTCCAAAAACTGTCAGAGTGGCAAATGCTAAACGACCGGACGACCACAGGGATTAGTTCTAGGGTGGTCAAGTGAGCTCAAGCGTAATCAATTTATTAAAAATGGACGTCGAAATGAGTATGTGAAATGGTTATAGAGGATATTTATGGGGTTCTTTTTAATTTTATAGTTTAAAGCCAGAGAATTGTGATTTCTAGTGGTTTTTTTATATCTCAAAATAGGATCAAAGAAAGTCACTAAAGAGCACTTTTATGTGTTGGGGAGATAACGCACTGCGACCAATCCTGGACTATTGTGCACTCTGCTGAGTTTACAACTCTCCTAGCAACCCTATCTCCTGTACGAAGGTCAGGATTTTCGTGGGTTCTAGGTAAAGAGCACTTAGAAAAAAGTATAGGAAGAACCTTCAAAAAAGTAGAAAATATGTAGAAAAGTACCCTTAAACACAAAAGAATGAGAGCCAATTTAAAAGTGGGATTGAAAAAGAAATTAAAGAAAAGTAAATAGATATTCTTGGAACATACAAATTTATTTTCTAAAAGCTGATTTACACTAGGAGTGCGTTATGCCTTAATTGCCAACATTTAGCTTATTTTGTATGGGAAAAAAGCTGTTTGTTAGCTATTAGCGCATAATCCACTCCTAGTGTAAATTGCCTCTTATTAAACCTATAAGTTTTTCTATATTTTTAAATGAAATCTAAGAAAGTATCAAGTTTTATTCCTTAATAAACATTTCCAACAATTTCCTCGCTGGTCTCAGCACAAGAATTCTATCATATGGCAATATTAAGACGCTTGTACCAATTCTCCTATTATATTTTACTTCATAGAAAAGATTGAGATAGCAGGTCTTAGGTTTAGAACAGGTTCTAATCTTTATAAAAGTATGTACAATAATTTCCACATTGGTCTCACAACAAGAATTTGACCGCATGGCAATGTTAAGACGCTTTCAAAGAAAAGGTTTAGAGGGCAAAATTTTAAGATTTATACCTTAAACTAACATTATAACAATTTCCTCAGTGGTCTCAAATCATAAACTTTAGGGTTTCGCTAATTTTACCTTAGCAATTTCCTCAGTGGTCTCAAATAAACATAAGTAAAGAAACCTGTTCCATTTCTTTGATCATTTATTCCTAAAACAAACCTTACAGCAATTTCCTCAGTGGTCACAAAGCCAGAATTTTAAGTTTCTGCTAATTTTAACTTAACTATTTCCTCAGTGGTCTCAAATTTAGAAAAGTAAAGAAACTTGTTCCATTTCTTTAAATATTTATTCCTAAAACTAACATTACAACAATTTCCTCATTGGTTTCAAAGCAAAAACTTTAGAGATTCGCTAATTTTAACTTAGCAATTTCCTCAGTGGTCTCAAATTTAGAAAACTAAAGAAACCTGTTTTATGTCTTTGAATATTTTTAACTAAAGACCAGTTTAACAACAATTTCCTCATTGGTTTCAAAGCGAGTTTTTGCTACTTTCGCTTAAAAATGGTCTCAAATGAAGAAAAGTAAACCAAACTGTTCCATTTCTTCATTTATTTGTTCCTTAAACAAATTTCACAGCAATTTCCTTACTGGTCACTTTTAAAATTGGCCATTTATCTACTCTCCCTCTCTCTCGCACTCTCCTGCTCTGAAAACACTCGACAACCCTGGAGGTGAGTTAAGGTGAGCTGAGGTGGCAAAAGCAGCATGTGTGCTTGCCTCATTTTAGCCAGGTTAAAGTTTTTGGGAGTGCTGAGGTCACACAATGCGGTGCGTGAGCGCCAGCCAGTCTGCGTCCTCGTTCCAACTCCATGCTCCTTGGCTTTAACTTCCTTTTAGTGGCCCTCTCGTGCAAGCCCCCCCGTTTGTGTGTGTGTGTGTGTATGCGTGTCCTTGCCAACGCAATTTATGTTTACACCGTGCGCTGGCGATGCGCCCGCAAATCTATCTGGAAAATCGCTTCAAGTTCTGGCAAGGAGGCGCACACACCCAATCAAAAGGAAATTATATTCGCGTGCCAAAGCAAGCAGAAAGCTGAAAACTATAACAATATATATATACATATATACACATATATATTGAGTGGGCAGTGGCAGTAAATGAAGTCAGTTCCTGTCTCTTGACTAAGTTGACTGTATAAAATGAAATCGGTTCTCATATCGATTTAATTGTTGAAAGCCAAACAACTGAGCCGGGAGACAGCCCGTGGCTAATTAGCCACAACTGGACCCTTGATGGCACTGAGACTAGGGACGGGGTGGGGTATGGCGTGGTGGTGGGGTTGAGGGCCATGCCTAATCCAGCAACAATGACAAGACAAGACTGTGAAGGCTGGGCGACAGATTTTAAGCCAACACTTAATGCAATTACCACTTGCCATAGCCATAAGCCCCTATCTAACACTGGCATACACTGTGCAAAACGGGGCCACATTGTTAAATATTTATGTCTTCGGTCAATTTGCATAAATAAAGGGTTGTAATATCATGAAGGCTTGGTTCAAGGCGCCCTGTCTTGGTAAGACTGACATAAGTAGCTTAGAATTCTGTAGGAAGATGTGGTTAAAAAGCTCTTTTTAAGAGCTCAATGGTTTTACAGTTACTTTGTGTCCAGCTCATACTTTACAAAGAAAGCTCACGCAGAGCTTTAGAAACGCAATAAACAAAACTTCCCACAAAAAGGTTTTTTTTAAGCACCTTAAGCAGAACCTTGACCAGCTAAAGCTTTACGAGGACGTGCTTTTGAGTAAAGAATAACTTAGACAAGGTTTACGCAGTGAAGCAAACTTCAGGAAGTTCTTAAAATAGCTTTCATTTGTAGGAAAGAAGTGTAGTGGTGTCGCTTGCCCCTCAACACCTCTCTCCTACAAGCAAGAGCTTTTGGAAAGTCTACATTAAGTTTGCAACACTGTCTAAGTGCCGTTTAATCTGAATTTCTTAGCTTATTCTGTGAAAAGACCTTTCACAGAGCTTTCTGGAAATAAGAGAACGGTTTTATATGCCGATATAAAAGTGAGAGAGACCCTAAGTGACAGTCTGCCCTGCCCGACATCGAAATACACCTTACTCAGGGGAATTATCGTTTACTATTTTACCTTTATGTTATTTAACAGAGCATCAACATTAATGTTAACTTACAAGCATTATCGCAGCAAACAGCGCCCGATGCGCCGAAAAGTATGCAAAGTTTTTATGAAATGGCCATTTCAACTTGGACTTTATAATATCAAAGATACTTCCTTTTGCCTGTTACAAGCATTTGTATGACTTTAGTATACTCTCTTTGCATTCCAAAAAGCTCAGCATCCTGATCATTCAGAGGTTTTCATTTCGTGAAACATATTCGGGATTCCTCAAATTGTTTTCTAATAAATATTTAGTTTCAAAGAACTTAAAAAAGTAGTGGAAACTGTTTTCTAAGCAACTGTTTTTCAAAAAATATAGTTAAAACGATTTCTCAATTAAAACCAAAGTCTAGATCCAAGCTAAAACGAGAACAGTGTACAAAAAGCTGTCAGATTTGTAGTTGCTAAAGGAAAAATCTAAGAGGAAAGAATAGGTTAGATGTAAAGAAACATTTCCGGCTTAGAATGAGAAAGAAAGCTTCCTCTACTGCCGCGATGGTCATGCCTGGCCCGCAGGGTCCGAACACACTTCGCAGTTCACACAGACTAGAGTCGAGCGCATGCAGAGGCTTGGTCCAAGAGAGCTAACAGCGTTCTGTTTGCTTGAAATGGCAGCCCAGCGGTCGAAGAGGGCAGGTCAGAGCTAGTTCCTTCTTTTTTTTTCATCTGAAAGGTGACCGAATATGTAGACAGAAACAGAGTCAAGTAATTAAGCTGTAAGGCCATATACCCTACTAAAGAACATCATTTTTCTCTCAGTGTATTCGTAATAGTTTTATGATGATGCAGAAATCGTGCCTGTACATGAAAATGGCAAAATTTTCGTAAAATCAATGTTAGAAGGCAAATGATAATGTCATTTACTAAGCAGGCACCTCCAACACTCAACACCTACACCCCCGCACGCTCTACCCTTATAGCCCACCCCCTGTGGTACCCATCAAGTGCTATCTATTGTTTTACCCGCCTTGCATATTATCCTTGAACTGCTTTTGCTTTTTCGCTGTTGCCTACTAAGTAGAAAGAGAACAGAGAACAGAGAAGAGAAGAAAAAGGCAAAACCATAGAAACCTGACTGCACAACAAGCGGAAACATGGCTTTGGCCACCACAAAACCAAACCAAACCAGACCCATCCCATACCATCCCATACCAACACCTACCGGTTAGGCCAAGCAAACACGCTGCTTAGAACAATAATAAACAATAAAAAAAAAGTATTCCGAAAGAAATGCGGAGAAAAGAGAATGCAGCCAAAACCGCAAAGCTTTCACACACACACACACACTCACACACACAAAATAAACAGAAAATGCATTGAATGCTTCTGCATTGTATGGGAAATTTTTCTATAAAAGTCAGCCGCCGTAGCCATATAGCCATATAGTGTCCCTTGGACTACTCCTACCCCTCCATTGTGAGTGCCATTTTGATGTGTCTCTAATGGCAAAGCTTTTTGTTTTGTGTTTACACAGCCGGAGGTCCTGTGGCTTTTATTGTCGCACTTATTATAGATTTATGGTGTGAAAGTTAAATTTGTAAAATTTGTTTTTAGTTTTTATCTTACTTTAGTTATGTTAATTAAACTGCCAAAAGGAAAAATAATCAAGAGAGTCCAATTGTCCTGCGGACGTTTGCATTGTTATTCAAGGTTTTACATTCCGAGCAGCAGCAGCAGCAGCAGCAACAATAAGCGCAGATAATGCCCATTTAATTGGGCCACTTTGAGAGGGCTTTTATATGGTACTAATTAAATTGGTATATATTTTAATTAAATTTACTTGAAGCTGGCAGAATGGTAAAACTGAAATAGTGTTTGGCTTTGGGACCAGTGAAATGGACACTCCAGTGGCTCGGTTAAGAATAGAATGGGCGCTTTTGCTTGCATGCAGCTTTGGTATATAGAGTGGGGACTATGTTTGCTCTGGATCGGAATTCCGATTTTTATGAACTATTTTAATCCTCAAGGTTCAATTTTAAGACTCTTGGCAAAGGCAACAGCGACGTCACCCATTTTAAAGTTAACTTAATGAAAAAGCCAAAACAGAAAGCTAAAAAACTGTTTGAAATACAATGATTTTTGAATGATCAGCTCAACTGCTGCAACTGATTATTGATCTTCTCTTAAACAATTTGATTTTGCTATCAAACACCACCACTTTCTGTGTCCCTTTTCTGAGGGTTGCTTGGCTAAGATTATTTGGAATGGATGCAGGTACCTTAGAGTCAAATGCACATCTTTAATATCTTTGAACCTATACAAAGAAGCTCAATTAGTGTTAAGATTTCGAATTCTCTCTCAGAAGATGACGATGTCCGCAGCCAATGGCATTATTAAGTGATAAATTATAAAGGAATGCACCTGTTATCAATATAAGCAGGTGAAAATGATTGATACATTGACTTAAGATTAGCATAATTTATAAAAGAACTCATAATGATTAGCATCCCTGCAAAAGATCCATTTGGATGGGATATGTCTTAAATATTCTTTTAATCATCCAGCGGAGCTTCAAAATTATACAAATGATCATCACTTTTAACATCCTTTGGATGAGTTGTAGCTCCGTTGGATGACTAAAAGGATATTTAAGATATTTAATCCCTTCCAAATGGATACCGAATAACATTCAATAGATAAGTTCTAATATCATTTTGTTTCTCTATGTCGTCTAAACTCATGTTTGTTCTCTATCCACCTTAAAGTTTGCTTCATCAGATCAAAAGTAAAGATATTGTGAATATTTGTTTGATTTTTAGCAGTGATGCAAACCATTTCTGAACCAAACCGAACCAAATTGTAACCGAATTACTAATTCTGATAGTAAACCGAATCACAAACCAAATCTGTGTCTTCTTGAAACGCTTAAACGAACCGGAAAAGACCAAGCAAATATGATCGGTTCGGTTCAGTTTCTTGACGAGTTTAAAGAAGTAAAGCCCTTACTTTTAGACACCCGTTCCAGTCAACCTCATACAAATTTGTAAGCGGATTAAGTACCGCGAATCTTTTTTCTCTTTATATATTAATTTATTCACTCAATGAAACTCAGCTTTGAGCCAAATACACATAATTTCGGCAACAGCTTCGTGCGGTTGAGTGAATTTGAGCTAATTGGAAAAAAAAAAAAACTTTTAGACACTATTACTTGTAAATTTGTGGGATACCTCTATAGACCGAACTGATCCTTAGTAATATCGAGTTAACGTAGCTTCTAAAAATGACTTGTGAGCATTTCAACACCTATGAACCCTTACATCTACTGCATTTATTCACAGAACTCTTGATTAACATTCATTTCTGCGTATTCCATTTACTGAATCGCACAATATTCTCAATTATCTACTAAATTTTATCATTTGTAAGCACTTGCATAAGGATTGTGAAACTATTGTAATGGTTTTCTGGCTCCTTTTGCAGTTTTCAGCAGATAAATTCGATTTACGATAACTGATTTATGATTGCCGATTTAGCCAGCTAATCATTCAAAATGTAGGATTGGTGGGACTGTTTACCAATTGTACTTCCAACTGGTAACCCCAAAACTCAATATAAACTGACAAACTAAAAGCATTAGAAGACCTCAAAACTGGTAATCTTAGCAATCACTGGCATTCAGCAGGGAATCACTAATCGCAAGTCGGATTTGTCTGCTGAATGCGCCCACTACTGTTAAATCGAAGCTTAACATAGCAGTAGCATGATAAAACAAGAATTTTAATAACAACTCTGACAAAACTTGATACGTTTTACACCCAAGTCTGCCAGCAGCATCGAAAAATAGCCGGATTCTTTACATTACAGTTGTGCTTAGAAAACTCATCCGTCTACCTCGTTTACCAACTTTGTTTTTTGCTTTTGAAGGTCGAATCCTTTCTTAGTGAGTGCCCATATGTTTCAATGAAGATTGGGTCAACATTTCATCCCTATAGGCTTAACCATTAATCAAACCGATTAATCAGTCAGTCGGGCAAAGATATTTCAAATGTGAAGTGTGACCAAAGGTACACAGTGTATATTTGCTTTGTGCAAATGTAAGTAACAGCCAGAAGAAAGCATCTTCGACACTTTTAAGTATATATATTCTTGATCAGCATCAGTAGCCGCCTAGATATAGCCTTCGGTCCGTCTGTCAAGCTAACAAATCTTTGAAATGGTAAGAGATTAAGGTTCGACATGTATGAGACGTAAGTTTCTTCTACTTTTAAGTGAAACAAATTGGTTTTCAAATTCTGCCACGCCTCCACAATTTAGAAAGAACTTTATATTTTCTACAGTTTTGAAGATAGATGATTTGTAGCTTCTAGAAATATTTAGCTATCAGAATTATACATCGAATGTTGAACATCGGAGGAACAACGGTCGAGTTATAAGCAAAACAGAGTACTATGCTGGGCAGCACTGGCCGCTAGAGCTATGGGCAGCACTTTACACAACTTAACCTTAAAGTTGAACAAAAATATACAAACTTTGGAAGGAAAAGCGAACATTTCCCCCGATTTCATCAAGACAACAAAGTGACAACAAGCCAAAATTTTCATTGCCTTGCATAAATTGTGATTTACATTTAAAATTCTGTTTAGTAATTAAATTCTTTCCAATCATTTTCTAATCTCCGCTTTTCCTTCCCCCCTCCCCCCATTCCGCCGGCAATAAACATCAAAAGCCCGTATGAATAGCATTTCCGTTTAGCTAAATTGCAGAAAATTCTACATTTTTAACGAAGTGAAAATTGCCATTTGGCATATGGCAAAAAGGTCCCCCCCCCTCCACCACCAGCACCTCGTAACAAATGTCCATCAAGCCGGCTCACCCTCGTCTTGAGCATCATTAACTGCAATGACTAAAGTCATTTGAATGGTCGGTAAATACAGAAGCTAGTCACGCGCAATTTCCGATATCCTTTGATGACAGAATCGTGGTTACACTCCAAGGTCGAGTATAAATGGTGCCCGGGCACGGAACAAGCTTAAACGACAATGTATTATTATATATTTTCGCTTTGCTATTTGCATATCAAATTCAAAAAAATTATCAGGTGCAAACATTTTTGGGGGCAAAAAGGAAAATCAATATCAGAGGGCACCTGGCAACAGACACAAAAACCTCTGTGATTCGTTCTCGGCGTTTTTTGAGTGAGTGTGTGGTTGTGTGTGTGTGTGTGTGTATTTGATAACTTAATTGAAATACATTTTTTGGTAGGCAGCCAAACTTGTAAGCCTGCCATGTGGATTTATGGGTAAACAAGTTCCATGGCAAGGTGGGGGGAGATAAATCATCAGGAGTACCAGCTGCAGTTTTCAGTTTATGGTGCCTGGGTCCTTGCTTAGGAAATGAGTGCTAAAACCGATTTGCTGGCTGCACAACATTTTTTGTGCAAATTTTCGTTTTTTGGAAACTTGCCACCAACTATTGTCATTCCTTTAGTGGTACAAGGACTTGCCATATTGCCGCATAATATAATCTTATTATGCATCTTTTGGGGCAGGAAGCCCACTAAGCATTCTTCTTGCTGGCATCCCAAATGGGTTTCACTTTTCGTTTTCAAAACTGTTTGAGCGAAATAAAAAAAAGACCCTGACCTCGAGATTTACTAGTTGTTTCTGGGGTTTTATGACTCACCCAACCAACCAACCATCTAACCAACCAGCCAACACACACAGCCAACTCCATTGCACATCTTCGGCATTTCCATTTTGGGTTATATGCACATCTAAGTGTGTGTATATTTGTGTATGCACACTTGACATTCTTTCATCTTCTTGAAGGAAAGTTTTCTTCGTTTACACATTTTGAGCCAAAGGAAAATGCAATTTATTATACGTCCAAATGTGCATTCTAGGCTCACAAACTATTTTTGCATCAAAAGTTGTTAGTTTGTGGGTAATGAAACTTGTTTGGCAACTAATTAATTGATAAGATTTGTTCTGTGGCAAAAGTTAGCCAAGATTAGGGAGGCTGAGGTAACACCTAACCAAGCGTAGATGATACTCTCGAAGATTTTAGGCCTGAGTCAACTAAGATACGAACAACGTGACTGACGAATCATTAAGTCAAAAAAGAGGCTAAAAACTTGTAATTATGCCAAAAACATTTACAGCCAATCAAATGGGAAATCTTGTCAGAAACAATTCATAAGCTTAATACTCATTTCTGTAATCTCCATGGAAAACAAGAAAGAAAGTCGGTCAAGCCCGACTATAACATACTCTGTACCAAGAAATTTTGTCTTTTGATCATAACTCGAAAACCGTTCATCCGATCTTCTTCATTCCTTTGGCGGATCGATAAGTTATTCTAATAACTAAATATGTCCAGAAGGAACAAGCCATCTATCTTCAAAACTGTGGGAGATATGACTTTTTTCTAAATTGCGGGGGCGGGAGGGGGCGTGGCCAAAATTGAAAATAAACTTGATCTGCCTGCAGACATAAGAAGCATATGTTCCATACACGTCAAACCTCTATATCTTACCATCTCTGAGATCTGTGCGTTCATACGGACAGACAGACGGACAGACGGACATGGCTATATCGACTCGGCTGTTGATGCTGATCAAGAATATATATACTTTATGGGGTCGGAGATACTTCCTTCTGGATGTTACATACTTTTGCACAAACTTATAATACTCTATGTACCTACGGTACAGAGTATAAAAACGCCAAACACTTAAGTATCAGCTTTTTAAGACCACAAATGACCACAAAACTGTGATAAAAAACCAATACAACAGTCGGTCAAGTTAGCATATAATATACTCCATAACACTCAAAGTATGTGTGAAGGTGCCTGAAGTGCTGCCCATCAACATTGCAGTCAGTGCTGCCCAGCAGAAATGTTTGATTGGCTTATAACTCGACGATCCTGGTCCCATTTAAGACCATTTATTTGGCTAAATGAATAAATAATGCTGATTAGTAAAAATGTTGAAAAGGTAATAACCTGTTATCTATAAAACGGTTGTGGTATGAGGTTTTTGCAAATATCGTAGGCGGAAAAAATTGAAATCAAACTAGAGCTGCCTGCAAGTAGAACCTCTTTCAAACACCATCTTTGAAACCTGTGCGTTTACACGTGCCGACAGATATACGGACTTGGTAAGAGGACTCAGTTTATGAAGCTGATCAGGAATATATATACTTTAAAGGTTGGGAGATGCTTCCTTCTGGCTGTTACATATTTTTGCAAGAACTAAAGATACTGTATACCTTTGGTACAACATCATTATGTTTTTAACCACTTTCCGTGACTGACGAATCAGTAGATTGTAAAAAACAGCCCCAACAGAAGCAATCTGTGTAAAAATAGAGAGAAACTAACATCAGCTTCTATATTTTTGATTCTATTTGAGTAGAAGGGAGTCACAGTTGTCATCTGTAAGCCTACACCGAAAGAAAAAGATCCAAAAGTAGATCTGTTTGGTCTCGAAATGTCTGTAATATCCTTTTAATCATTCAACGGTGCTAAAAATCAGCCATTTTTCATATCCCTAGGATGATAAAAGGTGTATTTAAGACTTATCCAATTCAAATGTATACTGGAAAAGTCTTTTTGAAGAGTCTTTAAAAAAAACAAGAAAGAAAGTCGGTCAAGCCCGACTATAACATACTCTGTACCAAGAAAATTATACGCTCAGCATAAATTTTGATGACGAACAGTCTTTTGATCATAACTCGAAAACCGTTCATCCGATCTTCTACATTCCTTTGGCGGATCGATAAGTTATCCTGATAACTAAATATGTTCAGAAGGAACAAGCCATCTATCTTCAAAACTGTGGGAGATATGACGTTTTTTCTAAATTGCAGGGGCGGGAGGGGGCGTGGCCAAAATTAGAAATAAACTTGATCTGCCTGCAGACATAAGAAGCATATGTCCCATACATGTCAAACCTCTATCTCTTACCATTTCTTAGATCTGTGCGTTCATACAGGACAGACAGATGGACATGACTCGGCTGTTAATGCTGATCAAGAATATATATACTTTATAGGGTCGGAGAAGCTTCCTTCTGGCTGTTACATACTTTTGCACAAACTTATAATACTCTATGTACCTAAGGTACAGAGTATAACAAAGGTGAAAGACTATAAAACAGCTGAGCAAAGTTAAAAAAAAAGACTTGGAACAAGACAAACCACAATCGATATTAGAACTATTAAGAACAGCACTCGTCCCCCACTGCCGACCTTGTGATCTACACTACTGATTGCATCATCAGCCTTTGGCGCTTGCATTCACTTGGTCAGACATTCTATATAACGGTTCATCTATATATACATATATTCCTCACCACTTGATTGGGCCATTCTCACGTCAGCAATTAAACTTGCCCTGCAAACGTGCAACCGTTATTGGGATATGGAGGAGGCTCTGACTGCTGATGATGGCGAAGGTGATGGAGGAAGCACATGCCCGGCACGTGGTCACCAAACTGGGTGAGAGCAGTGTGCCCGAGACTTTTGCGTTTCAGTGCATAAGTAATTAAGTGCAATTTATGGCTCGAACTCGTGCTTCATCAATTTCAATGCATTGAACCTGTTTCACGGGTTTTCTCAGTCGCATTTTTCATTGCCAATTCTGCACTAAAAAGGGGGGGCAGCAGGGGAGTTCCCTTCATGCCGCGGCGATCACTCGACAGACGCGTGCTACACACAAAACACAATTCTAGCCATCTATGGCAAATAGTTACATATATACAGATACAGACGACGGCAACAATGTATCTTTTGTGTGTGTGTGTATATATTTATTTATTTAATTTTCATTTCATTGTCGTTTATGGCAGAGCAAAAGATCAGAGAGATAGAGATACACAAATGTGGAAAGAGATGGCAACAGAGGTTGAGTAAGACTTGGGGGTACGATCTATTAAAAACTTTTTCTACCCAATTCCAGTGACCCCATTTCAAGTTTCACCGCGTTAAGCACATAAAGTTCTTACTTCTTTTTTAGCTTGCTCATTTTTTGTCCCCCTTAATCAGCTGAAGCAAGCGCAAGTGCAAAAGTTTCCACCCGTTCAACTCAAGTGCAACTATGACAGAAAATTTGATTGCATTTTTAGCCACCGCCCCCGCCCCCTCCCCCTGTTACGCCCACTTAAGTAGCTAATCTAGAAGCAATTAACAAGCCTTCTTTTTTTTTTGTAATTTTCGCTTTTGCTTTTCGCTTCTGTGCGAATGAGTGTGTGTGTGCGTGTGACTATGTAATTTCTGCAAGCCTTAGGCGACCCACTGATCATTGGACTTTGCACATTGCCCATAAATTTTCTAGCTAAATCGAAAAAAACAAACAAAAATAAATCGAGAACACTGAAAAGTGCATTTACTACACATTCGCCAGCGGCGCAGCGGCAGTTGCCGTGTGCGTTCCTTGGGCCCATCTCTGCGAGCTGCTCTTGTTGCATATTTAATTAGTGAAAGCGGAGTTGACATGGCCTTTTTTGGTTCATCATCATCATCATGAACGCTGGCAATTATGGCTCCCGGTTCCCTCAATTTGCCAAGTTGATCCAGTCAACAACAAACCCGGCTCGTTGTACGTGACTTTTGGCACAGTTCAGCCCCGATTGTGACGTCAACTTGCACCCCAGCAGAAAGAGGCTGCGGCTGATACAAAAAACAAGCATGTACCGAGTGTAATCCAGTGCTTGTTTTTAAGTGACTGCCGCGAAAATGCGGAAAAGCCGCAGGGAACTGCAATGCAAACAACTCAGCGGCAATGTCCTCAACAACAGCAACACCAAACGACCAAAATAAGCATGAAAACGCATTAAATTATTATGCCACATAAGAGCCCCCCCAAGCCACCGCGACCGAGAGAGAACCCCCCTAATTAGCCGGGCGCATTTCGCTGGGGCAAGAACGTGATGCAAGATTGGCTTGAAACTTTTTCTCTTTATTTCTATTTTTTTTTTTGGTTTTTGGGTCACATTTTAAGCAGAAAAGTCACATTTAGATTGCAGCAAGCCCCTATTTTTTTTTGCTTAGAAAATATGTGAAATTAGGTGGAGCAGTTCCACATCTAAATCCGATAGCTACTTCAGCATTAACAGCACCAGCCGGCAGTAACTTTGAGCTGATGCAATGCCTCAGCGTGTAATTTTGGTGCCTTGCTGATTCGGTGGGGTAAAATGTGGGCTTATCCCTCATATCTAGATCTTTGAGTGAAAGTAATGGCTCATGCTTTATTTTGTTGCGGAGATCTGGGTTATTCCCGTCATTGAAGGAATACAAATGGGCCTTATCCCTCGTTTCACTCTTTGAGTGAAAGTAAGGGTTCATCGTGAGCTAACTTTAAGCTACACTTATTCGAAGCTTTTCAAATCCCTCGTATACCTCTAAAACTTTGAGCTATGCTATGTTAAGAGCGAAGATTTTGCTAGTTCAAGTGTCCTAAGACTCTGTAGTCGAGTGCCCCGACTCCAAAATATCCTGCATCCTTTTACTTCGTGTGTTTTCTTGCATTTTCTAGACAAATCCAGCAAAAACTTGTTGCTATTTTTGAACATATTCGTATCTTTTTGGAGTGCTCGATCTGATATTTTAATCCGGAGGTGCCCAACTGCGTATTTACTCACGCAAATGAAAAACCAAAAGCAGAAAAAACAAAAAACACAAGAAAATGCAAGAGAAAACTTGTGGAAAAAACAAAATCGATGGTACAGCGCTGTCTGCTCGTATTGTTGTTGCCTTCAATTTCGCAAGAGCTTAGAAGAGATCGAGAAGAGAGCCCACACACGAAGTCTTTGTTGCAATTTCGTTTTAGGCCTGTACGCGTATACAGCGCGGGCCACACTGTATTAATCAGTCTCAGCTGAACTTGCCTTGTGTTGGAAAATGATACTTATGTCGAAAGAAGAAGATACCCCAGCCTCAACCCTCTAGAAGAGTCGTTTTTAACTCGTTTATCTGATCAGTTTCGATTAATTTTCGAGTTTTTTCGTGTCGAAATCGTATTTAAATTATATGCAGAAGTCTATTCCGAGTCTTCATTTAAGCCCACATGAATGTTAACTCTTTTTAATCTTCAAAAGGGCTACAAAAACACCATACTTATGCACAAACTTGTTGTACCTTTGGTACAGAGTATAATTATGGTGATTTTATAGTACTTTTTACTTGTTATAGCACTTTAGTAAGCCCGTGTTCGAGGTCTTACGAATGGTATTATATTTATAATAAATGAGATCCACAAAACCTTAGGTTTGTTAGGTAAAGAAACCGGTACAAGAATCGATCCTTTGACTTTTCAACGGGTTCAAACCTCCGTCCTGACTTTCTAAGAGATCTTTAATCTATAGTTTTTGCAAAACTTAATTTGGAGAACTTAATTTACCTTAAAAGCCCATTATTTTTAAAATATTTATATGCTTTAGGAAAATATCGAAAATATGGATAATATTATTTTCTATTAAAACAAATTATTAATATTAAAATAATTCTTTTTAAACTCCCAAAGAAATATCGATTTTATGTTAAGTCTGGCAACGCCAGAATAAGTTTTTACTTGCATTTTATTTAGATTCTTGGAATTTCTCATCATTTTTTCACATATTAAAATATGTTGCATAGGATTTTAAAAGGTATTTTTCAGTGTATTTTGCTTACTGTAAATAGCACTGAAAAAAAGCTTACACTCCTTTCAAAGAACTCCCCCCACCAGCACACAAACAAACATAAATCAATCTCTTCCCAAAAACCTTGACTCTCTCTCTCTCTCTCCGATTCCCCCCCGCAAATGGGCGCTTTACATTCTTTTGCTTGCGCACACGTGTGACCCTCAATTTTATAGCATAATTAACTTGATGCTGATAAGCCAGTAAGAGCTCATTTGCAAAGTGCACAATCAAAAAATCAGAAACAAAATTTAAAAATGCAGCCCAAAGTCTCAGGTTCAAAGTGCACAAGACCTGAAACCGGCGTGCAGCTCAGCTGACGTCATCCGGACAATCGAAATGCGAGTTTCAGTTACAGTTTGACCAACAATTATAACGAATTAGCAACAACAAAACAAAACGAAACCAAAATACAGTTGCAAAGTCACCACCAGCAAAGACGAATCAGAGATCACAAGCAACAAGATCAACATTCAACACACAACAAACACTCACTAGGCGAGTGCCCAAGAGTCCAAAGTCCACATGGCATTTCGGAGACTGGGGTACAAAGTCCAATTGCAACGGTCGGGTTTTCTGCTGCTAGTCATAGTCGCCCCCCCTCCCCGATACCGTCTCCTCACCGCAACAGCACTCTCTCGCTCAACTGGGGGGGCCTGCCCCCCCATTCAGACCCCCCGTCAATTCTCAGGTTTACAATTTCTGTTTGTGATTTTGTTGAAGAGCAAAATACTTGAGCGAGAGTATTTTCCACATGTGTGTGTGTGTGTGTGTCTGTGCTCTTAGCTCACTCTTGCCTTGGAACCGTTGCTTTGTTTACCTCTTGGAGCCTCTCTCTTGAAACTTACAACTCTTAAAACAGATGCCCCATGCCTTGTAAAAATGTTAATAACAATTTTACGAGTGGCCGTAACTATAGCGAGGCAGCAAATAGGCTGCATTTTATTTATACATTATTACGAAATGCATTAAAATGCATATGAAAACAGAAAAGACCTGTACAGGAATCTTGCCTGTGTGTTACCAAGGTGACACCTTCAATATCAGTTTAATTTTTCAGATGACGTCAAAAGGCGGCCACTTACATGCTTAGTACTAGTACATTTTTATGTGAATTATGAAACATTTCGGTTGGCCGCAAGTCCCAGTCCCAGTTCCCGGCTTTTTGTTATTTGTTGAAAATAAATTCACGTCTCGCTTATTTTGCCGCCTTCGTTTGGGGTTTTGGCGTTATTTAATTTTAGCGAAATTCAACCAAAATGTGGACTTTGAACACCTCGCCGTTATTTTTTGTTGTTATTGTTGCGGTGAATGAATGTCTATTTGGTTGTTTTTGTTTGTGTTCCGCCTGCTGCCACGTTTCGCATAGAAATACATTTTAGCTTTGCAAAGCGGCAGAACAGCAAGTTTCAAGAATCTCTCAAATTGTTTAACAAAACAAAATTAGCTTAGATCAGTTTGGCAAACGGCGTGTGTTGAACGGTGGTGGGGGGGGGGGGGAGGGGCATGTTTGATTGGATATATTTGTAGTTCCTTTTTCTGAAACACTTTCCCTTTTTTTTACTTAGCTAATGATCTGTTTTCTTATTAACCCCAGAAGAGATGAATTCTAGAATTTCTGAAGAAATGTGGAAGGTGTTTTTTTTGTTTACGATATTGAAAATGCTGCCAAATGCTTTAGAAATGCGGCGTGTGTGGCATTGAAGCTTGACAGTTGTGAGAAACGATATTGAAATCTATTAGCATCTTTTTATGGTGCACATTTACGATATTGAAATGGTTTAGTTATCCTTTAGTACTGCAGTATTTTCCATATTTCAAACGAGGCTTTGAAAAAGCGGTTTGTAAGGCAGTGTTTTCGATACTAAATTGGGTTAGTGATGATGCGTTTACGGTATGGAATTTACGATATTCAAATGTCTACGATATTGACTTGCGTTATTGTTGCCTGCGATTGGGAAATGGAAATACGCTAGTATGACAGCTTTAACGGTATTTTAATATGTTTTTGAAGCACTACTTACGATATTGATATGCTTGAGTGATACTGCACTTACGATATGGAAATACTTTGCTTACGATATTGAATTGTGTTACTTATGTTGCCATTATGGAATGGAAATACGCTAGTATTGCAGCTTTAAGGATATTCAAATGTGTTCGAAAAGCGGTGCTTACGATATTGAAATGAGTTAGTGATAATAAACCGCCTACGATATTCTATTGTGTTAGTAATGCAGCGTTTACTCAACGGAAATGCGGTTTTGATCTTTACGATATAGTAATATAGTATAATTCTAGGTTTTACGATAAACATGCGTTCGTAAGACGTTGTCTACGCTATTGAATTGCGTTCGTAATAATATGTTAATGTTTCTGCTTTAACCATATCGTAAATTGCGATGTTAATGCTGAATTCACGGTATGAAATAATCGATATAAACGATATTCAAATGCTTTAGAACGACGGTGTTTACGATATTGAATTGCTTAGAAATACTGAGTCTACGGTATGAAAATAACCAAATTCAAAAGCTTTTGAACGATATTGTTTAAGATATAGCAGTTAGTTCACAGCATGGAAATCTGCTAAAAGCTTAAACGATATTCAAATGCGTTCGAAAGGCGGTCCCTACGATATTTAAAGGAAATAACAATATTCTAAAGCTATTAAGATATGGAATTCAGCTAGGAAAACTGAGTTTACGGTATGGAAATAACAATAATAACCAAATTCAAAAGGTTTTGAAAGAAGGTGCTTACGAAGTAGAATTAGTTTACGGTATGGAAATACGGTAGCAGCATTTACGATATTCAAATGCGTTCGAAAGACAGTGTATACTATATTAACCTAATGCTGCATTTACGGTGTGGGAAAATTTATATTAATGATATTTTAAAGCGTTTGAAAGACGTTGTTTACGATATTGCATTAAGTTTACCGTATGGTAACACGGTAATAAAGCCAGGAGCCCATGAATTAGTTCAAACGATTCATTTATAAACAATTTTGACATCATTTCAAAAAACACCCCAAATGCAAAAACCATCCATTCAGTTGACCTCTTCAAGTCTTTACTGTATGTCATTTTCAAGACATTTCGCCCTTTAAATGTCTCATGAAAACTGTCTCAATCTATTTAAGTAGCCCTGAGACAATCCCCAGAAGAATATTTCACTTATTAAACTGTCTCGCAAAATCTTTTAGCTCTCGAGAGGCTTCATTAGATACGCTTTGGTTGTCAACAGCGTGTTCTCCCCTCCTCCCTGCTCTGGCCACGGCCAACGACCATGAATCTAAGGCCTGCGAGATGGAAACTTCCGCCGCAGAACGCAAAACCCAAGCCACATGGCCATCAGCCACAAGTGGTGGCACCGTGGCAATCCTCCCCCTCCTCCATAGCCCACGACAACCATTATGCCAAGTTGCTCTCGAATGGGAATCTTGATGTAAATTGATCTGTGCAACTTGATTAATTAATTGCGTTCGAACCGCAACAACTGTCAAAGGCAATTTTTGTGTGAACTTAATCAAGTTGGTAGTTTTCGAGGGCTCTCAGGCTCGCCCACCAAGTGCAAAAAGGCGATGATGGGATTTGAGATTTGAGATTTAACAATTAAAACGGAAATTGTGTGTGGTTTTTCTTCTTACGGAAGAGAAATAAACAGAACTGCAGGCATTTGGCCAAACAGCCCAAAAGTGGGCTATGGAAATTTAGTTTAGACTCGTAAATTCTGCGGTTGCCTAATTGGAAATTGAAAATGTGCGTAGGCGTTGATGCGTGACTCCTGTCAAGCAACTTGTTGCCCGGGCTAACCACACGCACACACACACACACACACAGCTACCTTGGCTCGTGCTCATTATGCAAAGTGGTCCTGAGGGTTGGCAGGGTGGCAGGGTGGCAGCCAGTGAAATTTGTTGTTTTGACATTTTGGAATTTGTGAGCTGAGCAAATTTCATCGTCGTGGACTGACCCTATGCAACTGTGTTGTCGAGTGGGAGGCGGAGGAGGAGAGCAAGGCATTCCAGCATTGGATTGCCAGCTATAACAAACCGACAGCGGCATCATCATCATCATCATCATCTCATCTTGATCAACTGTTGTTGGCCATGGCTTGTTTATTTGCAGTTGTTGTTGCTGTTCTTGTCAACTGACATGCAGCAAACATTTGAGTTCGTTCCATTCCAAAATGATGACACGCTCGTTGCATAAGCAAATATTTCAGGACCTCCTTCATCCACTGCACTGGAACAAAAAATGGGGGGAATCGCCCTTAAATTATGAAAATTCGAATTAAACGAGAAAGCTAAGCTTACTTTGTCAGTGCCGAAGTTTTTAAATTTTCAAAAAATACCCTTTTTCCCATTTTTCGACCAATCTTTCGTATAATATAGTCATCCGATTTGGCCAAAAATTTGTAGAATTATGTGAAAGCATGCGAAACACACAAATGCAAAATTGCAGTTTTTCAAACGAAGACTTCTTTCAGACCTTTCTTTTGTATGGCAGCTATACCATATAGTTGTCCGATTTTCATCAAACTTGGTATAATTATAAAAATGTATAGAAAACCTATAAATACAAAGTTTGGAGACGTTTGCATTGAAAAGAAAAAAGTTTGTCATACTAAAACTAGTTTTCCAAGCGATTGTTCCTATGGGAGCTATGAGATATAGTAGTCCGATCCGATCGGTTCTGACATATTAGTAGTGTGCCGCCAAAAAGAAGACTCTGTGCAAAATTTCACTGAGGGACTAGTTCGTGTAGAAACAGACAGACAGACGGTCAGACGGACGGACAAAGCTCAATCGACTTAGCTCGTCACCCTGATCAAGAATATATATAGTTTATGGGGTCGAAAATGAATATTTCTATGCGTGGCAAACTTCTGGGCAAAATTATAATACCCTTTGCAAGGATATAATAATAATTTAAGGCGAATCTTAATCTTATTTCAACTAATCTTTATACAGTATATATATAGAATTGATCAAATATACCCAAATTGTAGCTATCATTGTTTAAAGCACAGCTGTAAACTATAATTAATATAACTGTTACCATTACAATTACTATCTAAATTACCATTACAATTACTATTGCAATTACCATTACTATTTCTATTATAATAACCATTCAAATTTCCACTTCAATTGGCATTACGAATTCCATTACAATTACCACTATAATTTCCTTTACAATTCACACTACAATTAGCATTACAATACTCACACCAATTACAGCAACAATTACCATTACCATACCCACTACAATTACAGCTACAATTACCATTACAATTACCATTACGATTACAATTACTATTACATCTACCATTACCATTACCATTACAACTACCTTAACAATTATTGGGATATTTTAGAATATATTTAGATATAAATAGAATATAATTACCATTACAATTACAATTAATTTGTAATTTAAAATTCAATAACTACAATTATTTCAATAATTATTTGGTATTTGATATAATTTTAGTAGTTTCGGTTGAAAGTTTTAATTACCTAGCAAAATTTGAAGATAAAAAACTACCGAAATTACTACAATTACTTAAATTATCAAATAAATTAATTATTTGGAGTAATTATTGAAATAAATGAAGTTGTTAATAAATTTTATAATAACGAAATAGTTGTAATTGTAATGGTAATTCGATTTTTGAATACTGCAATAATTGTTGTAGTAATTGTAAGTAATTGTATGTAGTATTTGAATGTAATGGTGATTGTAATGGCAGATGTAATGGTAGTTGTAATGGAAATTGTAATGGTAGGTTTAATGGTAGTTGTAATGGCAGTTGTAATGGCAATTGAATTCGTGATTGTAATGGTTATTAGATATGTATATACTCCAATAATTCAAGTAGTAATTGTAATGGTAATTGTACTGATAGTTGTAATGGTAATTGCAATGGCAACTAGATTTTTAAATACTTCAATAATTGCAATGGAAATTGTAAGGAGCTTCATTTCTTAAGACTCCTCATCAAAGTGAACCGAACTGAACCATTTTTCTTTGTGGTTTTCGGTTTGCCTTAGCAATTTAGAAGGAACAACGTTTCCGTTTTACGGTTCGCTTATCAACTAGAACTAGCGTTTCGGTTTCGATTCATTTCCCAACCCGCTAGCATCCCAGTAGAACCAGTAAAATTTCTTCAAGTGTGCCAGTCGGTCGCACTTGTTGTTGCTGTCATGGCAACGATGTGGATGTGGGCTGTTGGCGTTGACAAACCCACAGACAGCACGAACAACTGACAGGACATTGTCGACTGAAGCTGTGTTGCCTGGGAGCTAAAGCAGAAGCAGAGGCTGCTGCTGCTGCGGCTCCTGTTGCTGACATGTGGCTGCCAAGTGAAATTGATAAGTCGCTGATCCGGAATAGATAGGGATTTGTGCATGATTCCTTGATGAATGTTTCATTATTCTAATCCTTGGCAAAGTACACACAAAATTATACAATTTCCCTTTTCTGCTCTTCCCCTCTCAGGTCTGCAAGGCGTTGGGCATTATATGCGAAATGGAATACTTTGGCCTGGAACACTGGAATTCGTGTCAGGAGGAGTCACGCACACGCCAATGGATCAACTTGCGTAATCGCCTGACCTGCGACAGTGGCAGCAGTGGCAGTGGCATCCAATTGATGTTGGCCCTGCGCGTCAAATTCTGGGTACCTGTCCACTTCATACTCCAGGAGAGTGTGCGGAATCTGTTCTACATGCAGGCGCGCCGCGATCTACTCGATGGGCGTCTCTCGGCCAGCGATTGGAGTAATGCAGCCAAACTGGCTGCTCTGCTGTGTCAAGCGGATGGCTTGCGTTTCCAGGAGGCGGCCTTGAGGGCCGAGTGTCCCTTGCGCATGCGCAAGGAGTGGGCCCAACAGCTGCTCCAGCAGCAACAGCAACAGGCCCAGCAGCAACAGAAGTCCACAGAGCAACAGCGCAAGGAGAAGGAGCATGTCTTGAGCTTCAAGAAGCGCCGCCTGTCCAAACAGAAGTCCGTGGAGCATATCGAATGCTATGCCCTGCCCGTCATGGCCACCACCAGTGCCAGCCTCCAGCCCTCACCCTCTGCCTCCGCCTCGGCCTGTTCCCAGTCCAATTCCAGTTCCAGCAGCTCGCCCAGCAACAGCAGCAGTCAGTCCAATCTGGATGAGCGTTTGGCCAGCAACCCTCTGCGCATGTACGAGGACTATGTGATCGCCGAGGGGGGCGAGTCCACGGAGACTCCGGAGGACTTTCTGAGACAAATCGCCATCGAACATGGCAAACTGCACAAGTTGCAAATGTCCGCCCAGTCGGCCAAGTATTGGCTTCTGCAGGAGATTCAGGAGTTGAGTGGCTACGGCGAGGAGGTGTTCAGTGGAGTCACCACCAATGAGAGTGCCACCAGATGTGACATAGCAGTGGGTGCGCACGGCATAACCGTTAGCCGGGGGGGCGAGAAACAAAGGTGAGTCTTGTGAGCTTTGATAGAGGAAAACCTTTTGGCTAATCTTTTACCCAAATCTTTCCTCCCTCCACAGCATCCCCTTTGGAGCCATTGCCGCTGCCAAGTCACTCAGACGCACCTTCAAGCTGGAGTACGTGGACGATCACAATGATCGCAAGGATCTCGAAATCAAATTGCCCAAACAACCCCTAGCCGCCGGCCTCTATCGTTCCATAACGGAGCGACACGCCTTCTATGTCTGCGACAAGGTGCGCGGCGTGGTGACCAATCAGTTCACACGAGATCTGAAGGGCACCATCGCCTCCATGTTCAAGGAGGACACGGAGCTGGGCAAGCGCTATGTGTTCGATATACAGCACACGTGCCGGGAGGTGCACGATCAGGCGAGGAGAATACTGCACGAGCGGGGCGGAGCGATGGGTACCCTGGACGCTGGTACGGCTGCTGCTGTTGCTGCTGGAGTTGTTGATGCCACTGATTTGGAGATGGGCGCTGGCGCTGGTTCCATGGCTGGGAAGATAGATTTGGCCATACGCGAGAAGGAGGCGCGTGAGGCGGCGATTGAGCGCTGCGTGGACACGCGCATATCCGAGGCAATGCAATGCAAAATCTGCATGGATCGCGCCATCAACACAGTGTTCAATCCGTGCTGTCACGTCATCGCCTGTGCCCAGTGTGCCGCTAGGTAGGTTGAGATTGCAATTGGAACGCATTATCCCTGATATTGGTGGAGTTCTTTGAAACTACTTTGACTACTTATGATAGAACCAGCATTACCTGCTCTTTTGTTGAGTCGGGATTTACACTATGAAGCAAACTTTATTAAGCTTTTTTATTGAAAAGCTTTGGAATCCAACTTGATGCTCTCTTCTGCTGAGAAAACTTCAGAAAGCTTGCTTCATCGTGTAACACCCGACCAACTCAGCTCGGTAAGACCACATTAGAAGGGCAACATACGAAATTCCTTAGGAATTAAGGAAAGGAGAAAAGCAGAAAGACAGAAAGAAGGTAGAAAAAAGAAGTAAGAAAGAAGGAAGAAAGATAAGATACGATAATAAGGCAAAAGGGAAGAAATTAGAATGAAAAATTTAAGGAAGAAATAAAGAAGAAAGAAACAAGATAAACAAAGGGACAAAGCAGAAAAAAGAGGGAAGAAAGAAAGAAAGAAAAGAAGGAAGGAAGAAAGAAGGAAGAAATAAGGAAGTTAGAAATATAGAAAAGAGAAGTAAGAAAGAAGGAAAGAAGGAAAAAGATAAACAGATAGGAAGAATTTAGGAAAAGAGAAGGAAGAAGATAGAAAAAAGGAAGCAAAAATTAGGAAGCAAGAAAGAAAATATAAGAAAAAAGGAAGAAAATGCAAGAAACAAAAAAGATAGAATTAAAATGATGGGAAAAAGAATCAAAATAGAACAAAAAACGGGCGAAGATAGAAAGAAGAAAGGAAGTAGGAAGAAGGAAGAATTCAAAAAGAAGATAAGAGAAGGAATACAAAAAGAAGAAACACAGAAAGAAGAAAAAAATATAGAATACATAAGGAAGAAAGAAGGATCAAAAAGCAAGAAAGATAAAAGAAAGTAGGAAGAAATATGGAAGAATGAAAGGAGAAAGAAAGATAGGATAGCCAAAAAGGAAGAAAGTATGAAGAAAGTGAAAAGAAAAAAGGAGGAATGGAAGATCGAAAAAAGTAATCCTCCTTATAGGAGAATGAAAGCAAGTAGAGAAGCCGGAAGTAATAAAGGTAGGTAATAGATAGGTAAAAATAATGAGAAAGAAACAAAGGGGGAGGAAGTATCAAAACAAGGAAGGAAGTACGAAAGAAGGAGAGATAAAATGAAATAAGTTATAAGCAAGGAAGCAGAAAGGAGAAAAAGGAAAACAGAAAGGCAGCAACAGAGATAGTATAAAACAAAAGAAGCTGGGAGAAAGGAAGAAAGTAAGTAGGAGGAAAAAACGGGAGCAGAAATAGAGGAAACAGTAAGAAAGAAAAAAGGTAGTTGTTTCAAATGGAATAAAGGAAGGGTTTGATATCATTTGAATAAGTTTTGATGAAATCTTGGCTAAAGTTCAGTATCCAGCACTCCGGAATTCCGTTTCAATACTTTATATAAATAGAAATACTTTGACTTGGCTTTTATGATCATGAGCTGTTCGAAAGTGTTTCTATTCCTTTAAAGAATTCTGAAGATTATTAATATTTTGGGGGTGCTGCATACCGACCTTTAGTAGGGAACTTGTTGCCTACATTTTTCGAGTAGTTTTGCTCTCAAATAACGCACATTTAAGGTTGGAGACCACTAAAAGGTCTAGTTTCAAAGCAGAACCCTAGGTTTGATAAGTATTGAAACTGCCAAACGAACCTTGAGACACTAGGAAGGGTTCGAAACTTGGGAACGTAGAATTTTTCAGACTCATCATATGATGATGATATATTAGAGATTATAGAAGATATATTTAGAGTTTAGGGATTTAACTTTAGTAGGTATGGCTTTAGGTAGGGCAATTTGCTGAATTTTGAAGTCTTCAATTCCTGGATTGACCCAAAAATATAAGAACAAGAACTTACCTTCTCATCGAATCCATTTGTTCACCTTTTCCGACATTTAAATAACATCTACCATATTTCCCTTGCTTCTCTTACAGATGCAGCAACTGTCCCAATTGTCGTGTCAAAATCACCAGCGTAGTCAAAATCTATCTGCCACCAGAACTACGCACCAGCACCAGCCAATCTGGCAGCAGCAACAACAACAACAGCAGCAGCTGCCTACCAGATGGTTCAGACTTACTACCAGATTTATCCGAAACGCAGCTCGAACAGCCCGAAATGATCTCAGTGAGCAGCAGCAGCAGCAACCCAGCGGCCGTGTCCGCCGCATCCACATCCGGCGGACAACCGAAGGTGACAACTGCTGCCTAGAATTGGTTGTGCTCGCTGCTGTTCCGGCTGATGGAATGGGTCTGCGTGCCGATTGTCTGAGTCTGTAGGAGAAGTGAAACCAAAATGACCACAAAAAACTGAAAAGGGAACAAACCAAAAAACCAAAAGCTAACATCAGAAAATCAAAATATTACATAGATATATACGATGGGACGCCCAGATCATTATTTCTACCTGCTACAAACTAAGCGCGCGCTATCTTTACTCAAGTATTTTAGGGATTTAAGAGCCTGATCTAACTACCAACTAAACTAGCTCTAACTACTATTAGTTTCTAACGAAAAGTGCTATTTAACTCTTGTCTAAGACTTCAATACTGTGTATAGCCTATGCCCTAGAATATGTCTAAAATATCAAAAGCGATACCTTATACACGATATATATAACCTTGAATGTACAACATAGAGGAGAGTCAAACGTATATGCTAGCTACTTACAGAACGGTTACTTACTAAATGTTACAGTTTTACGCGAGATGTATTTAAAAACAAAAACAAAACCACAGAAAACTTTTAGTATTTATTGAAGAAGAAAATCCCGAAAGCCCCCCCCCCCCCAGAAAATTCTCATACATGTGTGTATATTATTATATATGTATATTATATCTTATACCATTAGGACAAGCGTACAATAATAATCGCAAAGTTAAGGAGCAAATAGTACCTAAGTACCTGCAAAAAACAAAAACAAAGCGCGTATCTCTGCAGCAGATATAACGTAGTCAATAATAATAAATGTTAACAAATGTTATACCATCAAATTGAACATCGATTGCTTTTTATTTTTCTTAGTTTCTGAGTAACTCCCGCCACTCCCAATTCCCCGGAAATAAATATATTTGTATATATAGAATGGAACTCCCCCAAACTTCAAACTCATCCCTCATCCAATGTATAACTTTAACTATGCTTTCGTTTGCAATATATAAATATCATGTTTCATGTTGTTGGGCATCTGGGAGATCTGTGGGGAAAAGGGATTTAGTCAAAATATATTTAAGGTGAGGCAAGTTTACGCAGTCCTGAAAATCCGAATCTTCCTACCGAATGTTGAGCCTTCCAGTGTAAAAATAATGGAAATTTACTCAAGCGCTGGATCTCTGTACCAGTCAACCTGTTTATGTGCAGATGGAGATGAAAGTTGGCTCTGAACCTAACCGAAAGCGAGCCGGTTAATATCCAGTTGATAAGCCAAACCTGCGGCCTTTCCAAATTACCGAACCGAATCTTATCGGTTCGATTCAGTTCACTGACAAGTTTTAAGTTAAGAAATTTACCATCAGGCATTCATCCTTTCCTTTACAAAAGCTTTATCCGATCTTCAGTTAAGTTAAGGAAGACCGAATTTATACTTGGCGTTGCCAGATTGATATGACTTTCAAGGCTTACCCTTCTGTACTGTCTTCTGCAATATCCCACCGAGCTGTCAGCAGACTGCCTACCTCTTATCAGACAGCATTCCTTTAGTGAAAGTTGCTTATTATATTATAAGTGAGTATCCCTTATATTCTCAATATTCTGTTGATATTAATCCTACTTTAAGGTGTGTATTCAGTTGTACAGTAACGAGAAAGTGAAGCAAAGTTTTCATAAAATACCTCTCCCTTTTTTCCAAAATGTGACTTTGTTTCTCCCGTTACTTCACAACTGGATACATACCTTATGTGTTTTTATCTTAATAAAGACAATCCAATCGAATAAAGCACCGATTTCGCACTGAAACAGTGATTTCATGCTTTAAATTTTGAAATATTTTCACCTAAATGTACACATCATATCGCCCACTGTGCACTGCATGCACTAACAATAAACTCTCAACTGCTTTATCAACAGCCAAAAAATATCAACTGCTTTATGCATATCGATATGGTAGTTCTCTTTGCAAATCAACTGCTTTACAAACAGCCAAAAACTATCAACTGCTTTAACCATATCGATATGGTAGTTCTCTTATAAAAGCAACTGCTCAACAGCCAAAATATATCAACTGCTTTATGCATATCGACATGAGAGTTTCTCTTTGCAAATAAACTGCTTTATCAACAGCCATAAATAACAACTGCTTTATGCATATCGATAGAATAGTTCTCTTTTCAAATCAACTGCTTTATCGACAGCCAAAAAATATCAACTGCTTTATGCATATCTATATGATACAGCCATATATTTTTCGCTTTCGCAAAAACATTGCGATTTGATCCCCAAATCGTAAAAGTTGGTGCTCTGACATTCGGAAATCGCAAAGTTGTGCCGTTTTTAAACCGGCGACATCTGAGTCCGTGAAATGAAAAGTAAATGCAAAATATAGGTTGATGCACAAACAGACAGCCCACGGAACTATTTTTATTCAGTTTTCTAAGCTTTTTAGATTTGTCTTACGGACTCTCCCACTCAATTCGCACTAAGGCAATATTTTAATCAATTATTTAACTGCCCACCATAACAACAATTTGCGATTTGGCCAAGTTGGGAATGGAACATTATCGATGACAAAAACTGGCGAATTTCGGAGCGCTCTAAACTGAAATCGTACGAATTTGCTGAAATCGCAATTCGCAAAAATAAGTGAAAGCCGGAGCATGGCTGATAGTTCTCTTTTCAATTTTCAAATCAACTGCTTTATCAACAGCCAAAAAACATCCACTGCTTTATGCATATCAATATGGTAGTTCTCTTTTCAAATCAACTGCCTTATCGACAACAACAAAATCTCAACTGCTTTAACCATATCGATATGGTAGTTCTCTTATAAAAATCAACTGCTTTATCAACATCGATAAGGCAGTTCAGCCTCAATGCCATCGAGACCACTGCTTATGGAATCAGTGCAGATTTCGCAGGTTTTGTTCTTGAATTGTTAAGTTTTTTTCTCATTAAAATCAAGCTAAAATCTATCTATGTTTCAGGTTCAGAGCCTATCTAATTGCATGGCTCAAAGAATGCTCTAAGAATATTCTCAGCGATCATTCTTAAAGATCTTCTTCAGAAATCAAAAAATTAGAATGACCAACTCGTTTTTTGAAAACAGCTGTTAACATCTAGAACTGAGAATCTTGTTCGATATCTCTCAGGTGCCTACCTATTGACTTGGATTGAAACGTGTTAACGTGAGCGTGGCACAAATTGATCGTTGTGACTCCGGTGCATTTAACGATAACCAAGGGAAATCGAACTTATACTTTAAAAAGATCACAGATTCGGAAGTGCTTTGGCTTAAAGCTACGCTCACGCGCTCAGCTCTGGTACTACTACCAGCTTCCCTAAGGTCCCCTCAATTCACCAAGAACCTCAAATCTTTCACGGTTTGATTGATAGAAGGTTTGTAGCTTCTGGAAATATTTAGTAGTCCGTTTTTTGTTTACCGATACGCCTAAGGAATGGTGAAGATTGGATGAACAATAGTCAATTTATGTTGAAAACCAATTATTATGCTGGGCAATACTTTGTGTAATAAATACAAGCTAAGGAAGGTACAAAAAAAACTGTTAGAGTCCTGCTTGACCGACTTTCTTACTTGATGTACATATGTCTTGAGTTTTCTAAGCTTGCCTCACCCTATTATTAAACTAATGACTGATTTCTTAACTGCTAGATACCACCATCTATCAAAAATATCAAAGAAAACTCCAAGCTCAACTCAAATATGGCAGCCATCTAGCAGAAGCTCAGCAGCTCAGAATCTACTCACTTAAATGATCCACCAAAGCCTTCACCAGCTTTACAAAGCTCAATTTGGGCGAGAAATTGATGCCACTTAGTGATTTGGCCTTGTTCAATGTCTTTTGTGTGCCAGGTATGATCATATATGCGACTTCTGGTTGTACCATTTCCACCAACATAAGAGTGGGCATTCGTTTTGGCTTGGTAGAGTTGATAGTCAGATTGCTTCTGATCTCTTTTTCTAAATTCTGTTTGAAAAGCTTGAGAAAATCGGCAAGGGAATAATAAGGAGTGGCTTGCTTGTGACATGGTGGGGAAATATTATGTGGGCCAGCAAGTTTGGTGCCATTATTCTTATAGATCTGCAAACTTGCATTCAAAATTTGCTTAGGTTCTGTTGTCTTCTTGAGTACAAGACTGGGCTGGAGCAGCTTATCCTCGGTATGCGGTCTGCTCTCAATCTCAATTGGAGTCGTCCAAGTGAGGAACACTTTAATAAGAAAAGAGGTGAGCTAAGAGTTCAACTCCGTAGTTAGACCTACTTACCCACACACAATATCAAAGCCTTTGAAAAATATACTTGCATTTTGTAAAAATAAACAATTGTAGTTGTTAAAGTAAGACAAATTGTTGATTTAGGTTTAAAGAAACTAACTCTAAGGCCAAGGGTTGCTGATCCGCCAAATCCAAACACTGGCGGAGATGATAACGAGACCTCCAATAATGGCCTCTCAACAACTTGATCGTCTTTCAGGATTTCTTGTTGAACCTTGGACCCGCCTTGTACCACAACCAAACGCACTTCCCTTTACTTTGATTTCAACTTTTCAACTGACTTTAATTTGGCGACTGCAGCAAAGGCAGCAGCCCCGTTTCAATATGCATGTAAGTATATACAATAATAGAGGGCGATAGAGAGAGAATATAAGAGAGCCTTACAAAGGGGCTGACTCTATAGTTTTTAGAATTGAACAATTTGTTAAATTAATGAAATTAATGAAAGAACCAAACAGTTGCTTTTTAAAAAATACCAAAAACGCCTCAGTGTGGCAGCGCTGTCTGCTCTAACAAAATGCTGCCACCTGGTAAAAAATATAATATTGCGCTCTGAATAGCTAAAAAACATATTTTCTTAAGCCGCTTAAACCATTTCAGTATACTTAACATAAGTTGCAACAACATTTGCATAAATTGTGCAACTTTGACTCGTTACTTTGCCCGCTCACCATCGAGTATTTTTCTGTTTGTGCGCTGCGGTCACACTGGCATTATATTGCTGTCCGTCTCATTTTACTTTCTGCGCTAAATAACCAAATGTAACTTTTTTTACCATAAAAATAACTCGAAAATATTGCTCAATCCCTAGATCAGTGCCGGGGCAATCATCCGGGGGCAAGTGAATTGTGATAAATCTTTAAGGGGCACTGCCGGAAGCCACAGCAACAAGCGTAATACATGCACACACACTCACACATACGCACGTACTTAGCAAACAATAAAAATAAACGCGCTAGTGAAGAAAGCAGCCGCGCTGTCGGTGCCAAGATCACGAATAACAAAACGTTGCGGGGCTGAATCAAGAGCGGGAGGGGGGAATTGTGCTTTTTACCTGCTGCTGCTGCTGCCTCCCCCGCTCTGCCAGCGAAAATGCATTCTTGCACTCAATTCGCTTGCGGTCGCTGTAAATGTTTACAAAAATCGAAAAGAAAAGAAAAGTTGTTCTAGTTTTCTGCCTCAAGCCAAACAACAACAAAACAGCTGCTAAAATAATAAAAAAAAAACTCCAATTGTGCTCTTAGGCTTTTAAAGCCAACAAGAAAATATATTCAAAAAAAAAAAGTGTAGAAAAAGTGTCAAGAAAAAAGTGCCTGCCAGCCACAAAATGTGTTAAGGTCCAAATCCCCACCCCCTGCGCCGTCTAATCTCTGTTTGTGTTCAACTTGGTGTTCCCACATGACTTGGATATACTACAACTTTAACCGGAATAAACCCTGCTACAGGTAAGTCCGTCGCTTCTCGTTTTCAGCACACAATTCTGGCATTTGGGTTGAACCGGTTTTCAAAGAGAAATTCAATTAATTTTAAACGATTTGACATTTTATCACATTTACCCACCCCGGGAATTCCTGAGTTTGACGCTCTCAACTCAATGCAGTAATGAAAAAAAAACCAAAAATTAATATACTTGGACTTTTTGGCATAACTAATTTCCCATTATTATTAGGTAGCCGCACAATGTAAACAAACTAATTTGTTAGAGTTGACTTTTATTTATTCACCAAAAGGGGACTTTTGGTTTCAACATTTAAAACTGATTTATTTTCTGTTTAAATGAATTGCCCATAAATCAACTTAATTCGAAGCTATACAAATTATGCGGGATGGGGGAAACCTTCATCTTTTCAGTTTAAGTTCAGTTAATTTAAGTTAAGCTTATCGCTAGTTCATAATCTGTGCTAAATCGGTTATCCACTAAATCTTTTTCGAGTTTTTAATGTAAATACCGTTGTTTTCCACTGCACTATGAAACCAAAGGTTATATGTTTGTCCTTAATTCCTAGAAAAGTCCCGATATTGCGGAAAACTTTTTAGATAGTTCAAATAGTATACTCCAAAGGGCATAGAAACCAAAAGAATGTACTTAAAATCCAGCCCTAAATGTTTTTTCAAACCCTAAAAGAGAGCAGTTTACTTTACTGAGCACATGGTTAAGTTTGTGTCCAAATTTTGTACAACTTTATAGGCTTAAAAATATACTAAAGTTAGCTGAATACCCAGCGTCGCCCGGGTCCTTTACATTATGAGCAAATGACACTTACGAATGCGTTTATAAGCAAGTTTTAACTATCTTCAAATCGATGTTATCAAATTTTTAGACCATACACCAAATTTCCAGTTCGTAGCCTCTTAGATTTGTAAAAAAAAAGCTATAACAAACACTTTATGAACCTTAAGAGCAATTTTTCCATCAAAAGGTGTGAATTTAAACCATCTTTGAAGTGGTTCAGTAAGTTGAATCGGAGCCTAAAAGGTGTCTAACTTTAAAGTACCAGCCCACACACCAAATTTCAAGATATTAGCTTACATAAATTCTTAAACCAGTAAAAATAAAGAGAGTAAATCGCTCTCAAACTGACTCACAGACTTAATCAGACTTAATGAAAATACTGTCTTAATGATAATCTAAATTTATTTAAAAACTTACGAAATTTGGCGACATATTTGACCTTTTGGCTTACAGCTTCTAAAATATTCATTATAATCTAAGTTTCAATGAAAAATAAGCAATTATAACCATTTAATCTGCATCTTCCATTCACCAATTTACCAGCTGCATTGTAATCTAAGCATCTTATATGATAATCTTGACAATTTACAAATCTACGCTGGCAAGCGTCCAAAAATTCCCTATATTTTAATCGAAATTGGATAATCGGTATAATTTTTGATAGTTTCAAGGTTTTTTGACTATTTCCCAAACCATAAAACTGGGAAACCTTTGCCGGAAAGCCATTAACCATTCACACAAGTTTCATCGCAATCGGATAATTGCTTTAATTCTAGAAATTTTGCGAAACATCCCGGTCAAGCGGTCAGCCATTTCCCAAGGTTTCATCGCAATCGGATGACTGGCTTAGGCTGGCATAAAGAACAGACAGACAGAAAGAAATTCATTGATATTTGTTCTAGAATCTGTATAGCTGTTACTTGTCAGAGATAAACTCAGAGTTTACTCTGTTCTCTGTTGTGGCAGAACTAGCCATGAAAAAGCTTCTCAAACTTTGCCATTTCGGATTCGGCCTTAAACTGTAGGTTCCTTTCTCTTGTTTGAAAATTAGAACCACACAAGCCCAGAGAAGAGAGCTTCAAATAAGCCTTTTCGTATAATATACATACATATAATATTTCAGAATTATATCAAGCGTTGCGGAGTTGTATCCAGTTGAATCGAGATCGAGATAAAATCAATTTTTTGAGCTTGTTTTTAGGAATGTTTGTGTATGATGCAAAAATGATTTGTGCAGTTCTTCGAACTGAAGGTTTGGTAAGCAGTTCGGCATATCAGCTTAATTTAGCAGTTTTTTTTATGGTTTGGTTCGACTTTCATTCCGGATTAATCAACTTAATGCCCCAAGAAAGGTTGATCCCGACCACTGTGCAGTGGGTAAGGTTTTAAATGTTAAATTTCTCGACCCTTAAAGATTAGGTTAGGTTAGGCTGCAATGGCTGAGAGCGACAAGACGCTCTCACACTTAAGCCCACTTATTCCCTGTTAAACCCTGTTAAATGCGTCAATTGCGAAAAGCAGGGATGCGACTGAACCGCGTTTTCGGTTCGGTTCAGTGGTTCACTCTTTAATATTTTTGTATTTTCAGAAGTGCAGTTTCCATTCCACATTTCCACACTTTTAAAATATCTAGAAAATATTTGAAGAGCTTTATCATAAAACTTAGGTCTCTGTCCAAAAGGATTTTTCTTCGAAATAAGTCTTCATTTCGATTGTTTCGTTTGCCATTAGGGCAAAAGGTAAATACAGCTTACGAAAATAATTTTCTGACTAAACTTTGATTAACACTTTGATTACTTAGCTGACAGATTATTGAATATAGCTTATTAAAGAGCAAAGGAGACTCACACAAATCAATTAACAACTTTCAAGAAGAATTGCCATCTACCAACCAATTCGTTTGAAAATGATTGACAACTCCTTCATAGAGACTACAACAATTCAGCTACGCTAAGCATTAGTTCGAAACTTAATTTGATCGTAAGTCGGTAGCTTAGATAATCGATTTAATATTTCAAAATTCTAAAATGTAGCGACTCAGTTTGTAAGTAAACTGTACCGAACCGCCGCTGTACCGAAATATGCGGTTCAGTGTAGAACCAGAAGCATCCCTGCCTAAAAGTATGCACATTATAAAAGTTAGCTTTCACAGAGTTAAATGAAACATCAAACAAACATTATTGCTCAAGGCTGAGCTATTCTTCCTCAAAAGTAGTTAATTTTAAAGTTGGCCAAACAAAAAAGTTTCTATTAAAAAAGTTACACAAGTTATGCAATTACAACAATAGCAATAACCACATTCATGGCTAATTACATTTGAATTATTTATTTACTTTTAACTAGCAGAAATTACAGCTTTTTTCTGTTGTGCCCCGCAACCAAATTGAGTAATAATAAAGTTATACAAATTTTTTGTGTTGAACAACAAACCAATTATACTGGTACATCCATATATAGATTTATATATATATATAAATATATTGCTATTATTGATTATTTTTTCATTAAAATCAGGATGTGGGGGAGAGGGTGTGTTTGGGGCGGGGGAGAAAAAGAAAAATTGTTGTTTTTAGTCCAGGGTAAAGTGTGGAGTATTTTCCCAGGTTTTTGCTCGTTTTATGTGGCATTCTTTTTGCTTGTGCAAGAGTTTTAAGAGTTGTTGTAGTTGTTGCTTTTGTTGTTGTTTTATGGAGTGTGCTCTGTGCTCCACAATTTTTGCCCCAGCCTGCACTTGAACATTGTATTTGCTGCTCTTGCCAGTTGTTTTTTTGTTTTTTTTGTGTTTTCTGTTCAAAAGTTTTATTTCAGCATTTTTTCTTTTTGTTGTTGTTTGCTCCTGAACATTTTTATGGCTCTCATGTCCTTGTTTTTTTTCTGTCTTTTATCCATATATATATATAGAACGTGCCCTGAACCCTAACGGCAGGCGAGTCAAAATGAAATAGAAAACTCCACCTAGAGTAGATTTCTTTCTTTTTTTCTCTGTGTGTTGTTCCTGTGTTAAATTTGCAACTTTAACAATTGATTCCGCTTAGTTCTTTTCTTTTTTCTACCCCCTTCGCACTTATCACTTGTTGTTTTCTCTTTTTTGTTTTTGTTCTTCTCTTTTAAAAAGGAAGTAGAAGTTGTTAGAAGGAAGAAAAAGTATGGGCAAAACTTTTGGCCAGGGCAAGAAAGAAAAAGCTGAGTTTGGCTGTTGAAAAGTTTTCCCTCCAACAATTTTTTTCCTCGATTTCTGGCTTGTAAAGTGAGTTAAGTGAGCTTAAGTTTTGCTGTCTTTTGTTAGCTGCTTTTTGTGTCAGTTTTTGGTGGAAATTTAAGTTGAAGTTTGGCTAAAATGGTGCTAAATTTGTGACAGAAAGTAATCAAACGGCCCTCTTACTTCACTGTGTTTCCTCTTTTGACTAACAAAATTGAATTTCCAAAAAATTTGCATTTGTCCAAATTTACAAAAACAAAAACAAAAAAAAAGGAACCAAATCGAAAACAAAATGTACAGATAAATCCCATTGCAGCAAGCGCCAGCCTAAGGGTATGCACGACAGACTCCGGGCGGGGGGGACGGGGCGAGAAAGCGGTGCAAGGGCGGAACATAAAATGGAATTTATTAAATAGCATTCCGCGCAATAAACTCTGGCAAAATAAAACATACAATAAAAACAAAAACACTACAAAACTCGGACATGCAATTTTATGGCAGGACGTTGGTTCGTTCTCGTCCCCCCCGCACCCTCTTCCAACCATCCAACCTCAATTCGCACGCAAAAACAACAAAAACAAAGGGCGAAAAGACCGCATAACATTTTTTCCATTAACCATCTCGTCCCCAACCAGAAACAGGCAAAACAAAACACAAAAACCTGGCCAAAAGAGTTGGGCAAGGGCTCCCAAACTGGACACACACACACACACAAAAAAAAGGGTAAATTAATAACCGTTGTCGCTTTTAAAGTTCATTTCGGAATGGGGGGAAAATGAGACTCGCCAATGAATTGACATTTAATTATTGTGTAAATCATCATTTTTATTTTTATTCATTTGTTGTTATTGCCAAGGGCTTGACTCTGTGTGTGCGAGTGTGCGTGTGTTCGTCCCGCCACATTAAATAACCGTTTTTAATGGCCAGGGATTTATTCCGTTTCATCACTTTAATAAAAAAATTAATAAAACCAAATGATACATAAAATCAAACCGGTTGCAAGAGGACTTTAAAAAGTATCCATTTTTTTAAGGAAACACTGAAAACAGCTTCTTTGAGCTCTATTAATTGAGCTTTATAGGAATGGTCTTGTCTAAAGTTTGCTAGTTTTTATCATAAATCTACAAAATTATGAAATTGTAGAGCAATGGCAGGGTAAACTTGTCATCTAGATAAAACTTACCAATCTCATGTGCCTTAAAAGTCTGCCAATTGTTTTAATTGTAAGAGCCAGGTTCCTTGTCCACTTTAACCAGGGCATTAAAGAGAATTTGACACATTCATATGGTATCCCATATGGTAATTTCTTTTTAGAACTAGTAAAGATTTGCTTTTAAATATGAACTATACATCTATAGGTATACATATTATATAGGACCACAGTTTTTAGTACAATGGATCCAGGTCTAGGCTACCACTAGGTCAATCATCCGTAGAAATGAAGTTTGATACATGATTTTTTAGCCATGTTTCTGTCGACTTAGCCTAGTGAGCTGGAGCGGAGTCTTGTTGAAAGGCAAATAATGTTGTGTTATAAGAGGCTTTACAACCTTTTTCAAAATGTCGGATTGATACATTTTTGAAGTCTTTTTTACAAAATCGGAGCTTGCTAAACCCATTATAGGCGACTCTCCAACAAACCAACTCAAAAACCGGAAGGTGACCTCTTTGAACTCTCAGAATGACATCGTACTCTAATTTTGATGACACTCTATCGATCTGTTTGTTAACCGATTTCTTCTCTGTAAACAGAATTCTTCTGTGGGCTATGTTCGCGCACTAGCGACGCAATGTTTTCGATTTTGTCTTGCGTTTTAGCTTCTCTCAGCTTGTCTCTTGTATGCACTGAGTTCCAAGTTACTGTCCTTGCTGATATTTATCTCACGAGACTTGATTTTCTGCTTGCGCAGTGGATTTCGACCAAGTCGGTCCGTTCACGGCTTTGTCGGCTTGTGGCGTTTACACAGTGCGCGGATGGCTGGACTTCACTGTGCGATATACAAACTTTTGGGTGATTTCCAGAAAGATTTCACCTATTTCATAGGTCAATAACGACAGCACGGTTTTCAAGCCGTGCTTGCAAAGCAACTGTACCCAACAACTTTTCATGCTGTAATAAATCATAAATCTTACTTGTCAAAAAGCCGTCTAGTTGGAGTGGATAGGTTCAATGGAGAACAATTACGACTACCAGATTTGTTTGTTGGTATGTTTATTCCTTATAGGCGGCTCAACCGCTTAACCAATCTTTACCAAATTATCACACCATATTCATGTCAATGAACCGGCTCGAGAGTGGTTTAAAACGGTTCAAAAGTGGTTCAGAGCCATATCTCAAAAGTTATTTAAGCCAAGAAACAGAAATTTGGTATGTAGACTGGTAATATGGAGTTCTATATTTAAATGGTTCAGAACCGGCTACGAACCTTTTTAAAAGTGGTTCAGAGACATATCCCAGAAGTTATTTCAGCTAAGAGTTTGAATTTCGGTTCTGTAGGTTAAAAATATGGAGTGTTATATCTTAAATGTTCAGAGCCGGGTTCGCACGGGTTCCTGTTTTGAAGTTGGATATTTAGATGCTTCAGAACCGGCTAAAAACCTTTTTTAAAATAGCTTAGAGCCATATCTCAGTTGTTCTTTCATCTAAAAGCTTGAAATTCGGTTCTGTAGGTAGAAAAAATGGAGTACGATACTTTAATTTTTAATAACCGGGCTTAAACGGGTTCCACTTTTGAAATGGGATATTTTACTGGTTCAGAAACAGCCTCGAACCGGTTCAAAACTGATTAAGAGACAAATATCAGATGCTATTTAAGCTAAGAACTTGCATTTCGGTGGGTAACCTGGTAAAACGGAGTTAAATGTGTATATTAGGTAAGAAAAAACATCGTAGAGTTACAATATTTTCTTGTATTTCACAACAATTAGTTCGTTGCTTCAAAAAGTGTATATTTTGAAGTTTGTTTTAAGTTTGTGGAAAAGTATGTAACACAGCCAGAAAGTAACATCTCCGACCCCATATAGTATCTATATTCTTGATCAGCATCAACAGTAGAGTCAATATAGCCATGTCCGTCTCTCTGTCTGTCCATATGAACGCACAGATCTTAGAGATGATAATAGATAGAGGATTGACTTGTATGGGATGAAAACTTCTTATATCTGCAGGCAGATCAAGTTTATTTTCAATTTTCGCCCCCACAATTTAAGAAAAACCGCATATCTTCCACAATTTTATGGCTACAGGGTTCGTACCCTCTGAATATATTTAGTAATCAGTAATATTTATCAATTCGCCGAAGAAATGGTGAAGATTGGATGAACAATTCTAGAATCTTAGGAAAAAGCGCTACCTTTCTCCCCTATTTACCTTACAGCGTAGCGATTGCATTGCTATGTTATCAGTGGGCAGGAATGCTTTGGGTTCGCTATGTTGAACCGCTCAGCAGTTTGACCTCACTGCATTCAGCATTCTGAGAAAAGTCATGCCTCACTTGGAATTGAGCAATCGGTTTCAGCTGCTCAAACAAACCCAAGTTTTCATATTCCATCCTTATCTAGTAACCTCAGACAACAAAATTTGGAATTTGAATGCAAATTCAAGTCGAAAATCGATTCTAAGTAAAAATTCTAGCCAGCCGCCGGCGAATCACTTTGGCAGCTATTTCTAGCTGCGTCTAAATATTGCTATAAATATATACAAATTTATTCCACCTAATCAAAATTGTATCAGAGAGCGCAAACTGTTTCCCATTTCCAAATTAGAGCACAATTACGCCTCTTTATATTAGATTAGATAGAGATTATCACATAATGCCTGCAGCAGCAAAACCAAAAAAAAAAAACGAAAGGAAAGAGGAAAAAACAACAACAAACAAATTTCGTTGCCCACATTAATCGAACGATTGCCGACTCCGATAACCTATTTCCAACTGAGCTGCTGCGATAACCTCTGCACACTGCGATCATGATCTCTGAGCCTTTCCTCCTCCTCGGCTGATGCGGGAAGCGTTTTGATTTTGTTTCAATTCAATTTTTTATTCGATTTGTCGGACATTGATTCTAGTCTCTGAGCGATTTCCAACATTTTGTGCGCATTTTATTACTTCTACAGACATGTTGTGACGCATGCGAGGCGAGAGTTTTTATTTAAAACTGATAGCAACAACAACAACAACTATAGCTAGTTGCATGGGCAAGAGGAAAGCCCATGGGAAATTGGCACTGCTGAAGGAATTCCGGTCTAATCTGGTTACTAAAATTGTGTTTACATTCCCAACTCAGTTTCTGGCCGGCAACCAGATACCAGAATGGTGTTAATTTGTTTTATCGGGTAGATGGCAAAGTTAACCCACAATATGCTAAACAATTTGGTGCTGTGCTCGTTTAGCGTACTCGAAAATAAAAGAGAGAGAAAAGTGGGCTGATGAAGTCAGTCCACAGTTCCCCCCCTTTTGTATGTCCATGACTGTAACTCACTCTTCTCCCTTGATCTCCTCCCATTTCAGTTGAAAATATTATGGAAAAAGCGAAAGCCTACATTAAAAATGAACTACGTGGTGGCAGCCAGCCCATACAATCCGAGCCAACATCGCCGGCCTCGTCTCAACTACAACAGCCGCCCAAGCATCCAGCCGAGCTGATGCCCTCACCCGGAGCAGCTACAGCACATCGCACACGCACACCGCACAACGAGCTGCCTCCACAATCTCTACACTATCATCCAGCTTATCCGGCTGCACATGCTCAACATTATTATCCAAAGTCCACGGGCAGAGCCTCAGCTCCGCCACCTTCCGTATGTTTTGTTTGCGGTGGTCATGGTGGCTATGAACCTCAACCCTTACGGGTACGTCCACATCCAGAGCGTCCCAGCGATTCGTATTTCCCTTTCTTGGAACGTCATGAGCCACCGCATGGCTTGGCGGCCGTTTCGGTGGGACAGGAATATGTATTGGCCTGCATGCTCTGTTATCGTTCACTCAACGAGCAGTGGGATTCCTATGAGAGGCAAAAGAAGCCACTGCTCCAGCGTATCTATCATATGAAGCGTGTGGATGGTAAGGGCTATATTGGAGCCGATGTGGCCACCCAGAGTGAATATGCTGCCCAAATGTTGGGCCTAAGTGCCGAACATCTCAGTCAGAATGGCCTGGCGGAGCTGCATGATCCCTATGGCTCACTGGCCAGGCACTATTCACCTCAGCCACAGATGCCGACGACGCCTCATCATCATTTAAGTACCTCAAGGAATGCCTCACCCTCGCCCATTGCCAGTATGGTAGACTATTACCCACGTCAGTCGACCACGCCCACAAGTAATCACAATCCCAAATACCTAAGTCGTCCCGTGGCATCGCCCTCCTCATCCTCACGTCCGCCCAGCGAGCCTCAGTTGGGCCTCAAGGCCAGCGGGTGCAATTCCTCTTCAAGTTTTGCTCAACACAAATTCAAATTGGCACCAGCACCTGCTCCGGCTGCTGCTCCTCCAAATGCCTATCAGGCTCAGGCTCCCTATCATCCAGCTCAATACCAGCAGCTGCAACAGCAGACCGCTGCCTATCATATGCTGCAACAGGTGGCTGCCGGAGCTGGCCAAGAGCCCACACACTACAAGGGTAATCCGTATGGTGCTCCGGTGCAGGCTACCAGCTTACCACCACCACCAACTGCAAATCTAGAGGATGATAATGCCACAGTTTTGGATTTGCGCAATTCCGCTAACAGCAGCACTTCGCGTAATTTGGCCAACCCAACCACCTCCGCACCGGCTTCCTCGTCCTCGTCCTGCAGCAACTCACAAACTCCAACCTCACAAACGGAAGTGGGCATACTGGATCTTTCCATGCCCGATAAGAATTCCATTACCGAAGTGTGTTATGTTTGTGGGGATGAGCAGCGACGTGGCAGTCTGATTGAATTGAGCACCGTCAGACCCAAGGAAACTCGAGTGGGCCAACAGCCGATGGCACCCTATTTCCCTCTGTTCAATGAGCAACATCCAAGGCCGGCACGTTCGCGTCCCAAGGATCCGCGTGGCATGATACAGGCCTGTTTACCCTGCTATGAGGATCTGATGCAGCAATGGAACAATCATCAGGTAAGTTCCTTGAGACATTTTACGGAAGTATCCTTCCGGCTGCATTGGAAAGGGTTCTTCAGTTCAGATTTCGTTACCCTCACACGAAACAAAATAAACAAAATGCGGCCACAAACCAAGAGAGCAGGGATGCTCTGCTGTGGCTGTCGCCTTTGGCGCCGCGAATTGACCTGGTAGGAAAGCTTGACCACTGCGCAGATGATTAATCAGTGAGGTCGTCGTTGTCGCCAGGGTCGCACCAGAAGTTGAGTCGGCCATTATTATCATTCACATTGGCTGGCAGTGGCAACGACTGCGGTGGGAATTTTGACCGCAGGGCCGCCGCTTGTGTTGGTGATTAAATTTTAATAGCTTTCCGCGATTATTTCTCTTCTCTCCCCATTTTTTTTTTTGCCAATTTTTAATCTGTATCTGCGAAATGTATTTATAAACAATCTTCAAAAAGCGTGTCAAAAAAAAAGCATCAAAACTAGTTTCCGCGATGAAAAATTCTTGAAGATGATTCATTTGATTTCTAATTGGGTACGTTTGTATAAATCTTGTTTTCAACTTTTTGTTAATAATGAGAATTTTATTAGAAATAGAGCAAATACCCTGTGTCTGTGTCTGCGCCTTAGGTGTTCCAATTTCGGCCACTGCTCACTGGGACAGAATGATAAACTGATCAGCCACAGAACATTTGGAAGATCACTTTCATAAGAATCAACTTGATGAGAATTTTCCGACTCCTTTTGATGATTCAAAAGACTCATGAATATACTCAAAATGTGATATACTGAAATACGACTCAAAAAAGACTTTCAAATAACTTGAAACTGATTGGAAAATGATCCGAAGAACGGGTTGAAAAGACTCTTCAAGAAGAATCGCGGCTAGGGTATCATTCACTCCCGAGTGTCGGAAAACGATCGCACTTATGACTATTTTAATTAGCTTGAAGACTCGAAAAAGACTCAAATGTGATCAAAAATTACATAAAATGTTTGCTGTTTGTATGTCCGGTGCATTAAGTGGCTTAAACAGTGGCCAATTAACCCATGAGTTCAAAAATATACAGGGTATATACAGAAGTACTTGATATGGAACTAATGTTTAGGGAAAATGTATGTAAAACTCCACCTTTAACTTCCTTGGTAGCGAATTTTAGTAATTCTTCATTTTTTATATTTTTACCCCTATCCCCCTCTATGTCTAAAGTTGTCTTCCAAGGTTGCAATTGTCCTTGTACACAAGAGACTTCACGTAGCCTGCCAAAATATAGTCTACTGAGATCATGATCTTGGCCGCCAATGGACTGATCCATCAAGTGAGATACGTTTCTTATACCAAACTCGCTTCTCAATTGGTCTATGATTTCTCGTACAGCAAGACACCGTCTTGTTGAAACCCCATGTTAAAACCACAGTCCATTTTCTCCACTCGGTTGACTAACATAGTACTCTTCTCCACTGACTGTATCTTTGAGATTTTCATTATTTTCAAAAAAAAAGCGTGGTCCCTTGATGCCACCGTCTCTTAAGCCGTACCAAACTGTGCCTTTTTTTGTGCATTAGCAGCTCTTAAACTGCTATCTGCCTACTCTTCAGACCAAGTTAAGAAATTCTGTTTTAGGTTGAGCCAAAAACTAGCTTTATTTCTGAATAAAAAAGAGGAGCTTTATTCAACTTTTTAAAGCCCGATGCAGCAATCAAACGAAGCTTGGAAAGGTCCACCGGTTGCAGTTGTTAAACCAGCTATATTTAGTATGGTTTCATACCGTGGTCCTTACATAACATCTTCCAGATGGTCGAGTAAGAATTTCATTGACACTGGCCATTACCACAGCAATGTACTCCTCTGTAAGCCCTTTGCGCACACTAAATGGTGAATAAATGTCCAATAAAGTGAAACCGGTGGCGAAATTTGGATACAATAGCTTCAGTAGCCTGTTCGGTGGGTCAATTATGATGACCATCAACACATTTTTGCCAGGTCACGAATTTTGTTAATGAGATTCAATGATTTGCAAGTTCTGTTTGTTTGTTAGTCAATAAATGCTGAAATGGCAAACCTTACTGAGCATTTGGGGCCACATATTACGAATCAGGCGTGAAAAATCACTCTTTAGTTGCTTGCCTCACATACCCTGTGTATGTTCTGCCGAAGCAAGAACTGCCTCGTATACCAGCGATGCGTTGAAGACCCTAGTCATCACCAGAAAGCGGGTTTTCCGTAGCTTTCGAAATGAAGGATGATAGCATTGTATCCAAGGATACTTCAACCAAGAGCCGGAAATTCGGAAATTCAAACAAATGTTGGGAGCTCGAACCAAAATTTACCAATACTTAGGTTTCAGAAATTTAAGGTTCAAGCGTTTTGGTCGAAGGATTTGGTTGAAACCTTGGTTCAGCCCATGCTTTATACAAGATTATATGGTAATCGATCTAAAAACGACACAAGCTGTATGGATATTGGGTCAAAAGTGATTTGTAGAACACATCAGATGGGATTTTTTAAAATATAATTTACTTTTGAGGTTAATCTAGTTAAATAGATACACTTTGACTATGCTTTGATGTTCATGAGCTGTGCCTAAGTGTCTCTATTTATATAAAAACTTGTGACGAAAGGTACACACCTTCAAGTAAAATTCTATTTCGTGGTCTACAAATGAAAAATGTTCTCAAATTAATGGTCAGCCTTTATTTGGTGAAACATTTAATAAGCTGGGGATCTTTAAAAACCAGAGGCTAATATGGTTGGTGATTTTAAAGGTAATTCTAAACATTTTTATAGATTTTTCTTTTTGAAAAAACTCTCAGGATATCACAAGAAGTTGCTAGGCATGTAAATTGTGCCGAACCGAACCGATATTGTGGGTTCTGAACAGTTTCAAGTTCAGCTTTAATACCCTAAGACGTTCGGTTCAAGGTTGGGCTTACAGTTATCCTGGTGCGAACCGGTTCGCTGCCCAAACTTCAACCCTTTCAAGATCAGCACTTTAAAATGTTTTAACTGCGATTAATAAGCCAAATTAAACGCCAATCACTGTGTCTGATTCAAGTATTGCTGTCATTCTCAGTGTATATTTGGTTAGGCGGCTCGATTCACTCACTCACTGCTTCTGTTTGATTGATATCAAGACTGGCCCAATACGTGCGCATTGGGAGCCAACACCTTTTTTAAACGCTTCATTTGGTGTTTGTTTGCATTGTATTTCCTTTTTCTTTTCGTTTTATGTATTTGGCAACGATATTCTGTTGAAATTGATTGTCCAACCAGTTTTTTCTGCTTCTTGGATTTGGCTTTAGTTTATGTTTTGTTTCCATTTCTTTTTTGTTTTGGCAAATGGCCAACAAAACGCCGCAGGTCATTGTTGTCATTCTAATAATTTGTTTCCCATTCACAAAAACCTTAAATTTGGCAAATATTTTCGTTGTGGCTCATCAATCTTGCAAAAAAATTTAATTAAAATATTTAAACACCGAAACTAGTTGGAGGATTAATTTAAGCATTTTTGGTACAGGGCGCATTTGTTTAAATTATTTATCAACGGAAACAAAAAAAATGGCCTGGCATGAAGCCAAACAAATCAGATCGATTTAAATTTTGTTTGATTTGCATAAATGAGCATAAATAATTAAATTTCTTTTCGCACTTTTCGTGACCAGCTGAATGGATATTTCTGACATGGTGCGGCGGTGGGTCGGTGGAAGCGGGGGGATGCGGGGCGGTGTGTCTGTGTTTTGGCTGTGGGCCAAAATTGCGTTTGCATTGGCGTTGCTTTTACTGGGTTAAATTTAATTAATTTGTCTCGTTGCCCCAAACTCGACCATTTTCAATGTTTGATTATTTATTCTGTGCTTTCCCATGCGCCTTTTTTGTTGTTGTTGTTGTTGTTCTACGCATTGCAGACTTTTGCCATTTTATTTGCATTTATTTTATTTATTATTTCGTGAGCGAATTTTGTTTGCTTGCGATTCTCTGAAATTTACACAATTCCAATTAATGGCATTTAATTATTTATCCGACATTTTGCACATTGCATTCCCATTTTCAAACACACACCCACAGCTCACATTTAAGCGCCAGCAGCCGTGAATTTTACATTTTAATGGCATGTTGGAAATTTTGCGATTTGAATTTTAAAATCTGAAATTGTTTGACAATAAAAAAAATATACCCAGTTGAAAGGCGTGCGACTGTGAATTAGTAGAAACACTTTGGGAAAAAGTTCACACTGAAACGTAAACGGAACCAACTAATTTATAATACATTAAAGCTTTATTTATACTTGTCTGATATCTCACACAAATGTTATCAATCAATGTGAAAAGAAGAACCATACATGAAAAGCTGCAAGAGAACTAGGCTGTCTAAGTTCTCATATGAGTTTTTATACTCTGTACCTAAGGTACATAGAGTATTATAAGTTTGTGCAAAAGTATGTAACATCCATAAGGAAGCATCTCCGACCCCATAAAGTATATATATTCTTGATCAGCATCAACAGCCGAGTCGATATTGCCATGTCCGTCTGTCCGTCTGTCCGTCCGTCCGTCTGTCCTTCTGTCTGTCTGTCCGTATGAACGCACAGATCTCAGAGATGGTAAGAGATAGAGGTTTGACATGTATGGGACATATGCTTCTTATGTCTGCAGGCAGATCAAGTTTATTTTCAATTTTGGCCACGCCCCCGCAATTTAGAAAAAACGTCATATCTCCCACAGTTTTGAAGATAGATGGCTTGTTCCTTCTGGACATATTTAGTTATTAGGATAACTTATCGATCCGCCAAAGAAATGAAGAAGATCGGATGAACGGTTTTCGAGTTATGATCAAAAGACAAATTTTCTTGGTACAGAGTATGTTATAGTCGGGCTTGACCGACTTTCTTTCTTGTTATACTTGCAAATGGTATTATAATTTTGCCCAGAAGCTTGCAACGCATAGAAATATTCATTTCCGACCCCATAAACTATATATAATCTTGTTCAGGGTGACGAGCTTAGTCGATTGAGCTTAGTCCGTCCGTCTGTCCGTCTGCCTGTCTGTTTCTACTCAAACTAGTCTCTCAGTTTTAAAGCTATCAAGCTGAAATTTTGTACAGAGTCTTCTTTTTGCTGCACGCTACCATTATGTCGGAACCGACCGGATTGGATGACTATATCTCATAGCTCCCATAGGAACAATCGGTCGGAAAACTAGTTTTAGTATGAAAAACTTTTTTCTTTTCAATGGATACGTCTCCAAACTTTGTAATCGTAGGTTTTCTAGGTTTTTTTTATAATTCTACCAAGTTTTATTAAAATCGGACAACTATATGGTATAGCTGCCATACAAAAGATAGGTCTGAAAAACAGTCTTAGTTAGAAAAACTTTTTTGTTTTTAATGGTAGCATCTTGTAAATTTGTATTTGTTTGTTTTACATGCTTTCAAATAATTTTACAAATTTTTGGCCAAATCGGATGACTATATCATATAGCTCCCATACGAACGAACACTTGCAAGTGTATAAAAACTTCGACACAGACAAAGTTTGCTTAGCTCTCTCGTTTTACACTCAACTCACAGTAAACTGATGCATTTCTCACTCAACTCATCTGAGAACTCGACAAGTGGAAATGCTGCTTAAGCTTCTCGACTATTTCGCTTACTGATTAAAGCCTATTATGAATTATCCTTGCCTTGATTTGATTCACATCAGCAACCAATGGTCGGCCAGTGCATGGACGTTAGAGAATTTGCAAAACCAATGCTCTCCCTTCCGAAAGTAGAATAGTAAATTTGTTCTATAGCAATAAACGCTTAAGCTGTTAGTCGATTCCTACCAATTCCAACCAATATTTATAAAAGAGAACTAGTTCATATAAAATTTATGCTCTAGCAAACTAGTTTATTAAGCATAATTCTCAGACAAGCTAAATCGATTTAGCTGGCTGTGAACTCCTTATAAATAAGGGTTACTAAAGTGTTGCTTAAAATGCAGACTGTTCTTTAAGCTGCGCCAGGTCTTAGACAAACTAAATGCTTTCGCTTATACCCAGCTAAAAACCCGTGGCGCCGCTACCTTGACCAGCTAAACAGCTGATTAAGTTTAGCTTAAGTAGAAGGTGAAGTTCTTAGACAAACTAAATGCTTTCGCGCATACCCAGCTAAAAACCCGTGGCGCCGCTACCTTGACCAGCTAAACAGCTGATTACGTTTAGCTTAAGTAGAAGGTGAAAAATATAGTATACAATTTTTCCGCAAACTAAATTGATAATACAATGGTGTTTTTTAGCTTTGCTGTCACACATTACTCTTAGCTGACCCCCTGAATAAGTTGTTTTTTTAGCTAGGTCTAGATTTGGTTTATCTGATAAGAAAACTATAAGCTAGTTCATACTACTAATTTAAATTAGAAAACTAGTTCAAATAAGACTACTTACTAAAAATCCTAGTTATGGAACTAGTTCTAAAAGCAAATCTATAAATCAGAGAACTAGTTCTTATGAAAATCAAAGCCAAAAAACTACATAGTTTAAATAGAAAGACCAAATGCTTATCCCAAATAAAATAGAACATTTCTAGAACAAAACTACAAATACAAAACTTAGTTTATTAAATAAAGTACAAATGGTGTTGCTTTCCCTAATATAACTTCATTCCTTCTTAAGGAACTAGTTCGTAAGCTACCACTTAAATTGAAGAATTGAACAAAATCAGTACTAAACTTTATATTTTTACTAATATTATTAACTAGCAAGCTTGTAAAAGTTTGTTCCCAAAATCAAGCAGAATGACTGAACGGATTTGAAAACAATTTTTGCACACAGATTGATAGTTGATAATATGAAATAACGAGTAGGCTACTTAACTTCCTTCGAATGTTTTAAAAAATCCGCAAAAATATAGGCATAGAAGAAGATTGAAAGGAATCGCTCTAACTTAAATTCGCATCGAATTCTTAAATTGTAAATTTATGATGTTCTAAAAAATGCCAGGAAAATGAAACTCTATTTTATCGGTTACCTTGAAAATCGACCTAGGCGGATGAGTGTAATGAGAAGTCAAGAAACATCTTAGCTCAGGTTAGCCGTCAAGCGAATCGGAAAGCTGCAGAAACGTCAGAACAGGCGAGCAATCGACGGCAATCGACGGTAATATGGCATCCCAGCGTATTTCTTAGACTCCGGAGCAATCTCAAGCGTTTCACGATGTGTTACACGGTAGAACAGATAGTGATGTACTGAAACGCCTTCTCAGGCGAGCAATCGACGCCATCAATTTGCTATACACATAACATCCAAGACAGCTATTGAGGTCAGCAATCGACGCCATCAATTTGCTATACACATAACATCCAAGACAGCTATTGAGGTTTCACATGCAAAATATGCAAAATTCTTCAATAAGTTTTGATTATGATAATGATTTAGTAGATGACAGCGGTAGACGCTTAAATAAGAGGTTGAGGGGTGAAAAAATAGTGGAATTTTGCTCAATTTTCCCATCAGCTCAGATTATTTTGAAGGAGTTAAATTTTTCTATGGTTAAGCGATCTTACTTTATAAAGAATTAAGATGATCTTGAAGATCTGACAGATCTCAGAGTTTAAAATGCCATTCACATTCAAGGCTCCATATTTATTACATAAACCATTAATACAAACTCTCTCGGGTATAAAAACTATCCCAAAGCACAAACTGTTTACTTTCGGGCAATTGTATAAACTCCAAACCATCTGCAATGTTTAGGCACAGTTCCAGTCCACCCGAACGTAATGGCTCCCACTTAACCGGTGCAATCACCTCACAATTGGGATTACCTGTCGCCGCAAATGCTGTCCACATGCCAATCAAACGTTCAATTGTCCGATATTCGGGCGTATTCCTGTCCAATTTAGTCGATAATAAGCCATAGAACATGTACGAAATGTCATCGGCATGACAAACACCGCGCACCTTCCTGCCGCACTTGAGTATCCGATAATGATTAAAATGCTCCGAGTCCATGTCGAAGCGATACAGATAGGTGGGCGTGCCGGCGGCATATGCCGAGCGAGCCAACAGCGTGCGATGGATGTCGTGCCAAAAGTTTTTAATGCTCAGCAAATGTAAACACTCATTCAATTCCATGCTGGCCCGCTCAGGGTCACCGAAGTAGGCCACCTTCAGCCGGTGTACCATCTCGGCCAGCTCATCCTTATCGATGACATCACGCACCAGACGTGGTATGAGCGCCTCGAAGGCGCTTAGCATGTAGAGGGAATCCTGTATGGTGGTCTGATACGAGAATAGTCCTTCGAATGAAGTGGCTCCTATTATAAGTGGCAACTGATTGCCCCAGGCAGTGGCCAATTGTTCTTGCTGTGGACGTGACACCACACAATCTGCTCCCACATAGGGTTCTATGACCGGACCAAAGGCTATAATCTCATAATCTCTTTGCTCTTCTTTGGACACAATGGCATTGCAGTGTAGAGCCAATTTAGAGCCGGGTGTTTCCCTTAGAAACTGTAGTAAATCCTTGTCGCTTAGTGGCTGGCCGGCATAGCCCAATTCTTGGGCCAATCGTTGAGCCCAGTTCCGGTCTGGTTCGGTGGCCCATTCACACAAAGCTGAGCCCGATTGCACAATGGCACGTTGGAACAGGCCTCGTGTCTGTTCGGTCTGCATCATAATGTGTGTGGAGGCACCACCCGCCGATTCACCCATTAGGGTTATATTCTCGGGATCGCCGTTGAAACTGCTGATGTTCTCTTTAATCCAGCGTAGGGCCAGCACCTGATCCTTGAGACCTGCATTACCGGGCACCTGCAGATTCTTATCCTTTAGAGTTAAAAAGCCCAGAGCACCCACGCGATAGTTAAAGGTGACCAAGATCACATCATGTTTCATAAAATAGTCCGGTCCATAGATCTCTCTAGAGGCGCCTCCTATTTGAAAGCCGCCACCAAAAATCCATACCATCACAGGCAAAGCTTTGGCAGTGTTCAATTTCTTGGCATAGACATTGAGGTACAGACAATCCTCGGAACCCTCTACCAAATTATTCATTATAAAGCTCTTTTGCAGAGGCTTGTCCCGGGCATAGGTGCAATCTCGTACTCCCTGCCAGCTCTGTGCGGGCTGTGGGGCCCGAAAACGTAACTCTCCCACCGGCGGCTGGGCAAAGGGAATGCCCTCGAAGGCATAATATAGTTCATTATCGTAGATGGTCTTTCGTTGCATACCCTTCAGCTGGCCATATTTGGTATCCAGCTGGATTGTCTGATTGGTGCTCAAACGATACTGTACAATCTTATGGCCAACGACTCTGCAATCAAAATCAAATAAATGAATCAGATACATATAGGTGGTATATATCTTATCTGGCCGTGTGGCACCTACTTGGCTCCCAATATTAGCTTATCGCTTATACCCAAACGCAAATCCATTTCGAAATGGTCCGCTTTTACTTGCTGAGCGTTGAAATGACGAACAGAAACTAAAAACACAAATGGTGGTGCCTGCCTGCCGGACTATATTCGATTTGGTAGATAAAATGATTAGACCAGTGTACCCCCTACCACCGCCACCTGCCACACAACGTTATTTGTTTACCCTGCCAGACGGGGGGAGGTACTATGATTTGGTTCTAGTGTTTGTAAGGCAAAGAAGGAGCCATCTGTGAGCTAGTTGATTGGAAATTGGAACTGGTACTGGTTTTTGAGGCCTACTGCCTTGAGGTTTGGGTTCGATTCATTGGTTCACTCTCAATTTGACAAACATTTAGCGAATGCCTCATCCTTAAATCTGCGGGGAGTAATTTTACCCAAACTTTCGAAGGCCAGGCAGCTCAAAAGATGCCAAAAATGCCATTTATGTACTTGATGAGCCGAAAAGTCTGAAAATTTTAACACTTTAAGCCCATCCTTAAGTGTAACGGCCCGATTTTATCATGAATCTACACGAAAAGCTTTTTTTTCTGACTTTTAAAGATGCGTCTAGTTTAAATCAAATGCTAAAAACTCATTTCTGTCCCAGGATCGCCCTTAATTCAGCCGAATCACAGCCCCATAAAGCCTTAACTTAAGGGTAAAACATTTTTCTTCCAGACTTTCCACGGTAAGACAGTCTATAATTTTGAAAAAATAGCATTTCTTCTCAAGGATCGACCTGAACTTCGCCGAGTCTCAGGCCTTATAACCCTTTAAAACCAGAAAGTCGCTCAAGCCCGACTATAACATGCTCTGTACCAAAGAAATTATACGCTCAGCATAAATTTTGATGCGGCTGAAAGCAACGCTACTGTATTCTAAGTTTGTTTTTAAGAAAAGTAACAAAATATTCCATATTCTCTCTAGTTATAGAAATTGCAAGGGTAACTTATCTGCGGTCTGGCTGAAGTTAGCTTCTTCCCTTCCATTTAGATTATTGTTGTATTTGCTTGTTATTGGGTTCAGTAAAACTTAGTTGATATGCTGAACAAAATATTGATAACATTTTTTATGGAAATCCCTAATTGGGGTTAGTACAACGAGAAATGCATTATTTTGATGATAAGGCGATAAAATAATGTGAGTCCAATGTTTGACTAAAACAAACATTAGTCGAAATTGGGTTGCTAATTTATTATTAAATACATGCGGAATGTCATATTTAAACGAGAGAGGGTATAAAATAGATTTAACTGTTAAGCCTAACACCGCAAAAAGGTGAAATTCTATGCTTTTAAAGGGCAATTTTCAAATGTATCTTCAAAAACTCTACCCTTTGACTGAATTTATAAGGTTTGTTCCAAAAGAATCGGAAACTTTTGGTTTTCTTAAACAGATTTCATACATTATCCATCTTTTTGGACCCCTTCAAAATAAAACATTTATGACAGCGTGTCGTTCAATTCGCAAAGCACTTAAAAATAACACTCAAACCTTAAGCTTTCTTCGATGCTATCTTTATCGCCGTACAGTCGTTCTTTCATAGTCCTCCTTAGTTGGGGAAACAGAAAAAATACCCAGGAGACTAGGTCGGGGGTAATAAGGTATCTGCAGCATTATTCGAAACGATAAACCAAAAAACGATTTGTGAGCAGGGGTGTTATCATGAAGCAAATGCCAATTTGGTCTCTTCCACAACGAAAGCTTCGCCTAAAATGGGCCCAATTGATCGTTTTTCCTGTGACAAGAACTCATGGTGTGCTACTCTAGTAGCACTTAGTCAAGCAAAAGTGAGCCATAGTCAAGTTATGAGCAAAAGAAAGTAGCACTGCTTTCAGTTGCTACTGCACTAGCAAAATACATTCAAAGCATTCACTTTCGTTGGCACAGAGTATGTTATATTCGGACTTGACCGACCTTCTTACTTGATTTCATCATGTAAACAATGTACAGCACATTCTTGGGCCTTCATTAAATGAAAAAAAATAGAGGTGCAAACTGGTGTTCCAAGATCTCGCTGGATATCCAAGTACCCGATAGAAATTTGTACTTAAATAAAGTAAACAACAGGCAAACAAAACATTCCTAAAAATGGTGAAAATAGGCATCTTTAGCAAATTTAACGACGCCATTGAACATTTCTCCAAAGTGAGATGTGAAAAGCAGCGGAAAATCATACAGAATTATTCTGTATTTATTTAAACTTTTATGACGAATCAATGAACTTTGCTTAACAAACTTAACAATGTGTCATACTGCTAAATGAATAAATAACATAAAGTTCTCTGAAATTGACTTAGTTGTGGGATCTTGTAGTATCCAAAATTGAATAAATTAATTATTTATTTCCTAATCTTATAGAATTTTCACAGATTTGCTGATGTTTCAAAGGTTTTAGCCCTGAATCCTTGGGCCATAAGCTTGAATTGGATTTACCCAAAGACTTTTCCTACACGATTAGATAAGTTCTGACAGTCTTTCCTTAAATTTAAATAAATGGCATTTAGTTATCAATTAAATTGAAATGTCAATTGGAATTTGGTTGACTTTATGCCATTAATTAGGCATTAACAAGTCCTTAGAGCAGCTGGTGCAACTCTGTTTTCTGGCATTTGATTAGAATTGTTTGACTTGTTTGAAATTTTGCACATGCTGTTAGCTCCAGTCAGCACTTCAGACGCTGCTGATGATGACGATGATGATGATGACTTAAGAAGCTCCACTTGGCATGTTGCCCTGACAACCCAAAGCCAAAGTCTCCTGTGGCTTGTCTGTCGCCTTGGCAAAGTGTTGTCGTCTGCTATTGCTTCTACTTCTTCTAGTGTTCTTGCTCTCTCCTTCACACTGTCACTTGACTTTGGTCTCTGTTTGTACATTAGTTAATGTGATTATTTCACACTTCGTCTGGCTTGAACTAACATTTAGTTTTACTTCAACTTTTAGAGAGTGTAGTGTCGCAGTCTTAGTTTATTTGGCTTTTGATTGGTCTTTAAACACACTGGATTTGATACCCTGTAAGCATACAGTATATATTAGGTTTGTGCAAAAGTATTTAACAGGCAGAATGGGTACAGAAAGTATATTTATGCTTGATCAGTAGCAGCAACAGCCGAGACGATATATCCATGTACGTCTGTGCGTCCGTCCTTATGAACAAACGGATCTTTAGGATAGTAAGAGATAAAGCTTCGACATCGGCCTGATCAGATGACTGTATCATACATATAGGAACAATCGATCGAACAACTAGTTCTAATAAGAAAAACTGTTTTGTTATAAGTAGAAACGTCTGCAAAGTCCGTATTTATTAGTTTGCTATAATTTCCCATGATTCCACTAAGATTGGTTGAAATCGGGAAACTATATAGTATAGCTGTCAACGGAAAAATATGTCAAAACCATAAGATTAGTAGGGAAATTTTGTTATTTTCAATGGTAGCCACTTCGATTTTTGCTTTTATTTATTTTTATTAACTTTTCAAGAATTCTATAAAGTTTTGTCAAAATCGGATGACTATAGCATATAGCTAACATATGAATGATCGCTCGAAATTGAGTTCTCGTCAGAAAACCTTTTTATTTTCAATGAAAACGCCTCAAAACTAAGTTCTTATTAGTTTAATATACCTTTCCATGATTATGCCAAGTTTGGTCGAAGTCGGAAATCTATATAGTATAGCTTTCATTGGAAGAATGGGTAAAAATGGGTAAAAACAATAGTCTTAGTGAGAAAAATTTTTTGGGTTTCCATGGAAATATCCTTAAAATTGGCTGTTATTCAGTTAATAAGCTTTCACATAATTCTACAAAGTTTTGTCAAAATCGGATGAAGCTACCATAGGAACGATCGGTCAAAAAACTAGTTCTAGTGAAAAAAACATTTTTGTTTTCAATGCAAACGTCTCCAAACTTTGTATTTCTTATTTTGCTATGCTTTTCCATAATTTTACTAAAATTGGTCGATATCGGACATCTATATAATATAGCTGTCATTGAAAAGTAGAGTCTGAATAGTAGTCTTAGTGAGAAAAGCTTTTTTGTTTTGCATGGGAATGTCCTTAAAATTGGCATTTATTTATTTGATAAGCTCTCACATAATTCTACAAAGTTTTGTCGAGATCGGATGACTATAGCATATAGCTGCAGTACGAATAATGGGTCGAAAAAGAAGTTCTATTAATAAAAACTTTTTTGTTTTAATTGAAATCGATACCAAATTTCCTACATGTGCGTTTGTTAGGCTTTTGCATGATTGCACATAGTTTGGTCAAAATCGAACATCTATATAGTAGCTCCCATAGAAAAGTAAGGTCCTACAAGTGCTGGGCAAGGGTATACAAGTTTCGTCCAAGAAGAAATTAACTTTCCTGTAATTTTTTTTTTGTCCAGTTTTCATTAAATGTTAAAATCTAAAATCAAAGAATAAATTCAAGGAGACTTCCATTTCAAAAACTTCTCTCTGCCAAGCCAACTTATTACTCATACAACCTGTGTGATGTGCTTTAAAATTTAACGACGGATTATTGGTGTTGCCCTGAGACAGTGTCGAAAGTGCCTCCGAGTTGTTGTAAATAAATAATTACACATGGCACATTTGCTATTTTGTATTTGCCCTGTTTTCCAACTTGGCGCCCATGCAATTCCAGACGCATCTTCACTCGCCCCTGTTCCTCCGACCTCCATTTGCTTTCTTGTGCCTTTGTTGCTTGTTCTTCTCGTGTTTACATGAATGCCGCCTACTTGCTAAAGGTGACGACCCTCAAGCTGCTCCTTGCCTTGTCCCACATCTCTGCCTTTGCCTGCCTCCCTTCACTCACCATCTTTTGTGCTGTTGCTTTGGCTACTGCTCGTGTTGTTGTTGTTGGTTTTGTGTCTTGTTTGCTTATGCCTCCACTGGCCCGGCTTGAGCCCTTTTGTCTGCTTGTTTTTGTTGATGTCAGAGACCAGGCCAAGCAACCAACAAACCGAGCAAAGAGCTGCGCGTGTACAAATTGTTTTTGCAACTGTCCATTTTCAGGGTTGGCTTTCCTTTCCTTTCGATTTTTGCCTCACAGATATGAGAAGAATTCCGATGCAATAAACCAAACTCAGTGAGCTGACTTGTTTTTTGTCTCTTTATTGCGCCCATATTTGAAATTCCCGTTCAGACTGCAGTTTAAGCCTGCCGTTTTTTTTGTTTTGTTATCAATTCGCACAAACACCCAAAATCAATAGTTGGCTTATTTGTTGACCAAAGCTAACCAACTGTGGTTACTCTTTTTAAGACAAGAGAGTTTTTAACAGGGTGGCAAACCACTGGAAAATAAGTACTGGTTCGGCTCTGAACCGCCGCCTCGGATCACTACATGGTTTTTGAAGCCAACTGAACCGCGGTTTCGATTCGGCTTGCAAATACACATTATAAAATATTATAAATCCTCAGAATAGCAGATTTTCAGAATACGTCTATAAGTTTCTAGAGGAATTCCCTTCGAAATCAGAGAATGTCGGCTAGAAAAGAATACGTACCAAGCATCTTGCACAACCTATTTATCCTGTTATATGAGACAAATCTCTCTTAAGCTAAGATTGAGGTAAAGAAATACCACAGAAAATTGAAAATATTGTACACTAGTGGAAAAATACAGATTGATGACAGGTATATTACGAGATCGGCAGGCAATTGTAGAAGACTTACAGGATTTCATGTTGTAAAATTAGTTTCAAGTCATCGCTAAAGGTTATATCGATCCGACATCGCTAAGGATGTAGAGGGTAGATCGATATGTGGCATAAAACGATTCAAATTCCCAAATTAAAAAGTATCATTGGCTGGAGGAAAGCGATTTACGTCTTAAAACTCTTCAGAGAACTGAAACGAACCGTTTTTATTTGTGGTTTTTAGTTTGGAAAGGAAGCCGGTTCGGTTCACCAGCTGTAATAAGCGCTTCGGTTCAAAACCGGTTCGGTTCGGTTCAGAACTGCTCTAGTAGAATGATCTCACATAGCTAACATTGATCAAATTGTTGGCACTTCAAGCAGATCTGTGTTTTATAGCCTATTTTATGGGGCAGCTCAATTTCTACAATTTTTTTTTTTGTCAAACCAATGACTAAACCACTCAACCCTTTTCCATAAACTTACAAAACAAAACTAATAAATTTATAAATAAATAAAACAAATGCCAGCTTTATTGGCAAATTCCATTTAAATTGTGGTTTTGCAGTTAAAACTTCCATGATGATGATGATTATTAGGCATGATTTGTTTGATACACTCACTGGTGCTTCCCCCCACACTTCACTCCCACAACACTCGTTTTTTTTTTTTTTTTTTGATTTTGTGGGGCAGTTTTTGGCTTTTTGTTTTTGTTTCATTCGCCGCTTCAATTCAATTTGGTTCATTTCGTCGTGCAGAGAGCGAGAGCTTCGTGTCGTCGAGCTGCTGGCGTCATAGTCAGCAGCAGAGGCAGTTTGCTTCGTTTGTTTTGCTTGGGGGCTGCGACTGCGTTGTTTGTTTGTTTGCGTTTGTTTTAGTTGTTGGCCCCTGGCCCTCCCCCCCCTCTAGCCTCCCTCTGCCGTCGCATTGTTTTCTTGTGGCGGCACCAAGAGCAACTACAGGGAGGAGGGCTCTATCACAGGCAAAGCCACAGAGCGGCGACGTCAACGTTAACAGCAAAAATTCACTGCTGCTGCTGCTGTTGCTGTTGCTGCTCGATCCGTTCTTGGCCGTTGTCGTCGTCATGTCGGTCGTCAGTCGTCGTCGGTTGTTGGACGCAGGCGTAGGCATACGAGATTGGACGCGCTACGAGTCGGTTCGGTACGGAACGGTACGAGAAGACGTTATCACGCGCCAATTGCGACAATCGCTTAATAAACAACAGCAGCAGCAACTTGCTCTCTGTTTGTCTTATATGTGAGTGAGTGTGTGAGTGAGTGAGTGCTGGGAGCACATAAAATCAAAATTGATAATTGCTCAAGTGTAACAACCAACAACAAAAACAACAACAACAGCCATAAGAGTTGTGTGAATAATAAAAGCAAACAAAAGTCACGACTGTCACAAAGGTTCAATGTCTCTGACTTCTCTCTCATTCTTGACCAGGGGAAACCTTGCCGAAACAGTAGCCGGTAACGGTGGCAAACTGGTTTACAACTAACCAGCAACAACAACTACTGCAATTTAACGACGCCGCGTCTGTTTAAAAAAACAACAAAATAAAAATAATAACTTTCAAGTTTTTGCCCTTTTCCAGTTAGTTAATCACCCAAATCATCAGCAGCAGCAACCACAACAACAACAAAAGGCTACAAATAAGGTGTCAAATCTAGAGATGACAGCGTGAATTATTTGAGAAATTGTGTGGGAGTTTCAAGAATCCGAATTGAAATGGTTGAATAGAAATGAAAATGCTTGTTCCATGGAACATTTGAAGCTGACTCGAAACCGGCCATAAGTACAGCTGGTTTTGGTTACACAGGGAATGGGAAATGAGACACAAAATTATTTTCCATTTTACTAGGAAATCGTGTAAAGAGATGAATCTATATAATAACCAAATTCTTAGATTTCCTAGAGAAAACTTGTCTCTTAAGGTTACCACAGTGTACGAAAAGGAAACCGTTCAGTGCTACTTAGTCTCTAGAGTTGTCCTTCGTCTGAGCCTGCTTTCGTCTAGGGTTTTCAACATCGTTTAAACCTACTCACCTGCTTCATCACTGTCAAAACTCAAAATAATCCATTTTGTATAAAATGAGTTGAAAGTTCTGAGCTATTCTAATTTTTTTTAGACAAAGGGTCCTACAGTTTACTTTGAGTTCGAACAGCACAGTTTAAGAAGCTTTTTCAAAGCTAGTTACTTTACAGCTGGCGCCCATAGCTAGTGAAGGTGACAGGGTATGTAAGTTTTTAAAGAATAAAACTTGTTAATGAGGTGTTCCGAGGCGGTATCAAACTCACGACCTCTTATACTGCAAGCACACACACACTACCCGCAGCACCACAACCGACCTTATTAATTTGTCCCTAATATAGAAGGCCTTTTTCTGCTCTGTACCACAAGTAAAAACTTTACATTGTGCACAACTATGTAACTAAAAGAAGGAAGCATATCCAACCCTTAATATATATATATATATATTCTTGATCAACAACAACAGTCGATACGATATAGCCATATTTGATTGTCCGACCACACACATCTCAGAGATGGTAAAGATGGATTTCTTTTTTAGTCTAGTACTTAGCATGTACTATAGTCATATGTTCAGTGTTGGTGATTTTAGCCCCCCAAAACCCCCCTACTGGCTACGCCACTGCAAATTGTATTTTCTATCAATAGCTGGCTCTTTTGTAGAGCTCTCTTTAGTTTCCATCCTTTTATCAGAAAATTAAACTGTGACTTTAGATTAGGCCTTTGAAATAGCTATACAGATATCGTAATATCTAGAGAGATCAGAATTTGGCCTCAATAAATCGAAAAGATATATTGTCCTTGTATTGTTCAGCTCTGAACTAGATTGGATTGAACTAAACTTTGCCTAAGCTATTTGTTTTATGCTTCTGTAGTTCGCTTTGAATATAAATTAAACATTCTAAGGGCCGATTTCTTATCTTCCAGTTAGCTGCTTTGTGTCAGATAAACTAAGAGTTAACTTTGTTATTTTGTTAGAACGACAAAACTCTTGAAAAGTTTTTAACGTTGAGTTCAACTGCGTAAAGAAACTACGAAACTTGGTCACCAGTTCTAGTTTTAAGAGCCATGAAGACAGTTTCTTAACATGTCAAACAATTCTGCATTAATCAATACAATATAAACAATACTTTAAAGGCAATTGTATGAAATGTGTGATTTTTGAACAAAAACCCATTTTATTACCTTGAAACCGCTTGTTAAATTTGTAAAACTTTCGAAGGCATCTCAAGGCAATTGCATTTGTTAGAAAAACAAACAATTTTTCCATTAAAAAACAGCCCCTTTAAAAAACAACAACTGATTAATCAATTTCCAACCGATGCTGCGAACGCCTTCTTAATTGATATCATTAAACCCAATCAAAATCAGTTTAAATAATTAAAATATAAAAAAAAAGGAACACCACCCTCATTATATACACAAATCAACTGAAAATTGGCCTAATATTTTGGTCACGTAACCATCTCCTCTACGCCAGTGTCAAATGGTGGGGTGGGGGGGTCAACGGCAATTTTGTTTTGTTAAATTGTGTTGTTGTAACCTCTCTTAGCAAGTTTGTTGTATCAAGTACATGACTGACAGAGTCAAACAGTAACAGTGTTCTTTTTTCAACACGCGCAGTCTAAAAATAAAACCGTTTGCAGCGTTGCTTTTCGTCATCTGCTTCTTTGCCGCTTTTGCGCCTGTATTTGTTATCGGTTATTTAATGTGATTTATTTGCGTGCAACTCTTGATTTATATTTGGCCCGAATTGGCTCACAGCACAACTTCATACTCTATGCCAACTGACACGCACATTGGCACTTAAGTGGGTCAAAACAATAATTGGCACGCCCTGCCCCCAATCTTCTGTTGCTGCTGGAGCTGCTAGTGGTTGCTGTTGATTTTATGCATGTTGGCTCGTCCTTGTCTTCGATGTGACTATTTTCCCGGTTTTTGGAGTGACTTAGAGACCACTTTGTTTGAAGTTGTATCGCGTTTTGAGTTTGATTGTATTGGATTTTATGTTGGGGGTTGAAAAAGCTACATAAAGTATATATATATTCCTGATCAGCATGACGAGCTGAGTTGATTCAGCATTGTCCGTCTGTTTCTAACAGGGATGCAAACCACTCGAATAAAAAGACTGGTTCGGTTCAGTGTTTCAGACAGTTTCTCTGAACCGCCGGTTCGGTTCATTACATGGATTTTTGAGCTGACTGAACCGCGGTTCCGGTTCGGTTCAGTGGTTCACAAAGGTACATTACGATTTCTATTGTCATGTGACTTTTGCACACTTTCAAATTTAATTCCTATAATCCATTTGAATATCTTCAAAATCCTTAGAAGATTGTCCCAAATATATTATGTCCGGATTCAAAGGATTCGTCTATATGTTCCTTGAGGAACGATCTTCGAAAACAGAGAATGTCGGCTAGAAAAGATTAGAATAGAAAAGTGTAGAAACTCCCCTGGTTAGGATTGAATTAAGGTGAAGAAATATTACAAAATATTACAAATATTGTCCACTAGATGAAAGAATGTAGATTGATGCTATGTATATTAAGAGATCGGAGGGCAATTACAGAAGACTTGCAAGATTACTTGTTCTTACATTTTCGTCAAGTCATCCTTAAAAGTTCCGGCGTCGGTAAGAATTTAGAGAGTCAAACGAAATGTAGAAAAATTATCTTAGGGAAACGATTCAAATTCCCAAATTAATAAGTATCGAGTCTTAAAACTCGTCAGAGAACTGAACCGAACCGAACCGTTTTTATTTGTGGTTTTCGGTTTGGTTCAGCAATTCTTAAAGGAAGCCGGTTCGGTTCACCAGCGCTGGAATAAGCGGTTCGGTTCAGAACCGGTTTGCATCCCTGGTTTCTAAGCTATCTCCTTCGTCAGTTTTAAAGCTATCGAGACCGAAAGCCGGATCGGCTGACTATAACATATAGCTGCCATATAAACGATCGGTCGAAAAACAAGTTCTAGTGAGAAAAACTTTTTTGTTTTCAATGCAAACGTCTTCTTAGTTTGCTATGCTTTCACATGATTCCACTAAGTTTGGTCGAAATCGGACATCTATATAGTATAGCTGTCATAGAAATGTAGAGTCAGAAAAGTAGTTTTAGTGAGAAAAACTTGTTTGTTTTCAATGTAAACCTCTTTAAAATTAGCATATATTTATTTTATAATCTTTCACACAATTCTTTATAGTTTTGTCAAAATCGGTTGACTATAGGTTATAGCTGCCATAGGAATGATCGGTCTAGAAACTAGTTTTAGTGAGAAAAACTTTTTTATTTTCAAAGAAAACGCCTCCAAACTTTGTATTTCTTAGTTTGCTATGCTTTCCCATGATTCCACTAAGTTTGGTCGAAATCGGACATCTATATAGAATAGCTGCCATAGAAATGTAGAGTCAGAAAAGTAGTATTAGTGAGAAAAACTTGTTTGTTTCCTCTTATAACAATTTAAATTTCATTTCAAAGTGGTAAAGAAACCGATAATTCGGTATACGAAAGAAACATCAAGTTTTTAACAAAAGCTACATCAATAAAGCTCTCAGAAGAAAAAAATAGCCTTAGAGCTGTATTTTTACCAGTCTTATATATATGCGAAGCTTTATGAGTAGTAGGCTATATGAGTTCTCAGATGAGTTTTTTTTATAGCAAACTTACGGTAAACTGTAGTATACTTCTCACATCTCCTAGGAAACCTTGACAAGTGAGATCTAGCTTATAAATGTATGTTTTTCTGCAACTACAAATGAGTCATAGTTGCCTGCCCTTGTTCACTTTCACCCCCACAGAAAAGTATATGCTTCTGCTAGTTGTTGTTGTTGTTATCTGTGAGTGGACGCTTTCGATTGAGTGTGTGAGTGTGTGCCTCCTTCATTTGAGAGCACTTCGGTGCAGCAACAAGTGAGTGGTCGTTGTTGTTGCTGCTGTAGCGGCATTCATCTTGCATTTTAATGGCCGCACTTCCATTAGGCCACAGGCAGTCGTTGACGTCGTCATTGCACCGTTGCATGTAATGCATAATTAGTTACCTCTTAATCTGCAACGTCCTCCTCATCGCACCAAACTGATCGCGTGTTTCCATGTTTAAAGCGTTTTGGTTGGTGTTTACTTAATTGCCAAGAGCAGGCAAAACCACGGATACGGATGCCTCATCATCGTCATCATAAACAACATCATCATCATGAACGTCATCCGCCGTCGCGTTTTTCCACGCCCAACTGCACCGAAGCAGCAAAAATAATAATACAAAAAAAATCAACAACAAGAAACGCGCGCGCTCATTGCACTTTGCCGTTTTTCTTTTTTATATATATCAGTTTCAATTAAATTTAATTTGTTTCATGTTGTAATTAAGGTGCTACATTCGAGTGAGAGAAAAGAAATCTTTTGTTTGAACCAATATTGAGTAATTGAAATGAATGTAAAAGAAGAATCACACGAAACTTAAGTGCTTAAAAAGTTAAGGGAAAGGAGAAAATAATGGCACAAAACAGCAACAGCGGCAGCTCGGGAGCGACAGCAGCGGCTGTCAATTTTAAGCCCAAGGATACGAATGGCTGGAAGGATTATAAGAAACTAAAAACGTATCTCATACTAAAAGATCAACAAAATGAAAAGGTAAAACGAGAATCCAATTAATGAAATATATTTAAATCAATCATAAATGTAAACAGTTTCGTTAATACTAGAAACACAAACCATGTCGGAGCACAGAAACGGTTCGGTTCATCGGTTCACTGAAATTCTGTTTTGACTCAAAACATGAGTTTTCAGTGGATCAGAATATAAATGTACTAAATATAAGTAAAAAGAAACATAAGTATACCAAAAATGTGTGCTTTCTTAATTTTAAAGAAAGAAAACCTATATTTGCCTTATATCTCCTCCAAATACTGCCCACCAACCTCTTTCTATGCCTGTCATCAGTTTGCAATCCCTCTTTGGAAATTGCTAATTGATTTGGTTGGCTATTCGGGTCTATTTACTTCAGAAAGACTAAAGGCTGAGGTGCCCGCAGGCTATACGCATAGCCAATGCAACGCGTATAGCTGTTTGCGCATAGCAAAATTGTTACAACCACTTCGTATGTGTCTTTATTCTTATTCTCTACCTATGACTTTTGCACAATTAAACAAAACCACAAATTATCGTTCCTTTGTATATTGAACATATGTTGTTGTGCGTCGAATAAGTGCGTCTGCATCAGACAGCAACAAGCACCGGCATAGTAAAAGGCAATAACTGGGGTTCTTCTTTCGTTTTCTCGTGGATAGAGAAAAAAATTATGTTAAACAAGAAAGAAAGTCGGTCAAGCCCGACTATAACATACTCTGTACCAAGAAATTTTGTCTTTTGATCATAACTCGAAAACCGTTCATCCGATCTTCTTCATTCCTTTGGCGGATCGATAAGTTATTCTAATAACTAAATATGTCCAGAAGGAACAAGCCATCTATCTTCAAAACTGTGGGAGATATGACATTTTTTCTAAATTGCAGGGTCGGGAGGGGGCGTGGCCAAAATTAAAAATAAACTTGATCTGCCTGCAGACATAAGAAGCATATGTCCCATACACGTCAAACCTCTATTTCTTACCATCTCTGAGATCTGTGCGTTCATACGGACAGACAGACAGACGGACAGACGGACATGGCTATATCGACTCGGCTGTTGATGCTGATCAAGAATATATATACTTTATGGGGTCGGAGATGCTTCCTTCTGGATGTTACATACTTTTGCACAAACTTATAATACTCTATGTACCTACGGTACAGAGTATAAAAATATCCATTGGATGCTTTTCCGTGTCTATTTGGACAGGATATCTGAAATATCCTTTTAATCATCCAACTAAGCTAAAAATCATCCAAAGGATATTATAAATGTGACTTTGAAAACTTTTCCGTATCTATTTGGACTGGATATGTCTTAAATATCCTTTTAATCATCCAACGGAGCTAAGAATCATCCAAAGGATATTATAAATGGGACTTTGGATGCTTTTCCGTATCTATTTGAACAGGATGTGTCTTAAATATCTTAAATATTAAATAAATGGATCTCTTTTGAACCTATTTTTGTGTGTGTGGTTGTTGTAGCTATATAATAATTTTCCTCATTTGTATTGGTGACTACGCAAGCGTTAGCTGCTTTTTGGGCACCTCTGGCTGAAGTCTTTGCAGAATTAAGGACGATCCTTGAACAGAAATACGGTTTTGCCTACTAGTCGAACTGCATTTCCTTCGAAAAATCAGGAAAAAACTTTTCCAACAGATTTAAGCCGAAAGTCGGGTCGTTATCCTGGAATACAGACTTAAATTGGAAAAGTCTTGGGAAGTGAGGGCGATCTTAGAACAGATTCCTGAAAAATCGAGTCTTTGCATTTAAAGAAATGACATTTTTTACCGTCGAGAGATCGGTATTTTCTACGAAAAAGAAACAGGCCTTCTATAAAAATATAATTCATTGAGAGTGAACCACAGAACAGGACCCAAACAGCGGATCATTTGTTCTCAAGAAACATATAATAAAACTAACCTCTGGTTTGAAAAACTCTGTGAGCAACTGAACCAAACAAGTTCTTATTTTCCATCGATTTGAATCCCTGGATAATATTTATTTTATTTTCTAAGCTGCTCAATAAAGAAAGACCACAAGAAAACAAAAGAGATACCCACTTATGTCCTTTTACTTTGTCTGTGCTTGTTGCTGTCTGATGCAAACGCACTCATTCGATGCACAACAACAAATGTTACATGTAGAAACGTAAGATAACTTGAGAAGAGAAAGAGAAGAACTATTCCTAAAACTTATTTCCCTCTTTTGATATTTCCTATCGTATAATAATTCAGCACTCTTAACTCTTAAGGCCACAAGTTCACAGAAATTTAATTATTCTGCCATAATCATAAAGTTTGCTAAAAAGTTAGAAGAAAAAAATAACACAAAACAAAACTTTATCATAACCATCATAAAAATCAGAACCTCCTCTTGCTCTTTCCACTTAAGCTCTCTAATTAACAAACAAACAAAACAAAAGTTGTAACAAAACAAATAGACAAAAAAAAAACGAGCCAACAACAACTTCTTCATAAAAAGTTATTAAACGGTCATGACCCCCATTTTCAAAATGCTTATCAACAAACTAGAGAGGGGCGTGTGGGGGGAGAGACGGTTGCCAGGGAGGGTAAATCATGACGAACTCGTTTTCAATTCAACGTTCTATGTGGAGGAGGAGGAGGAGGGCGGGCGGTCCAAAGCCGTACAGAAGCCACAGCTGGAGACGCCGCTGTCGCATTGGATCAATAAATATGGATGACATGGCGTTGTCCAGATTGATGTGTGTGCGCTCCATCGTCTGACAAACAAACAATCGTGACGCACACACACACACACACGCAGATATATGTACATTTATCCCATAGAGAGTTTCGTAATCAAAATGCACGCCTATCAATGTCAAAAAATCTGACACACAATGAAAATAAGTAAAGTAAACAAACAATTAAATTGCTTAGTGCCTAATAAAATAAATGAATGCTCGACCATCGTGGCCTTACCAGTCATAACTGGAAATCTGGTGGACAGCTGCCTCTAGAGTCTAGATACATGCGTGTGTGTGTGTATATGCAAAGAATAGAGCAAAGACTAGGCGAAAAATGTAGAGAATAGAATAAAAAAAGCTACTTGGGCGTATACGCAATAAATCAAATGGCTGTTGCCATTGTGTCGATAAAGATGGTTGCCACAGGAGATGACAGAGCGGCGAGCGCTTGGGTGGGGTGGGGTTGGGGATTGGGGTTACCATGCGAATTAATTCGGCTATACTTTTGACAAGGGTGTGTGTGTGTTTTTCGTGTCTGTGACAGGTTGTGTGTACGTACGTAATAAGTACCTACATGTGTACTTACACATGTTTCTTTTTATAATGAAGATATACGCTTGGCTGGGTTGTTATCAAGCGAATAACAAATTCATATTTGTGTCTTATTTTAGCCTTAAAGTTTGCAATGCTTTTGTGAAAATTTTGAGTGTTTTTTCTTCATTAAATTACCTTATTTATAAGGCATTTCGACTATGGCAATTAGATACCAGGGATGCAAATCTTTCGAGAAATAAGAATGGTTTGTGGAGGTTTAAAAACAAACGGTTCGGCTTATTACATGGTTTTTGGTGCAAACCAGTCCTTCTTTCCATTGGATTCTGTGGTTCAGACTTCTAGGATTATACCTGCAGGATACCTAGGATTATATTTCTATTGAAAAAACGTTCGGCTTAGAACCTTATCCCATTCTTTTAGATACCAGTGTTGTCAATATTTTTAGCGATTTTAGCGACTGGTTTTTACGACCTTTATGCTTAGCCGGCTCGAGGTAATGTAACTTTAAACAGAGACACAACAGCACAAAGGAAGCTGGTAGATCATTCAGCTGTTTCAAGAAAAACCATCCTCTCTCATCAGCGATCAATGCCTACCAACTGTACGTAACTCAACCGCATGTGCATGCCTGCGGTGGCATAACTGTTTGGGAATTCCAAAGCAGCAAGCAAGAAAACAAGTAAAAAAGTCTTCAAACCCGACTGTAATATACTCAGTACCAACAAAAGTGTATGCTCAGTATGAATTTTGAAGCTGCTGTAGTTGCAGCGAACATTCTTTTGCTCCTAACTTGACTACCGTTCTTCCGATCTTAACCAATTCCTTGGCGGATCGATAAATTATCTGTATGACTAAATATTTTCAGATGGAACGAATCTTATATTTATAATACTGTGGGAGATATAACGCTATTTTGGAAGTTGCGGGGGTTTAAGGGGGAGTGGCAAAAATTTAAAATAAGCTTGCGAATTCGATCCCGCCTCGGCACATCTGAAAAAAAAGTTGTTTCTTTAATAAGCTTACACACCCGGTCAACTTCACTAGATATTGCCTACAGCTTTAGAGTAAGAAACCAGTTAAATGCTGCCCAAACTTGGCCGTTCGAGTTCGGGCTTAAACTATAGGTTCCTTTCTCTTGTGCGAAGTAGCACACTAGCCCATAGATTCAGAAAAGCTGGACCTAGGCTCTTTGGGCTGCTGTTTCAGTTCAAATGTTTATGTGTGTGTATACTCTTCTTGGCACAAAGTACATCACAGTCGATATTGACAGACTTTCTTGCTTTTTATACTCTGTACCGAAGGTGCAAAAGTATGTAACAGGCAGAAGTAAGCATCTCCGACCCCATAAAGTATATATATTCTTGATCAGCATCAACAGCCGAGTCGATATAGCCATGTCCGTCTGTCCGTCTGTCTGTCTGTCCGTATGAACGCACAGATCTCAGAGATGGTAAGAGATAGAGGTTTGACATGTATGGGACATATGCTTCTTATGTCTGCAGGCAGATCAAGTTTATTTTCAATTTTGGCAAAAACGTCATATCTCCCACAGTTTTGAAGATAGATGGTTTTTTCCTTCTGGACATATTTAGTTATTAGGATAACTTATCGATCCGCCAAAGAAATGAAGAAGATCGGATGAACGGTTTTCGAGTTATGATCAAAAGACAAATTTTCTTGGTACAGAGTATGTTATAGTCGGGCTTGACCGACTTTCTTTCTTGTTCAGTTAATATTTTGGTTGATTGATAATGTTTAAGCTAAATTTCCTACTTCTTTGGCCCCATATGTCTATCACAATCGCCCAACGGCTTCTGTTTTTAAACGAGCTGCCCACAGTTGTGTTCACACCTAGCTTGTTTATATCTTTCACCGCAACTGGTCTTACCGTCTCAGTTTCAGCCAGCCCTGTCAGGCATTTCTCCCCAAGTCTTTTTCATCCTAATTGTACATAGTTTTGATCAATCTCAAAAAAACGTGATTTTATCTCGACATTCGGATTGAAATTTCAAGCAAAGGTCGTTCTGAAGCCGAGATATCCGAGATCAAGTCATTCCAATTCGTACTTGGAATGAGAAAATCCGGGATTGACCGATTTCTGACATCGTTTGGGATTGATTTAATCCAGGATGGCTTAATTTTTTCTTCTGTGTACTGGTTCATCCGTTCATTTTGTGCGTTTGGGTAGATCCGTGTACCCAAAGAGTTCATACAGCATGTAATTCAATCGGGTCAACATTAACTTTTGTAGGTCCATAAATCCTCCGAGCGGCTTTTCTTTCCGCCTCATCCGCTGCTGTTAGTGCTTGCTATGTATTGCAGGACTGGGATTGGGCTAAAAGCGACTTGTATTTCTGAGAATGCTCCAGTCTTGATCTTTCTATGAAGCCCATAGTAGACCAACTTTAGCCTTATTGGTGCGGTATTTTAATTTTTCAGAATTTGAATATCTGGTCTATGGTGGATTTATCAGGTCCGGAAGCCACACTGATTAGGTCTAATCAATTTGCTTATATGCAATGAGTGTGAGTCTGCTCCCAAAGTAGTTTGCTCAAACTGCCGTGTTTTCTTAAGTACTTTTAATACCTTTGTGGTTTTTCGTGCCACATTTCCTGAGCACGAGTATGCACGAAAATGATTTGGTTGTAATTAACTACCTCCATTCCGTAGAGATTTGCCAATTTTGTAGAGTTTTTGCAATCGACTAAACTACAATTCAATTTCTTTGTATAAACGAGGCACAAGTGTGTAAAGATGCTGACTGATAGACTTTGACATTGATTGACTGACGACTCGATTTGATGAATAATCGTTTGGTGTTTTGTTTTTTCTACTTACGATGCAATACTGACTTATAGACTGAACTGCATAATCAAATGATTGCCCCAAGTCCTTCTAATCGAATGCTATTTATAGAGCATTTTAAATTTACCTCATTTTAACTGCTGTTTGTTCTACAAAATAACAAAAACAAACTTGCCAACTTGCTAATCGATTTTAAATAGATACATATTTGCTTTTCACACATCACGTTCTTATGAATATTTTGACACTAAATTATTGTTAATCAGCTCACGCGAAACTAAACAACGAAACAAAGTAATTTGCAAATAACCAAAAGCTTTAGACAAATACAAATATGTACAAGAGTGATGGTGGCATGTCTGTGTGTTACTCATCGATCTTTATGGGATTTGCGAAGATTTATAAGTTACTAACTAATTTGATTAACTTTTTGTTCATTTGCCAGGCCACCCACAAACCCGAGTCGGAGCGTTCATATCTACTACGCAAGCGTCCCGCTCCAGTGGCTGAGAGAACCACATTTGTTTGCTACACCTGTGGAACGGATGCACCTTCATCACAGCTACGTTTGGTCTACTGTTGTCCCAATGCCGAAAGAGAGCCGTATTATCCATTCATTAAGAATATGCAGGTCTATAAGAATGCTAGTCCCATAAGTCCGCAAGGTAAGTGAATGAGTTTTGGTATAGTGTGGGGTTGTAAATGCAACCCTACATTATCACGAAAGTTAACCCTGAACTCTAATTCTCTTTCCCATTCCTTCATGCCCAAAGGCATGGTTCAGGTGTGTGCCAGCTGTAATGAGAAGCATACCAGTCTGGCTGAGGGAGGACCCGCTTCAGCCGCAGCCGTAGCCGTGGCTGGTTCACCCAGTGCCTTGGATGCCAGTACAACCATGTATGGTAATAGTGGAGCCATTGCCACAAATAATCACAATTCATACACGGGACGCAATTCACCATCGGAGAAATCATTGGCCAACTCGGATTCCACCAGTAATGTGCGGTTTAAGGTGAGGAATAAACTTTTCCGAACATGGAAATTTACTAGCAGAATCGAGTGATAATGCTCTTGTGTGTGTGTATGCATGGAAAGGAAAACTGATTGCAGCAGGAGTAGTAGTAGTAGTAGTAGTAGCAGCAGCAGGGGGAAACGTCTCTCGTGGCTAATGGGAGCAGAGTAATGGCGATAACATTGCTGACATTTCCAATGATGATTAGCGGGGTACTCGAAAATATACACATTTATGGCCCCCGACTCTCCACTGATAACCCAGGCGAACTCGCAGCCATTAAAGGTGGATGATGAACCAGCATTGTTGAGTAATTCATTTGCCTGGCTGAAGGTCGGTTCTCAATTATCTTCTCTCATTAGTTGCCGCTGCGGCTGCTCCCCTTATCACTGTTTGGGGCGTGCCCCCACACCAGGCCTAAGTCGCAGTCGAGTGTCAGCATGTTAACCAATTTGAGTCAACAAATGTCAAGATAAGATAATTTGTAGTTGTTGTCTCCGGACACGGCAGCGCCGCATGTTGTTGAGTCTCTCACTCCCTCCGACTGTGCCGTTTAATTGCCCACCACGAAAATAAACGAAATGAAATGAAATTATTGAGTAAATAAATGTGGGTAAACTTGGTCGAGTCCGTTTCGAAGGCATCTGCTTTGAACCGGTTTCGGTGTCGCTGTTTAAACACTTTTATTTATAGCCACCGTTTACTTTTAAATCTTGGCGCAGTTTTGTTTTGCTTTTTGTTGGACTATTTAAAGACATAAATTAATCTCTTCTTTATTAACTCATTAATTTGTCGTGTATTGTGATAAAGGGAATTGCATAAAATACTTGGCACTGCACTTGAACTATAAGAACTCTTGGGTATCAAGTAGTTGAGGTGCTTGGAATTGAGTTTTTTCACATAAAGTAAATACTTAATGCCTCCGGTGCTCGACCTGGCACTTCTGCTAACAACTTTGTTTATATGTTTAACACAATTTTAACTCAATTTTTTGGTTTCCTTTTTTAGAAGTCTTCGTTTTTCTACAAGTTGTAGAAATTGCTCTTTTCTGTTCAGTTGCCCATTCACTTGTTAAGGGAACTCATTCAAAAGTTTGTATAAATAAAAACCTAGCTTCTTTTTAAGCGATCCACAAATCTATCCAATTTTGGAAATCTTCTAAAAAGATAACCTGCTTAACATCAATAGTCGGAAGGGGCATGGTCAGGGCTACTCACCTGGTGGGGTAGGACTTCCCATTTTAGCGATTTAAGGTATATTCTGTCCAGCCGCGCAACTTGTGGCCGAGAGTTATGCTAAAAAAAAATTACCTTGTAGTGCCTTTGCTCATACTCTGGCAGTTTTTGCTTCCATGTTCTGCTCAAACGCATCAATTGAGCTCGTTAGAGTTGTTCTGTAATGGTTTCACACGGATGTAGAAGCTTTTAAATAAAACAGTAAGAAAATCGGTTAAACCCGACAGCAATATTTCCTGTACCAGAGCAAGTGTATGCTCAGTATGAATTTGGAAATTCTAAAAGCCACTCTGCTACTGTTTTGATGCAGCAAACATTCTTTTGCTCATAACTCGACTCCAGATCATACGGTTTTAACCAATCCTTTGGCGGCTCTTTCAACAATTTTGATTCTTAAATATGTTCAAAAGATATGAACCTTTTATCTTTAAGGCTGCGGGAGATTTGAGACTTTTTTCTTGTCAAATGGCGGGAATTGCAAGCATATGTCTCATACATATCAAACCTCTATCTCTTACCATCTCTGAGATCTGTTGGTTCATGCTGATCAATAATATATAATACAATTTAAAGGGCGGAAATGATTTCTGGATATACTTAGGGCCTATTTCACATCTTCTATGTGACAGTTAAATCTAGAAATTACTCTGTTATTTGTAAGTTTATGTGACAGATAGGGCTTTAAAGACGATGTGAAATCGGACCTTAATATACTATACTTATGTACCTTTGGTAAAGAATATGAAAACGAGAGCGTTAGTTTAAGTCGGCTATGGCCGAATCTTATTACTTATGAGAATTAGTGTTTAATATCCAACCCTTATGTTAATTAACAGAGCATTAACATTTCTGTAAACATATCACCATGTAAGTAAGCAGCGCATGCTGCTCTGAAAAGTATGCAACGTTTTTCTAACTCTTTAAAACTATCTTTGCGTGCAGACAATAATAGTCTACATTTAAACTTCGGTTGCTTCAGGACTTCTGGTCAATAACTACCCTTTTTACTCTACAAGTAATGGGTACTAAAATTTTTGATGGGATATCTTTTTGAAGGTTTTCGGGTTTCCCGATCTCATTTCTGAAGGTATTTTTTCGAATTTAAATAGGGCAAAGGACTAAAATCTACAAAAAATAAATTAAGATATAATGTCAGAGTTTTTAGGGTGTTCCGACTTAATTTCTGGCAATACTTTTCCGATAGGTTAGGCAGAGGTTGACTAATGCAGAAGACAAGGGGTTAAATTTTTGGTTTTTTGGTTTTCTTATTTCATATGGGGCTATAATTTACCTATTACACACAATTCCGTACCTCAAGTAACACCAAATGAATAACAAAATTGACCAGAAACCAGAAATATAGCCTTCAAATGAAACGCATTTGCTAAAAATAATCCAGGACCTTAGAATATAAAACGAAGGAACTTAATTGTGCTTAAATTTTAACAAATTCAGTTCAATTCGTTGCTTAGCAACATTTTCGGGATGGGCTCTTCAAAAATTTCACAATATTTGCTAAAAACCCAAACCAGCCTTGACTGAGTTTAACGACATAAACACACAAACACTCACATATTTATTTATTTATACCCAAAACGACATACATACGTAAGAGTTGTTATTTGACTTCTAAACAATTGCAAAATGTTTCGGCATCCCATCCTGTTTTGACTTCTTTTTTTTTGTTTGTGTGTTTTTTTGTTTGCTTCGCGTGTTGCCAAAAAGAAAGACAAATGTTAGCTTAGCTGAGCCCAAATGAAACACAACAACCAAATACAAAAGAATGGAACTTATCTTTGAACAGGTGCCCACCAGCAACAAAAACAAAGAGACTTTTGCTCTAATTTCTATAAAGTGTTACGCACACTGGATTAACCATGGCCAATTGCACAATCAGGCGAGTGTTTACGATACTTGCGACAGAAATGCAAAAGGTTTGTTTTTGTTGCTGTTGTTGTTGTTGTTTTATGTTTTATCAATACGCACAACTCAATATTTATACATTTCTTTCGAGTTGTTTACATTTGCATTCTCTGTTGATTGTTTTGCTTCTTGATGCTGTTGTTTTATTTTTTTACGTATTTGCATTGCGGTCTTGGGGCTTTGCATTGCAAATATTTGCCTTGACAACACTTCTTGAGCCGTGCATATGTCGAGTTGGTCCCAGTATCCCAGTAGGAATTATCAACCCAGCAGATAACACAAATTAAGCAAACACTTAACTTGGCCGTGTCATTCAACTTGAGTAAATACAAAAGCCGAAAATACTGAAAAAAAAGAGAAGAACAAAAAAAAATAATATTCATTTATTAAATTAATTGTTTGTGCGTGTGTGTGTGTGGGTGTAGGCCAACAATTAGTTTAAAAATCCGCAATGAGTTCTTTTGTTGACATACTTGAAGATTTACAATCAATGAAAAGAATCAAAGAGAAGACTTGTTTTGACTTTAATGACACTCAAGAAGAGTATTCAAAAAAAAAACACAAAACAAGCTAAATATTGACACACATACACAAAAGTCAAGTCATTCTGTGTGGGTAACTGTGTTTCGAGTGGGCAGTACCGCAATAAAGGTGAACAAATCAGATTGTGAAAATAATTTAAGGAACGGAACTGAACACTTAAACTTGAATTGTGCTTAACTTTATTTATTGCCTAGTTCAAGGTTTTATTTTAACTGGTTTTCGTGGGGGGTAAAAGGCTTGGCAAAAAAATTTACTTTAGAAATGCTTTAAGCATCATCTGTTTAGTTTTCAAAGAAAGTCAACGCCCGATTCAAGATATCAAAACAGTGGAACTTGGAATAATTTGGAATACTTATTACCTACATCACTTCTATTCCAAATAGTTTATCAGATCCATCCATTTATGTATATTGGGTTTTCAAGTTGTAGGCTTTATTTAGTTTTCGCTTTTTTCCTAGGAATTTCAGGTATTACATCAAAATAGCTTTAGGCCTACACTTTATTAATGCTGCGGCTATCAAGTGAACAATTTTCAGAGAAATCCATCGTCGATTTCATGATAACGACACAGTAACATGAGGTTTTTAAGATATTTTAATGAAGAACTTGTCTTATTTCTTACAGTATTTAAAATTTATTGCCGGACAAAGAAAATTTCGAGTCTTTCAAACATTTATATCATGATGAGGCTATAATGAAAGATGTATTTTGCGAAACTATTTCGTAAATTCAGAATTAGCTTGCGATTTGTAAATAACACAAAAGTTTTGGAATGAAGGGGCAGAGGGACCCTTGAAATAACTTTGCAGATGAGTTCCATATTCAATATATTCACATTTGAGCTTGGGGGGAAAAAGAATACTAAACTTTCCTATGAGGCTTTAAAACCAAAACAAAACGAATACCGAAACGGAGCCATTCTTTTTAAAGATTGGGTTAAAAACTGTTTAGTCAAGAACCTTTGAACAAAATATGAAATGTATTTCTCAGCATTGTCTGAAATATTTATATTTACACAGGATCTGCGGCTTATAATATCGCGAAATTCCCTAAAACCCCACGAGACATCACTATAAAGTAAAGTTCTATAAAGTACTTACAATCTTTAATAACTTCCATTTGAAAAGGGAATATTTAAAATGTTGGATACCGAGATAGAATAAAGCCAAAAACAACGGTACAATGGTAGAAAATTGAAGTTAATAGGGTCGGATAAGTTAAGAAACCCTTTCCCAAATCGAGCGCCAGCATTTAAAATCAGTTCTATAATTTTGAAGAATTTTAGAACATTCCAGTCTTCATTTTAATATAGCAACTTGTAATGTTTTAAAAGACCTGATAATCGCACATATTATATTAAATATTGAGCAGTTTCAGATTTTAACTTTTGTGGGTCGCACAGGATTAGAAGATCGGAGAGTAAGCAAGAGTTGTCAATGCTGTTAGCAGTCATATTTGGCATAACAAAATCCGTTATCCAGGCACTATAACCCTCTAAAAAATCTTGTCTTCTAATAAATAGTGTCCTATAGTCTATTCCAGCTCTAACAGCCCCATTTTGACAGCGGAAAGGTTTCTCGTGAATTAAAGATCGATTATTATACTCTCCGTCCTTTCGTTTGTCCGTATAAATCGTCAGTTATAAACAATTATTACAAATTTAAGATCAAAAGTGCTGAATGACAGCCCATGCTCGCAAAGTGAGCAATACAACCACTAGAAAAGGAAAGAAAAAACCTTTTGTTGCCTTTTCCTCTGTGTTTGCTGCAAACGCAATCATTCGACGCACAACAACAAATGTTACATATACATAGGTAAACCTGTTTTAACAGTCTCTTTAGGCGCAGGCCGCTTTACGCATGGGAATGGTTATGCGTAAAGCAACCACAAATGCGGCCGATGCGTATAGCTTGCGGGCACCACTAAAGCTTATAGGATCGTTCATCTAAGGTTCGTTGACTATAAACATAGAATATCGGACATCAATCATGGTAAATAATAAAACTCTTAAAAATTGTTTCATTTTTAGAAGCTTGACAAACTTGTAGCCGACATTTTCTTTCCAATTGGTGTTATCTCCCCCTTCACTTCAATTTCCCACAAAATTGATGATTTATAATGTCCACTTATCATCAACCTAATATGTAATTAGCTCCACCTGGTCATACTTAGATTTCATAGGGCCATAAAATATACGTATAACCCCCTAAAAGAAGATAAGCAGGGGTGTTTTTTTCTCTTTCTTTTGAAATCACAAAACGATTCCAGTTCAAACCGGTTATAGGCGGTTCCCCAGAAAACCGCAACAAAATTCCTACGCCCGTCATAGTCAAGTGCTACTCCTTGAATGGCAAATCAATTGTATAAAATATTAAATACAATTTTTTTTTCCGCTTGATTAGATAAGTTTGGACTTTAACGACTCCACATGGCTGGATGGTGTGGTGTGTGTGTGGGATTGGTTGGGCTAATGGCAGTCTGCTGGTGATTTTCTTAGTACTCATACCTCAAATATTTTTGTTTACGCTTCAGCCCTATGAGACCAACTCAAACAATTCAAACTCAAATACGGCCCGTGACCTCAAGCAAATACGACGCAGTGACTCGAGACCCAATTCGCCCAGCTCCAGCCAAGGACCCATCGAGAATGGCCATGGACAATATCCGTAAGCATTATCCACCGTTCAATGACGCATTTGTAAGTTCTGTTGTTTTTTGTTCTCTTCTAGCTGTTCCATTTGCAAAGTGCTTTGTCCATCTAATAAAATGGACTGGTTGTCCACAAGTGCCGAGCACATGAACTCCCATGCCATGCACTTTCCCTGTCTCAAGGCCAGTGCCACTAACAGCACCAGCAGCCACAACAACAACAACAATAATAATAACAACGAGCTGAACAGCAATCGCGTGTTGGCCTGTAAGGATTGTAAGGACTACTTGGCCAGCCAGTGGGAATCCATGGATGCCGAGCGAGTACCACTGGAGCACAGAAGGTTTTACTTTGAATTAATTCAATTTGATTGAATTTGAACTAATTTTATTATGTTTTTTTCAACAGATATAACATTCCCTCACCCATGATGACATCCAGCTCACCGAATGGATCTCGGCATGGCGCCATGAGCATCAGTACACCACCCTCAACACCATCCATATCATCATCCACTCCTGCCAGCACATCCATTTATTGTTTTCTCTGTGGTCTTCATTCGGATTTAACTCTAGCCAGAGTTTTATATGCCAGCAAAGAGGTAGAGAAGAGGAGTCACACTTATATAGAAGAATATACAATTCCTAGATGCGATATTTCAAATAAGAAATATGCGCAACCTTAAACATTTAATCAGAAAATTGAACAGTTTCTTGAAGGCCTTTCTAGGCTTTGTATATTCTTCGGTTAAATGCAATAGACTGAATGGAATAGAAGTAGAAAGAATGAAATACGAAATATTAGGAACCTATATTAGATGTCAAAATTTGAGCCAGTCATTCCTGGTTTACACCCGTCGCTCGTAGAGTATACTTATTTTGTGCAAGTAGCAAATGGAAGTGTTGTTGACCCCTTGAAAGTAATATACCTTGATTTCAGTAACTAATAGAGTAGAGCCACAAAATTTAGTATATATTTTACATAAAGATCAGTTAACAGTTAAGCTGAGATGCCAGGGTTGTTTTAGCTCTTAAAGCCTCTGACAGGTTCATACAGACGGTCAGACATGGCTAGATCAACTCGCTTATGGATGCTGATTGTATTGTTGGGCATCCTTCTTTAATACAGCAGAGCTGGTAAATGCGATCCGATTACCATTATTCACCTGCAAATAACATTTCAAGCATCATTACTCAATGATCACTGTGTTCAGTCGCAATTATCGAAATAATTGTAAAAGTTAATTACATTTTGTAATACTTACAGATTAATCGTAATTCCATCAGGAATTGTTATTTAATTATCCGAATAATCACGATTATTGTAATGAAAAGTAATTCAATACGAGAAGGAATAACAGCGTTACAGTTTTGATACGAACTAGTATAGTCAAACAGTTATGAGTTGAGAAACGAAGCGAGTGAGCTAAGTACTCACAAATATCTAGTTTGGTCTTATTCGGTTCTCAATACATTTGGTTTTCATTTCGGCTTACCCATAAGCGCTTATACATTTATGAAGATTCGAAAAATTAAATTCTTTAACTAAAGTAGTCGATCCCAGTATAATCTATCGGCTTATAAATGCGAAGAAAGTTTCTCACTTACCAATTTTAGTACCACTATTAGATACTATTACAATTTTTCTTTTGTTTTACATTCGAAGTATACATTTCTAGATTTTTGGGTCCTATGCCTTATTGCGTTTCTCAAAAATCAGACGCCCTATATATGTATAAGGGTTAAACCGAAACCGAAACGTTGCCACCGGTACAGTCTCGGTATTTTTTTTAACCTTTGCAAAGGTCATCAACATTTTGTTAAGAAGACCATCTTGGCATTTTTCTTAGAAAACTCATGTGCGAGCATCTTGAACACTGCTTAATGAACTCTAATTGATGTGATATACATTTGTAAAATGGCAACAATCCAAAAATATGTAATTGCATTACAGGCCACCAACATATTATACAGCCGATTCTGTACTTTTCTGTCTTACTATGTTAGATGCGAGTTTACGTGAATGAGTGTCGAATAACTTTTTTCGCTATATAAGTAGAGAGTCTATTATTGATATACGTACACATATAAATACTTCCATGGCTATTACAGAATCTCTCTACCCACAACAGAGCCTTTTGGAAATACTTTTGGCTTGATATTCAGGCATGTGTAAGGACTCATGTTCTTACAAGTTAGAAAGTACAAAATGTAGAACAGTCTCTAAAATTATGAAATGCCCAAGTGTTGGTACTTAAAGGTTGATTTGCTGAACACAAGTCAGCTTCTTTCCCCCTGCAACGGCAATTAAGGGAATCGTTCGATTGCTTTTAGATATTCATTGAATTTTTCAATTAACTGTGACCAAAAATCACTTGAAAAGGTTGGGAATCTTAAGAAGTTACTCAGGATTCAAGAAGATTCAGATATGGCACAAAATAGATGAATTTAATTCTAATGAAACTACTAAATCTAAAGTACATACTTGTATACCATAACTGGCACAGATGGAGAAGGTATTCCTCTACGATTTTTGTTCCATTTAACAACATACTGAAAATATGTTGCCAATCGGACCGAACATCGCCTTTATTTCAAACTCAGAACCCCATGTTAAGTATAATACCCTTGCAAAGTTGATTACTTATGTTAGAAGTTTGTAACGCTTAGAACTATTAAGTTCCGAATACATAAACTCTATATATTCTTGATCAGGGCGACAAGCTAGGTTGATGACGCTTAGTCCATGCATTTGTGTTTTCTGTTTCTAAGCAAGCATAGTTTTTATGCTATCGAGCTGATATTTAGCCCACAGTCTTGAGTTTACTGCATGCTACTTATGTGTAGGCACCCACCGTAACAAATGGATATATATATAGCTGCCATAGGAAGAATTGGTTGGAAAATGGGTCTAAGTAAGAAACACTATATCTTATAAATAGCTGCTATGGAAGAAATCCAACCACAAAACACAGTAATTGGTTTAGGATATCTAAATTTGAAGTTTGAGTTTCATGAAGTCGATTCAATTTGAACTTGTTACAGTTTTTCAAATAAAGAGGACTAAAGTTAAATTTCCTTTTAAGAATATAGCTCAGATAAGCTTGTGGTTTAACATTGCATCATACAACAATTTTATTATAGAAAATAATAATATTTATTGTTTTGGTAAATACTGACAATACTGTAAAAACTTTAATTGAAAGCATACTTCTTGTAAATATCATATTGGTTTACAATGAGAAAGAAGAAGTATCGATTTTCTAGTTGTGACGTTAATTCCTATGAAATTATTTGTCCATTTCTTGGCAAATTATTGTTCATAATCCCAAAAACCATTTAGGTTATCAATTTAAAGTAATCGTTTTCGTTATCAAATACTCAAAAACATCAATCAAGTTTATCATAATAAGTTAATTGTTAAAAATTTGATTATTTCAACTCAAAATCAGGGCCAATGTAGCAGTTCAGGAACTTATTTAACAACAAAGTGGCTAAGTGGGTCACTTACATGAAAGAAGCTCCAAGAAAATGTTGTATTTATTGTAATTTGTAGATAAGACTATCGTGTCCTACAATTGTGTTATAGATATTTGATAGTAAGTGCTTGATAAACTGCCAATATGACATTTGTTGTATTGATAAGATATTAAGTACATAGTTGAAAACGTCGCTTAATGTTATATGTATCGCTCACTTACCTCAACACAAACATGATTTTTGAGATAATTATGCAGAAATGTTCTCTATAAGGTGTTCTATTTTGAGTTACATTTTTATATTGCTTACTCTTATAGTTTTTGAGTGAGAGGAACAAAATATCGGTATATTATTTTACACATTCATGATGATTCATTATGCTGCAGACAATATTATAAGTAAAAGGGGGTTTTCGCTAGGTAAAATCATTTAAGAACTTTAATCGTGTTAAGGTAGGACAGTGTTGAAGTAAGTGAGCAATTTATATAGTTGACAATGATGTGTGCGTAGTGTAGGGCATTTTATTTTACCCGAGTTCTTATATTATAAGATTAAACAGATACAGACAATCATACAAAAGCTACATGTTTCTGTTTCTAGTTCGTATGCTAGGGCTAACAAAAGTAATTGAACATTTAATTAGGAACGCGAATTGAACTTTGAAATGGACCACATATGATGAAATGTATAAGTCTGAAATCAAGACAAAGAAATTTTCCGAATTTAGTTAAGAAAACACTTAAACTCTTAAGAGATTCAGAAAAATCTGACCAATATTTTACTGGCTATGTAGAGTTTGTGTTTCTAGTCGATAAACATTTTAAGAAAATTACGCAAGTTCCTTAAAAAAGGATCAAAAGCAGGGTTTTTCAAGAAGATCGAGTCAAACCAGCTCTAACCTACTTCACCGACTGCAAAGCTGTTTGCTCTCTCTTCGGCTAGTGTCGGAATTTGTTCGGCCCCTGCGGGCCAGGCGTGAATATCGTTGATCTAAAGTGGTTCTATAGGAATGCTTTTCTAAGAATCGGTTCAGGATTCGTTTCGAGGGGTTTTGGAAAACCCAAGATCGTAATATGTAATATGTTAAACATTTTAACAACAGATTAAGGAAAAAGGGACTTTTTTGCGAAGAAAATATCAACTTATACTAAAATTTCTCCACCATTCTACCTCTAGGGTTCCCGGCCGTATTTCCCTCTTCTGTTGAAGCACAACTCTTTGCCAAATGCGGAACAGCTGCGTAACAATTCAGCTCTGGTTTGCACATTTTGTTATCATTCCATGTTGAATCAGTGGCGCAAGTAAGTGCAATTAACTTAAATAAATACATCAGTTTCCTGACTAACTTTCCATCTACTCCTCCCACACAGATATGAAGCCCAAAGTCCTAGCCTTAATCCTGGCGAACGAAAATACAATTGGCATGATTACAATTGTCATCTGTGCGGCATAACGACTTATCGGAAACGGGTAAGGGCCTTGCCCGTTAATGAGTTCCCCTTTGTGAAACATCAGAAGAGCGATGACGGATTGCTCCTGGAGAATGGCGAGTATGCTGTCGTTTGTCTGGACTGCTATGAGAGTTTGAGGTAACAACTTGTATCAGAATGTGAATATAAATCAATCTTAATAAGGAATTCCCTGTGCAGGCAACAGGCCTCTCAGCATGATCGATTTGGGGTGCCCATATCTAGGCGGGCCTACAATTGGGTACCCCAACCGCCACCGCCCGAGGACAGTCCTGAGTCCGCAGTGGCACGCTTGCCCTGCGGCGAACGCTCTGATCGTATTGTAAGTACTGAAAGCGAGAGAGAGTGGGAGATTTATGCACACTTATCCACCCTTATGCAACCCCTTTTCAGCTCATCAGCAACGCTTTAAGGCCCGTGCCAGGCAAGAAGACCACATCGCCAAAGCAATACGAAAAGTCAAAAGAAGGTAAGTGACTCTGAGAATCTGAGCCTTTATTTGGTAACACAATACACAAGGTGGCGGTGCGGTCAAGTGAAACCCAATTCGCGTCAATAAATTTCAATTGGTTTCACTTAACTTTGAGCTGGTCAGCTTAAAAAGCAAATATTGAGTATAAGTTGCAGATTATTTTGCATTTGCTGCACTAAAAAAGGGGTTGTAGTGCGCTGCCAGTGCAGTTGTGGGGCATCTTTGGGGGTTGTGTGACAACTAATGTGTCTACAAAACTAAATGAAATGTATGACTTACGAATTGTAAACGATTGGAGGCGGTTACATGGTCTTAAACACCTTAAAGGGAAAAGTACGCTACATACATAGTACATTTTTCTGTACATTGTCGGTATTAAAGGGTAATTTGACAGAAGTAGCCTGCTGAAAGATATGGTACTCTCAAAATAAAAAGAGATTTGGTGTTCCAAAGTTGTACTCAAAATGAAAAAAGGAATATAAAACTCAGAGCAAATTTAATTTGTTTGAATTATTCACCTACCGTAACCTTTTTTAAACAAATTCGAAGATGTTTTTGACAATGTTATCCAGTTGAAAGATAATTTTGGTTGCTCTAGCTCTTCTAGTCTCTGAGATCCTGGTCTGAGTGGGACAAGTCAATATCGATTCGTCTTTAGTCACTGAACAAGAATATACGTGGTTTGCTCTAAAAGTGTGGCACCGTCTTGTTGAAACCCCATGTCAACCAAGCCCAATGCTTCCACTTTGGGTAAAAGAAAGTTGATAGTCATCGCAAACGACGTTGTAGAAGGTCCCCTGGCTGCAGTTTTTTGCACCAACTATATTTTCTATGGTTTCATACCGACGTCCTTACGTTAAGTCTTCCAGGTGGTCGAATAACTCAAGCTCAATTGACAAATCTCATTGACACTGGCCAATGCAGCAGCACTATTATTCTCGGTTCGCACACGGAATGGTAGATTAATGCCTAATAAAGATAAAATGATGAGAACTTTGGTCAGAAAAGCATGATTAGCCTGTTCGATGGGTCGACGTGATAATAAAATGCAATAATTTGCAAGCAGTATTCCTTATTGATGAAATGGTAGACCTTACTGAGCATTTTTGGCGTTGCCATAAACTAGGAATTACACTTGAGGTGTTGGAAATTGTACACTAAAAAACAAAATAACATACAAATCACTAATTTCATGCGGTTGAAGATGCTTTCTTCTGCTTGATACATACATGAGCACAAACAATATATAACAAATGTAGGATCGTAGGAAGGTGTGACTACTCCACTCACCTTTCCTGTTCCGTCTTTGTAGACTCACTAGAAGCTTGAGTAGTCTTTTCTCCCGCCTTAGCTACCGAGTCTATATAAATAGCATAATTTTGCATGTTCTGGGGTAACTCTACACCTTTTTTGTAATCAAAAAAATACACAATTTCGTCTGATGTTTCTTTTATAATCATTAATCGTCGACCGCTTAACAAAATGCTAATGGGACATAAATTCTACTATAAACTTAGATAAAAACGATTCAATTTCCATACGAATTGTATAATTGTTATATAATAATGAATATTTCATTATAGACACTAATTTTCATAAAGATGGGGTGCCCATGAGCTATACGCATTCACCGCCTTTGTTATTGCTTTTCGCACAGTCATTAAAATGAGTAAAGGAGGCCGCGTATATCGAAATTGCAACAACAACTTCCTATGCGCCTCTGTCTTCTCTTTTTCTCCTATGTTACAACTACAAGTTCTTATGAATTTGTACTTGTAACATTTGTTGTTGTGCGCCGAATGATTTAGTTTGCCTCAGACAACCAAAAACACTGAAAGAGGCAGTGCTGAGATTGTTGTTGCTTCAGTAAATACTTATTTATTTGTATTGGTGACTACGCAAGCCGTAGTTGCTCTTGAACACCTCTGCCGGTTCAAAACAGGCTAAGAGCTACATTGTCGGAAATTTTAAAACTTCCATGGGAAGGTGGGTTCAAAATAGGTTCCATGCCACGGTTGGTAATATGTTCTTTCATATTTTGAGTGGTTCCAAACCAAATTGAAAGGGTTGAGTCACATTTCTTTAATTATTCAAAACCTAAACTAGATATTTATAATTCGGTTAGGAGCTATACCTCATCCCTGTTCAAAGACTAGAATTTTATACAAGATTCCTATCAATGTCTGTCGGTCACTTGTTTAATTAATTATACAGTAAAATTGATTTCGAATCACTTCCTTTTTGAATTTTAATTAGTTGTGCGGCATGTCAAGTTCACTTGAGCCATAAGCACACACACACAGGACTCTTCAATAATCCTGGGCAAAAGCTTCTCTAATTGCATTTTCCTATTTGGTTGGCCATACAATTTACGACAAAAAATGTGAAAAGAGAAAAGCAAAAATTCAACTTGAATAAGAAATCAACTGATTAAATGCCCAATAACAAGCCGAGACCGCAACGATGCCGGGTAAGAGAAGGTGGAGCTGAGCTGAGCTGTGTTATAAATATTGATTTTTTTATGAATTGCAATTGTGGGTTGTGTTTGTGTGTGTGTGTGTGTGTATTTGTATGTGAGGGACGACCCCTCTTACTTATTTATGCAGCAGCAATGGCGTCGGTAAACTTCTTCAATAAAATGCCAAAAAGGAAACATCATAAAAATAAATAAACAGAGAAACCGCACACGCACACACTCACCGACAGTCAGACAGACAGACAGACCTCAAACCGAGTCTGTGTGTAACTTTGCACACCATTTTTTATGCCCACCCCCACCCAGCACAAAAAAAAAAACCACCTACAAATGCCACTTCCGACAACGAGCAGAAACGAACGAGCAAGCACAAATAATAAAAGCAACAGCATAAAGTATTTCGAATTGAATTACTCCGTGTTATCCTGTCAACCATACGAAAACACTCAAGACCCATTCAACATGCCACACGCTTCCTCCTCGTGGCCCATGGGTGGGCCAACCCAACCCACCGTTTAAGGAGTTCGCATCGATTTGCAAAAGTATATTACCACCCCAGGAGCTGCTCCCAAGGGGGACTGCCAATAAAATGAAGTTATGCGGGGACTATGGGCTGCAAAACTCGAAATTTTCGATATTTTCGAAAGGAAGGTTTTGAAAAAGAGCTCTAAAGCCTGTCAGCTGTCAAAAATTAAGTTTTTGTGTGGGAGAACTTATTTGATTTTAAGAGATATCATATCCAAAATTTCCTTAACTTAGTTTTGGTGACTCTGAGAGCCTAAGATTGCTTCCTAATCAAACCAATTTTAACTTGATTCTGCCATTTACTCGGAATTTCAATGATTCGATTGCCCAAGAAGTTCGTTTTCAAAACCATTTCCGTAAAATAACTTAAAGAATCGCTTCAAATCGCTTACTTCTGATATAAGTGACGTTCAATCAGCTGATTTTAACAGTCTGGCTACCTGTAAGAGTTGCCACCTGGTTAAATATTCAATTTTTAATGTTTTAATTAAGATATCTAGACTGAGATTTGGTAAAGCTAATCAAATAATGACAAAGAAAGTTGTGGCCCATGGTAGCCTAGTGCCAGGAGTTCCATCAAATGATGGTCGGGGGGTATTATGGTTGAAGCAGAGGTGGTAGGAGTGGAATAAGTAAACATAAAACCACTGAATTTACGCTTATTGCACCCGCAAACATTTTGTTTAACACAACAACCACTCACTCTATCTCACTCTCTCTCTCTCTCTCTCACGCTGCCCCCCTCTCCCTCTCTCTCTCGCGCGCTGTCTCACTCTACCGCACAGTGGGTTGGGCGGCCATTTCCGGCCTCAATTTCAAAAGAAGCTCAAATTTCCACACAATTTTCCGGCTTCGCTCTTTTGCACTTTGTTCGTCTCACTCCTGACTCCCGCCGCTGTCAGTCGTTTCCTCGTTGGCACTTGTTCAGTCACTCACCAGTAGACTACTTCACCCACCCACCTTTTTGGTTGTGCTTTTTTACTTTTGCCACCTTTTGCCACACAAATATTTCAAACACTTGCAACCGCACCCCATCTCCAGCCAAGGCTGCTCCCCGCCTTCTCATACCCAGTCGTTTCCGTTTTGCGTAGAATAACAGTTACATTATCCTTTTTATTGCCACACTTTCCAAGCACACACACACAGAAGGAAAGAGCGAGAGAGCAACTGCCAGCCCAGACACAGACATATTTGGCTTGTGGCAAGCTTCTGACCCGACCTCTCCTGCCCCAACTTTGGCTCCTTCTTTTGCCTCTCTGTTTATTGTGGTTTTGGGGTTTGAGGCATGAGCCACAACTGGGTTGCCCGGGTCTCGACTACGGAAATGTGGCAAAAAATGTGCATTTATTTTGCTGAAGTTTTTACTTGTGTTTCTGTCTCTGTGTGTGTGTGTGTGAGAGTGCTGTGTCTGTGTTAACTTGAGTCGCAGTAAATTGTGGTAAACACGAAGCCAAGTGTTTGCAGTATTTATGTAGTTATGTGCCCCACCGTGCGCACAGTGGGTTGAGCGCCACAAATTTGCATAATTGACAAACATCAAGGATTGCATGCTTGGAGAGAATTTTTCAAAAAATTAAATTGAAGATATATTAAAACTGGATTATGCAAATCACACGTGACTTGGTTCCGGGCCCCATTTGGAGAATATTCAAATTACCCTTCAAATACCCTTTAATGAAAAAGCATACAGGGTATATCCATGTCGTGCAAATGTATGTAACAGGCAGAGGGAACACCCAGTTTACCCAGATACCAGATCTCACACATACAAATGTAGACTCCTTTCCTCGTACTCGAATCAACTTAAGTGCCGCCTTGAAATAAAAGTTGTTTCACTACTCAAGTTATACGATTTAAAAATATCGATCGATCCATGCAACCAATATCTATCATCTCTGAGATCTATATATCTCTCTGACCCAATATCTATCAACTCTCATATAAATGAGTGAATTAAACACGCTTTGCATACTTTTCTGCATGCGATGTCAGCTTACACTGTGTTAACATTAATGTTAGTACTCTGTTAAGTAGCATAAGAGAAGGCTATTTACTTAATAAAGTCAGCAAAAAGGTGGTGAATGTTTGTTTCCTTCATTAGTTTCCTTTAATACATTGTTAACAACTACAAATTAGGTTACTTAAGCGAGACTAATTAAAAAAATAACAAAAAAATCATGATTTTTGCCCTTTTAAGTAGGCCAGAGAAAAGATTTTCCGTAATTAAAATGCTTAAAAAACTTAGCATACTTAAAAGGGCAAATACTCATATTTATTCATATTTTAAACAGCCTTTAGTAAGAATAAAAAGGTTTGCCAGTTTTCTGGTTCTTAGATTCTTTTCTTTTTTCTTTTAAGACCGGACTTACACGATGAAGCAAACTTCATTGAAGTTGTCTTAGTAGGCGGAATATTCAAAACAAATGAATACGTTTTATAAAGGAAAGGTTTAGAATCTCAACTTACCTGATTTCGCATGTGGAAAACTTATATGAGACCGTGGAAAATACTGCTTTACCATATGCAACACCAGTTGTTTTTTGCTTTCTGAATAGTAATATAACTTCATTCTGTCCTAGTACGCCAATTCATACGATTCATCCATAAAAATGGAAGCCAAATCTTTTGGCACATTCGATTCCACTCTATTTTCTTACTTTTTTTTTGTATCTCTCGCATCTTCATCCCTGTGTAATCATCTGCTACAAACAGCTGATTTACTATAACACATGCATATGTGGGTACTTGTATCCTGTCAGCACATAACCTCAACTCACTTAAGGGACACCCACACGCCTTCCCCTGACTTCTCCATCCTCCTGTCCAAACATAAAACGCTGATGTGGCATGAAAAAAGATATAAATTCTGCCAATCGATGAAGATAAAATACATTTTGTAATACGTTCCTTCTTACACATACTCACACACACACACGGCGATGGGGCGGGGGTGTAAGGCTGAGGTCAACCATTGAGTGGGCGTCTTTTGGGAGTCACTGAAGTGTGCAACGTCAACTTGGTAGCCAGAGAAAAAGGAAGATGAAAAAAAGTAACTAGGGAACACACTGTAGATGCGATGCGTTGGTATAAGTGAAAATTCAGGCAAAAACTTTCAACATTGACTCTTAGTGCCCGTGTGTGCGTGTGTGTGCTTGTGTGGAATGTTGGAGGCAGTTTCGGGGCAGTGCGAATACCCTTTAAAAGCTTGTTGTTGCCAGACACATAAACGTTTAGCCCATAAACCCTTGATGTATGGAACATAAACACCACACTTGCCAGTGCCACTGCCACTGCCAGTGGTTGGTCCTGGTCCCGAGGAGGTGGCATCGGTGGTTGGTTGGCTGGTTGGTGGCTAACTGAAATCCAATGTGCAGAGTGTAACCGCAATGTCAATAAATATGTTACGCTTGACTCGTCTTTTTTACGAAAATTTGCTTAGGCTTAGTTTTGGTTTCTCTGTTTCGAGTGTTGTGTTTATTTGTGGTTCTCCGACTGGAAGAGGTATGCCTCTTTTTATTTGTGTTGTTTTTGTGTTTGGTACCATTTGGTATTCAATTCCCTGGTTGTTGTTGCTGTTGTTTTTATATACACAAGTTTAGTGCCTATAAATTGATTTTTCATTTGGATTTTGCTATTTTTCAAAGTATTTTGTGTATTTTTTGTTTTGTTCTTTTGGTCTTACAATTGAGTTTTGTTTGGGCATTAAAAATGAAACATGTATTTGGACAAGGCGTAACGAGTTTTATATATATGTATATACGTATGGCAGTGCGAAATGTTGTGCATGGGGTCAACATCCTTTGTTTCAAAGTTTTGGTGCTTGTAAAAGGACTTAAATAAAGATAGCTGCAAAAAGAAGAAGAAAATTCTAAAGGAATTGTCTTAGATCATATTACAGAAGTGAGCCAAAAGCGAACGATGTTAAAGATCTTGTTCTAAAATTTTCGTCTTATCTCATAAATTGTGTTGCATATTATGCATATCTGTTTGTTCATACGTATCAAGAATATATAGATATACTCTTTGGGGTATGAATATCTCAAATCGAATCGGTTCAAAAACAGTTCCTAATTTTCGCTCTCCGAGGCCTCCTTACGAAGACAGACTACGCCTTATTAACCTGCCTTTTTTTATTCAATTCAGGGAAACTTGAAGAGAAATTTACATTGTGGACCTTCAATTTTACTCATGTATGCTGTTTGTGAGCAAAGTTTGTTCGGCGGATAGATAAGCTTAGGTGGAGATGGCTAGAGGCATGAATTTTGCGGTACCATATGGGGTTCCTGCCGATTGAAGCATTGTAAGGCCAATAAAAATGGTTTGTAGAGACGGAATCTCTACCTCAGATACTTACGAGTAGAAAGTGGTGGCCAAAAATCTTGAATCTCCTCATCCTAGGCCCTGGGCAGTGTCATAGAAGATGCAGTAATGTTTCATCCTCTTCTTCACACTGGCAGCTGTAACATAAGTCTTTCTAAGTGACCCCTTAGGGTTCCGTCTAGAAGTGATGAATGTGAGCCACTTAACTCTAGCTACAGCTCAAAACGGAGGGTTGTTCCAACGTTGAGTAGCCAGGCGTTAGGTTTTATTCCTTGTGAATAGTTGATACGAATCAAAGGGCATCCCTATCGTAATATTTTCTGATAGGAGCTGTATGGCTGAGTCGTCTCCTGTTCCTGTTGTTACGCTTTTCTATCTACAGACTTCATTTCTTCATTTTCATAACAACATTTCTGATTTACACTCCTAAAATAAATTATAGATTTAGTTTTATTAAATTGGTTTCCATTTTAAAGTGGTTTTTCATGAATTAGATAGTGATAACATTTCTTTTGTGAATTTTATGTATATAACATCTAATCAGTATAAAATTAGTTCAGTGAATGCCAAAAAATTGCTAAAGTTGGCTTTTGGAACCACTTTAAAACCGAAATTATAAAAAATTTCAATGTGAAGGCATTTTCCCCCATTTAAGGCAAGCGAAAACCTTCAAGACTCGCTTTTCCCTCTGCCATTAACTGTATAAAAGTGAAATTTCGCAGAAATAAGTAATATTTTAGGGTTCCGTTCTCAAGTAACTCCACTTTCTCCTTATTAAAACTCAAAAGAAGTTAGAAACAAACGTTTTACATAAAAAATGTAATATAAGTTAAAGTAAAAACATAATAACATTTAGTTAGAAGCTGTAAAGTGCCAAAAACCAGAGAAAATGGGAGTGCCTAATTGGATTTTAGCCTTAAAATGCTTCTAGCTTAGTTTTTCATGCTCTGCACATAATTATCCTAAGGTATTTCAAAGTAACAGTGAAATGCACAAGCAATTTTGAGATACTTTGAATTAACAATTGTTTTTTTTTTGGTTGGCAAAAGTACAAAAACAACTTTTGTTCTCCCTAAAAGTGTGAAACTACATTTTGGTCACATTCTTACAATGTTCTTTTTGCCAGCTTCTTTTTGGCTTGAATTTAATTAAAAAACTTGAAGCAAAACACTTTGAATTTTATCAACCTCGGCTGCTGTTGCTGCTGCTGCTGCTGCTGCTGTTGCTTTGCTTACAATATAAGAATACGAAACTGGGAATCCAGAAGTCAAATGCCCCCCAAAGCAGACTATGCTATTTTCTTACTCTCGTCGTTGTTGTTTCTGTTTCAGCTCCGCCATGTTTGTTGTTTAGCCACCGCCGCCATATTTACTTTGTATTTGTTTACGTTTTTATTGTGTATTTTAGCGCACGAATTTAAATATTTGCTGGGTTTTCTTTGCTTAGTTCCCTTTCCCTAACACACACACAGCGAACCAACTAGTGGAAGTTTTCGTTGATTGTTGTTGGCATTGTTGCTTTTTTATTGCACTTTTCACTTGTTTCTGCTATCTCTCTCCTTCTGTCTGTGTGGGTGTGTGTGTGTGTGTGTGGGTAAGCGCCAAAGTGATTTACTGTTATAAATATTTGCTTGTGAGCTTTTTAAGTACTTTTTCTTTTATGTTTTCCTTGTTTTTTTGCCACGTTTGCTTTTGGCATTCATTCTCATTCATTTCTTCGTTTCAGCGCCGGAGTTACTGTTTGCTTTATCAACACCGCCGCTTCCAACTCCGCTTGCCACCTCCCCCCTGACTTTGTTTACTTGTTTCTGTTGCATACTTTTCAGCGTAATTTTTATTGAATCATGTTTACCCTTATGTCGACTTGGTTTTTGTGCTCCTTGTGTACCTTCATTTACTCGTTGCGCTCATTGTGCAAGCACCAGGTTTTGTGCTAGTCCTCCCTCCCTAGCTGGCTCCCTCTACCCTGATCCTACTAGTACTGGATTTTGGGTTGGCCGTTGCCTTTTGTTCGAGATTCGCGTTTTGTTTTTTCTTTACCACAGTGAAGACTCATGAAAGAAATTGATTTTCTGGTTAAAGAAATAAATCCAAGCTATTTAAAATTATAAGAAACAACATAATTTTGTATTATCCTTAGAAAATTTTAATATGTCAATTTCTTTCCATTTTTTAAAAATCTTTCTTTATAGCAAAGCCATAATTTTATGAATACTTTTACTAACTTTTCTAGTTAAAATAAGTCAAATTGTCGAAATTTTAAACCTTCATACAACTCTTTATCAGTTTCCTACTGTCCATATCGACTTGTCGGTTAATGCTGATCAAAATGTGTAGAAATTTGTTATTAGGAATGTTTTAGAAATCAAAATTCTGCATAGTTTTCTCACCAGTCAAGCGATTAGAATACAATAAAATTAAATCATGCTGCTGATTTACTGCTGCCTCATTAATTTTACTAACTTTTCTAGTTAAAATAAGTCAAATTGACGAAATTTTAAACCTTCCTACAATTCTTTATCAGTTTCCTACTGTCCATATCGACTTGTCGGTTAATGCTGATCAAAATGTGTAGAGATTTGGTATTATAAATGTTTTAGGAATCAAAACTTTGTATACCTTCTTCACCAGTCAAGCGATTAAACCTCAATTTGATTAAATCATGCTGCTGATCTACTGCTGCCTCATTTGGCAATTTTCTTGAATTAATTTTGAAGCTTTTCTCCAATGACTCTGCCCATACCCTCATATCAAAAGTGGAATAGAACCTTGAAATACTAACCTCGCCTTGCCTTGTCAATTGAAACAATCACAGAACATTCCATTTGCTTACACCCGTCATCTCTAGCGACTGTTCACTGTATTTAATTTTATATTTTGTGATATTGTGGCCCGTCGTCATCGGGTTCGCTGCCTGAACACCGTCACTTCCCTTTCCGCCGCTGGGGAGGAATCATTTTGCATTAACTGAGCAAATAAACCAACTTTGTTATATTTTCGTTCATTTCATTTCGTTTGCCTTGGGCAATGGAAGCATTTTCTTTCTTTCCATCTGAAGGCAGGCAGGCAGGGAGGCCACTCGGTCGGTTGGTCGCTGGCTGTTGTTGATATTTCTGTTTCTGGTTTTCTTTTCAGGTTTGGTCTTTGGGGTTCGAGCTGTTGTTGTTGTTGTTGTTTGGGTATTTACCCTGTTTTTGCTGTTTGTTCTGTTTGTGTGTGTGTGTGCGTGTGTAAAATTGAATGCTCAATTGAGCACTTAATTAGCAAAAACAGTTTTTAATGACGACACGAAAGCTTTTATACTTTGAGCCAACCAACAAGAAGGGTAGCTAGCAGGCACTGAGAGAAATTTTCACTTGTAAAGGGTGTTTTTTTTTCTTAATCTTTGATTTTGACGTCGACCTGCTAGCCTTGTTGCGCGGAAAGGTTTCAACGATTTCATTATCAACGTCGAACTGCTTGCCTAGAGGCGCGAAATGCGGCCAACTGAGATCTGAGAATGGAACTTCTAAAGCAACACCCTTTTATTTATGGTGGTGGCTTGTAATTCTTTTTTTTTTGTATTATTTTTTAAACACTCAAAGTCGCCCGCTTTCATTCATAAAAAAAGATTCTCAAGCACGCGCCGTGCCGCACACTCAGAGAGGGCTCTCCACACACTGGCAAACAGCCCCGTAATTGTCGATGTGATTAATGTGTTTTTAAGTGCATCATTTTGAGCATATTATGAGTTTATAGGGGTTAATTTCATTCGCAAGTACTTTGCATGTTTCCAGCATGGCATTTTAATTGAATTGTTGCCATTCGCTTTGCCCATTCCCCCGCCCCAGTGTAATTTTTATTAAAGCGCAGAAGTATTCCCAGTAAATTTCTTGTGAAGACAAACATCAAGTGGGTCTTTGGGCACACACATCACAAATACTGTTTGAGCCAAGTTAGCCTCAGTCTCTGCCGACTTTATGGCTCAGTGGGCAACAACAACATTTGCAAATTCAATTGAATTGATACACGCACCACTTGTTAACCATTTCGGCCTGAACTCACACGGATCCACCCCTCCACACACACACATACACACGCACGCACAGAACACTCCCGTCTGGTCTGGCCTGGTCCGTCTTATTATTGGTTTTACATGCACATCCGTTCCTCAAATATCATTAGAAGCCTGTGGCGGCATACGCATGATAGACGAGGTTTTGGTATGGGGGCTGGGTTATTTGAACAATGGCTTAAGGGGCCTATAAAATCACACAAGGGTTTATAAATCCATTTGCAAAACCGAAATCCAAAAATATCCCAAAGCCAAATAACGTAGCAAACCTGAGGGGAGGGAGGGTGAAAGGGCGATTTGGTGAGGGCATTAAAACCAAAAAGTTTAGTCGAAGTTCGTGACCCGGATTGATTGGTTCAAAATTATTGAGCAGGTTGTGGAAGATGGGCAGGTGTGTAGAATTGTAGAAGACCACGAATTTAGAGTTTAGAAAAAGTAAACTTGACTTACAGATCTTAACCAGAAAGGAACATTTCTCTTCATGTGATTCATAAAGGTTTTCAAAGCAAAAGGCAATAATATTGAAAGAGGATCATTTATAACTGCCTTGAAAAAGACAAAATTCAGCGCAAAGTGCAGTAAAAAGTGGAAAGAAATCTTTAAAAAAATATGTAAAACTTTGATCGTTGATGTTTTAGTTGCTGAACCCTTCCCTTAGGCTTAGACGGCCACAGATAATCCAGATTGATTATATGTTAACATGTGCTAAGCATTCGTGTCTAATTTGTGTTAAAATTATATATAAATTCATGATTAATTATAGAAATATTTGGCTTTACAGCTTAAGCAGTCGTGTCTTATTCGTGCTAAAACGGTGTTCGAAACATGCACGAAATAAGACTTTGCAACTTGAGAAGTGAATATTTCTGTTAATTCAGGGTTTAGACATGTGTTTACTTCTTTTCTGAATTCCTGCTACCTGGGTTGCTATCTTTTCGCTTTTATAAACTACTTTTAAAACAAATCTCGAGTTTTTTCGTGCTGGGTTAGTTAAGCACGAACAATCACGAAGCACGTCCAAGCTTAAAAAAAACTATTTTCATTTCTTTTCTTTGAATTGTTTTAATTAAGCCTTTATGAATACTATTAAACTTAATCTTGAGTTACTTCGTGCTGGGTTAGCTAAGCACGTACAGGCACGAAACTAAAAATCAATTTTCATACCATAATTGAAATCCTGATATTTAAATGATTATCCCTTAGCTTTAATGAATACCATTAAAACCAATCACGAGCTCTTTCGTGCTCAGTAAGCCCATCACGAGCATGCACGAAACTAAAAATCGTCCTATAGGTATGGTTTAACAAATTCAGGACCATAGTGAGGATTGCTGACAAGAAATAAAAGCACTACCAGCCCTTAACTCTTTTAGAGATGACCCCATCAATTAACAAACGCATATTTTGAGAGATATACAGCTCGACTTTTTCCTCGTTTTCTTGTCAACAGCAATGTTTTTGTTCCCCTCTTCTGACTTTAAGAAAAACAACTTTCAGCTTTAAGCAAGCACCTAGCATGAAGGAGCTAAAGTGCCACACAAAGGGAACTGCCTTCTGCACCTTCTGTACCCTTCACCTACCCTATCCCACCCCATCAACCTAGCACGCTCTGCATCACTTTGACGACCTCGTCGCTTATCCGGCCTGCACCACCTGAGCTGAGCTATTTCTGCACTTTTCGCATTTCCTCTTCATGTTTTTTTTTTGTTTTTCGGTTCTGATGGTGCGCGTAGTTCGCCCATAAAAGTTTCGCATCCCAGCAGATTTTTATTAGTTTTTCACGTTCTGCATTTTCCACGCGCTTTTCACATGCCGCCACAGCTCGAAGCTGGGTTTATTGTTATGGCAACATCGTAAAAATTTATCATACTCTCGTCCTAGTTGTAGCGGGCTTTAGGGGGGAGAGAGGATGGTCCACAGGGCGGGTGGTGGTATAAACAACGACGGCATCAACAACAACAAAACAAAGTTATCGCATTTTTATGACAATTTGACGACGACTTTCATTGCAATTTTTAAGGTGGCGAAGCATTTTCCACACACAACAAAAAACTGAAATAAAATAAAATAATATTCAGAGATGTTGTGATTGAAGAAGAGCGCGCTCGCGCCCAGAGACGGCCCTTTTCAGTTAAACTTTGAAAACTAAGTCATTGAGATATGGAAAAGTAAGAAATTATCTTTTTGTTTTTGGTCTTAAAGTTAGAATCGCTCGAACCGAATCAAAAACCGCAAATAAAAACGCTTCGATTCGATTACAAGAAGCAATGGAAGATTATGGTGTGATAAGTTATCTTTCGTTGTGCCCATGGCAACCTGCAGGTTCTGCTTAATTTTTGTTTTTGTATCCTGCCTTATATTTTGCACATTATTGTATGTGCCCAAACATCTCCAATCTCTCAAATTTGCATAAAGTTTGGATAATCAATGACTGAGCTTATAAAAAAACGTAGCATACTTTTGTGCTGCTTGCTAATCTAATGGTGATATGATTACATTAATGTTACGGCTCTGTTAATCAACATAAGGAAAGGCTGCAAAATGCATTTTGAGCATACACTTTCCTTGGTACAGAGTATATTATAGCCGGGTTTGACTTTCTTGCTTGTATTGACTATGTTTTATAAAACGTGTGCTTCCCATACACACACAAAACAACATATAATATATGAGACCTGTTTATGCATTGTAAATGTCTGTAGTTTCTTTTTTAAGAATATAAATACTTCGCTCAACATTTTCAAAGTCAAAATAGTTTAGTTTCAGTTGTAAATAGTAGCAAAAGTTTAATAAAATGTTTTAAAATTTAGGTACAATTCTCGAAGACTTACCTGAAAAGGTTTTCGTTTTGGTTACCGATAATCTAGAAGCGTTAAAAGGGCTATGTCCCCGAAATCTCTAGAGATTTTGAACTAAACCAGGAAGTTTTTTATGTAAAGTGACAGCTATAATGTCGACTACTAGATTTTAGGGATTTACTTGGCCTTGAGAAGTCGGCTTTAAGAGCCTCAACTATATTTTGGATATACTTAACATAGAAAGGCAAGCAGCTAAGAAGCCTTTTCTATGGACATCCCCGAATAATGTGTGTACCAAGCATCAAATCAAAACCATTATATCGAATTGAACAGAATCTTTAAATATTTAGATGGATTCGTGCCTCAGGACGAAACCTTTATCATAACTTTAAGGATTAGAGTCTGTTTGCTCAGCTCAACAATAAGCACAACATCAGCGATCAATAAGACAGCTTCTGCTTCAATTTGTTCGGTCTTTGATGTATGCAGACCTTAATGAAATTTTGTGTTGATTGTTATTAAAGACCTCTGGTCTAACCGTTTTTGATGGTTAATAGAAAATTGAAGAAAACCTCTGATCTGAGCCGATTAGCTCTAAAAATGGTGCAGAAGTTTTGGTGCAATTCCTTCTCAGTCGTTAAACCCAATGACCGGATCGTTAACTTATTGAACCATTGGAAGACCAGAACTAGGGCAGATCGACAATGAAACCTCGCACCTGGTTGCCACATTTACCCCCTATCACTCCGGCTTCCCAACTCCTACACTTTAGAACAGGATTAGATCAATGGTAAGTCATTAAGCCATCAGGATGTGCGTACCCCACCTTGACTTCTGCTGTAGTTGTGGAAATGAGGACAAAATAGAAAGCATGTACCTGATCTTAGGAAACGCACTTAGAATCATAGCAAACCATTCTTTGAAGACCTGTTCAGTCCAGCAAATGTGCCCCTAGAAGACTCTTTTCGATTTCTCCAAATGGTTTAAATAGAGAGTTTGCGCAAAACCTGATCGTCAATATCCACTTACCCCACTCCCCAGGGAAAATGGGCCTTAAAAAGGCAACTCGGCCTCTAACGAGCATATAGTATATATATTCTTGATCAGCGTGAACAGCCGAATCGATATGTCTATGTCTATCTGTTCGTCTCCGTCTCTGACCGTCTGTCTGTCTGTTTGAACGCGTCGATCTCAGAGACTATAAGAGATAGAGACACAAATTTTTGCATGAACGCAGGTGTCTGCCTGCCTGTCCTGCTAAAAGCCCTGTTAAACCAATTTCTCTGTTATCCAATGAACCGCATCAGTTCCTAATTTCGAGAGGCTTGGAACTCTGATAAAAAAGAGTGCATTTTGTTTCGAACCTCGATGATTCGAGAACATGTTTGATCAATTTGTATGCAAATCTTGTTTCGTTTTTGTCAATTTTCAAAGTCCTTTATATACAACAATTACGCTCTCCCTGCTACATGTCCCGGAATTGTACTGCAAATGCCAAAACAATTGCAAATCAATTAAAATCTCTGCCAAATTGTTATACAAAATCAACAGAACAGAACGAGAATAGTTCTAATTAGACATATGCGAAAACAATTTTTCTTTTGAATTTTACACATTTTTGTTGGCTAATTGGAAACTGAACTTCTCGGTAGTTGTTGTTTGAAGCCAGTGTTTAGGTTGGGTGGAGCAGGGGGCAAACAACAACAACAACAACACAAATAACAAAAATACTGGAAAAATGAATCTGCGTTAAATTCCTAGCTGGCCACATGCTCTATTAGTTGAGCACAAAAATCCCCAAGTTTTTGGCATCTGAAAAATGAGCAGACGTGGGTAGATGGAGAGAGGGAGGAGGTGGGGGTGTGGGTGGGGGGAGTAACTGCATCGATGGCTGCCATACGAAAATATTCTCACATTTGAACTTCGAACAGGAAACACTAAAATGCATCGCATGTGGGTGCAAAGGAATGAGAATGGGAGCATCCTCTGCTACTCCTTTCCATGCAATGTGCTGTTGGCACGCAAAAACTCTCCCAATCATGCGGGGACCTGTATAGAGCAGCTATGGCTCTTACTCTCTCGTTCGCTCGCTCGCTCTCTCTCACTCGCTCTCTCTGGTTGGCTTATGGTACCCCAATGCCCTCAACCCTCCGCTTCCCCCGCCCCATCCACCTGTCTAATCGGTGTTTGTTAGTATATAAATCTAAAAGCTAATCCGCTTGTATTTCCGCTTGGGCGCTGCGAGGTTAGACCGGAAATTCCGCTCTATATGCAGAATGCAGCAGCAGCAGCGGCGACGCCAAACGACCAGGACGAGGACAACATCGTGTCCGCCATTGATGTTGGTGTTGACGACGGAAGTCGAGTTGTGCTCCGTGTGTGTGTGTAGTTGTTGCTTGTTTAGGGATTTGTTGTGGCAGCGCAGTACATTTGTTCGCCCTAATGGCGAGTAGGAGTCTCTCTGTGTGCGTGTGTGTGTGTGTGAGGAAGTGTCTATGTGCTTCGTGGTCTGGTACACGCTCCCAAAACAACTCGTCGACTGCATCAAGGTATCGTAGGTACTCTCAGAATGCAGGCGAGCATTTGCTCAGTTTGCAAGTTTCGACTGACTTTTTTTTGTGCATTTTTGACTGCACTGCAGAGTACACTGAGAAAAATTCTGGGTTTTATAGAATAGTCTTGCTGCTTCTTGGACTATAATTGCCAGGAACTAACGTTTTCCTAACTAAGACTACTATTTGGAACTTACTTTTCTATGGGAGCTATACTATATAGTTGTCCGATTTCGATCAAACTTAGTGAAATCATGCAAAAGCCTTACAAACGAACATGTAAGAAATTTTAAGGCGATTCCATTTAAAACAAAAAAGTTTTTCTCAATAGAACTTCTTTTTCGACCGATCATTCGTACTGCAGCTATATGCTATAGTCATCCGATTTTGATAAAACTTTGTAAAATTGTGTGAAAGCATATTAAATAACCAAATGACAATTTTAAGTACATTTCCATGGAAATGAAAAAAGTTTTTCTCATTAAGACTACTTTTCAGACGCTACTTTTCTAAGACAGCTATACTATATAGATGTCCGATTGCGACCAAACTTGGTGGAATCAAGAAAAAGCATTGCAAACTAAGAAATACAAAGTTTGGAGACGTTTCCATTGAAAACAAAAAAGTTTTCATGCTAAAACTAGTTTTCAGACTCCACTTTTCTATGACAGCTATACTATATAGATGTACGATTTCCACCACACTTAGTGGAATAATGGAAAAGCATAGCAAACTAAGAAATACAAAGTTTGGAGGCGTTTCCATTGAAAACAAAAAAGTTTTTCTCACTAAAACTAGTTTTTCCTATGACAGGTATATGCTATAGTCTTCCGGACGGGTCTGACAAATGTTTTGCGTATTTGCACTAAAAGACTTAACGTTCGACAGAAGTAAGAAAGTCGCTCAAGCCCTACTGTAATGTACTCTGTAACTGCGAAAGTGTATGCTCTTAGAGTATTTTGCAGCGCTGCGTCAGAGAACTTTCATTTGCTTACAGCTTGACCATGGCTTATCCGATCTGTACCGATTCTTCGATGTAGCGCTGAATAATGCTGATTACTTAAGAATAAAGTCGAACTTCTATATAGGGAATCACAAGGGGACATGCTTAAGCTTCGTAATATAGAAAATTCGTAATGTAGAGCTGTTTTAATAATGTAGGGAGTCAATGTCCCTCTAGCTTCTACCATCTCTGAAATCTGTACCAAATTTCATAAAGCTCTGCATACATCAAAGACGGAAAACCTGATACGAATCTGTGCCGCTGTTAAGAGACTGTCGGACGTGGCCATATAAACTCGTTAGTTGATGCCGATGTTCCCCTTTCTCTTCTCCCAGTGCACCTTTTTCAGTATCGTTGTTTGTTGTATCACTTGCAACGCTGGCACCAAAGTTCCCTGGCAATAGTTGAATCAGGCCACCCAGTTCCAGCTCCTGTGCCTGCTGCCCTGCCCCTGCATCGACTCGAACTCTCGACACACACTCTCTCGCTCTCAGAACGAAAGGATTCTCATTCGTGTGCTGCTGTGGTTCGGGCCAAAAGATGTCTGGCTGCTTCTTGAAAAGTGCAGCTAAAACTGACTCTAGAGAGGTGGAGGCCGAGGCGGGAGATAGAGAGAGAGAGAGAGAGCGAACCGGAGCCAGAGCTCAACTGCACCGAAAAAGAGAAACTTGAAAAGTGAAAAACTTTTGTGTCAGTCGGCTGGTGGGGTGGGGTGGGGGGATGGTGTTGATGGTGCTGGTGCCCGTCAGTTTAGCACAAAGCCATATCCGTTATGAGCGGGCGAAAAGAGCAACAAACTAAGCGCTCAGCTCGGATTTGTTCATCGGGTCAGAGGGCAAGTGGCAAGTGGGCATATCAAATGGGTTGCACAGCAGCGGCGGCAGCAGCAGCAGCAGTAGGAGAGAGAGAGAACCAGAACCAGGACCAGCCTAGCCTGCTTGTGGTGGGGGTTCAAGGGTTTGGTTTGGGTTCATATTGTTGGCTCACTCTTGTCGAGTGACCAAGGACCAGGTTATGCTCGTAACTAATAACCAAGTAAATTGATACGTGACCCTGCATTTAAATGCCATTATTGCCTACGTATCCTTCACCCACCCCTGCCTCGTGGTGCCCACGGGTGACGGGTAACGGGTCAGTCAAGTGAGTGGAGGTCCTGCTCTTGGGCCTGCGCTTGACTTGCTGTCTTTGGGTGACGTAGGAGAAGGAGCAGGACTCTGTCGGCTCTCTGCCAATTTGTGATTGGAATTTTTGATGAGCCCGACTGACGTATTGATTGACTGTGCACACACACACACACGTGCGCACACACTGCATAGAGACCGCAGCATCCTGGTAGCATGATGCAAAAATCCATTCCCCTTTATGACGTCTGTCAACGACAGGGATCCAAATATGGGAAAAAAATAGAAGTTTCCAGCCAAGTGGGGGAAGTAATCGCTACACATGTATATGCTGAGTATACTGGTGCTGCTCCTGCTGCTGCGGTTGCATCTTCTTCTTCTGCTGCTGACCCCAAGCGTCAAGTTTGCCTTCAACTTTTATGCGTCTAAGAACAACAATTGTCTGGACTGACTTGGAGAGTTTTGCCTTCTGCCAAGTCCTTGGGACTCCTTTGTGTGTGCTCCTGCTGTGTGTGTGTGTGTGGGGCTGAGTGTGGGCTTGTGCGGGGGAAATGGCTGCGGAAATGAGCACGGAAAATTGTACACACGACCGGAAACTTGCAGAAGTTTCGTTGTATTTTCAGACAGTTGCAAACGGACCCGGATTCTTGTCCTCCTCCTCATCCGCCTCCTCCTCCTACTCCTTTGCTACGCAACTGCCCGCGGGGTATGATTAAAGTTTTCCTTTTAATTTCTAACAATTGTGTTTCGGTTTAGATTTCGGTTTCTTTTTTGTGGTCGGTTGCGCTATAAGCCAAACGATGGAGCATATGTCCTGCTGGAAGTTGAATGAAGGCATTGCTGAAATGGCGAAAATATGGTGCAGATGGCTTTAAAGCAGCAGTGGGCGCGCTTTTAATTCGTTCTGCTTACTCTAGTGCAAAGTATGCAAGCAAGCTCACTCACATATTCTCATTTGTAGCCTAACGTACACTATTAAAGTGTTTTCCTATTTGAATCTGAGGTAAACAATTTGCAGATTTAAACAGGATTCAAATAGTCTGGCTTGTTGAATAGAAAGTGGTAAAGGTCCTTAAAATAAAATAGGGCAATACTTCCCATTTGAGCGTTTCAAGGTATATTCCACCTAACAAGTGTTCGAGAGTCAAGTTAAAAAACTTACCTTGCAGTGACTTTGCTCGTATTCTGGCCGTTTTTGCTTCAATACTCAGCTCAAACACATCAATTGAGTTCGGTTAGAGTTGACCTGTGTTGGTTTTAACCGGTTGTAGCAGCTCATACACCAGTACCAGTACCCAATTAGTCCCACCAAATACTTGCATGACCTTGCCTTTATAAATATTGGGCTATGCTAACAGTCTTGGCATATGGATGGTCGGTGAACACCCACTTTTCATTACCAGTCACAATTCGATGCAATAATCCCTTTCAAATTGTGTTTTGTGCCCACAGAAATTGACATATTTGGAGCACTCTACTGTTTACACTTCAGCGAAACAACACATATTATGAAAGAAAGGGTTTTAAAATTAAGTTGGTTGCCACATTGTTAGATTCGAATAAATGCTAGTAACGCTACCTTATAAAAATTCTTATAAAATTTATTTATACAGTTAATAGGGGCTCTACCAAGAAACTTAGCTAAACCTTTTTTTTTAAATGTTCCAGATTTGTTTTTTCCATTTCTAACTTGACTTAGGCTTAATTCCTTTTCGAAAGGCATCTTGATTTGATATTTAAAGCGATTCTTTAATAAACTTGAGAATTATAATTTCGGTTGATAATATTAAGAAAGTTATAAAAATAAAAGTTCTTAAGAAATTTACCGAAATTAAAGTTCAAGTCAAACCTTTTTTCATAGACAGGCGTACAGTTTGGCGTCAGGTTCAAGATTCAAGGTTCTAGGGAACCAAATACCCTGAACCGCACCTGTTCTTTGGCGTTCGGTTTAGGAAAGACTTACAACCTTCTGATAAATGCATTTAATCCATCTTTTCTATAGTTTTTAGATATTGATAGCAGTCAGAAAGTAGTTTTCTACGAGTCTTATGGACCTAAAGATATAGCTATTACTTTGAGATATCAAAACAAGAAAGAAAGTCGGTCAAGCCCGACTATAGCATACTCTGTACCAAGAAAATTTGTCTTTTGATCATAACTCGAAAACCGTTCATCCGATCTTCTTCATTCCTTTGGCGGATCGATAAGTTATCCTAATAACTAAATATGTCCAGAAGGAACAAGCCATCTATCTTCAAAACTGTGGGAGATCTGACGTTTTTTCTAAATTGCGGGAGCGGTAGGGGGCGTGGCCAAAATTGAAAATAAACTTGATCTGCCTGCAGACATAAGAAGCATATGTCCCATACATGTCAAACCTCTATCTCTTACCATCTCTGAGATCTGTGCGTTTATACGGACAGACAGACAGACAGACGGACCGACGGACAGACGGACATGGCTATATCGACTCGGCTGTTGATGCTGATCAAGAATATATATACTTTATGGGGTCGGAGATGCTTCCTTCTGGATGTTACATACTTTTGCACAAACTTATAATACTCTATGTACCTACGGTACAGAGTATAAATATCGAAAATATGTAATAGATACTTTTTCTATATCGAAAGAAATAACAATATATAGATAAATATCCGGCAGCTCTAGTTGGCGGCTTTTTTAATGTTTTTACATACAGAATTATATACGCATTTCACTTAAAACATAACTAATTTTTCTTTTTGTTCTTCTTTTGCAGGTAAGCTTTCGGTTTTTGGAAATTAAGGCTCAATCTGTAGTTGGTTATAAAAAAGTAAGTTATTATTCAAAGAATTTCGGGTTGAAATTGGTCTGCAAATGTTTCTAAAAATGATTACTTTACTCCTAAGAAGAGATGAGGCTTGACCCGTGCTGTTTTCGTGCCTTGATTTGCAACTTACTTGACACACTCTTTTCAGTTTATTGTGTTTAGTTTTCTTTCCGTTCTTAATAGTTGGAAAATTCTATTTTCTAAACGGTCAGCTTAAAGAAATCGTTTACTAAGAAAAGCGAAAATACCGCAAATTTTTTTATTAGATCTTAAAATGAAGAAGAAACGAACCAGATTCGTGCTGGGTCGTGCCTGGCTTAATCTTCGCTTATGTCTGTTCGACCGAGACTGTATGAAGTTTTTTTTTTCAGTGCTGCCAACTTTTTACAAAATTCTCCAGTCCCACATATTGTACTCTACATTTGAAGACTTCATAAAAATGCTGCTAGCTTTAATACTCCCAAAATGTTGAAAACTATTGGCTAGTGCTACCCAACTGTCTTAAAAGGCTAATGGGGCGGCCAACTCTGTTGGAAAATAGATTGAAGCGCTGCCTTATTTTGTCGAATCTAATTTCTAAGGATCATATTTTCGTCACTTTATTATTCCAATCCCATTATATGTCCCCCCTGTCCTTTTTCCCCTAAATCGCATCACAGTAGAACGCATCATCTCGTTCCGTCTTGTCCGTTGCTCATCTCGTCAGCTTGTCAGCTCTTCAGCGCATTCGTTGTGGTCGTAGCCGGAATGTCAGGCATTTAGCACGAGCAAGGGTATTTAGACATTTGCCGTCTACTTACTGCCTGGCCTGGCCTCCCCTTTATACTTCTTGCAGCGCATTCTTGACTGCGTTGTTATCCTGCCCTACCCTGCCCTGCCCTGCCCTGTCCTGCCCTCTCCGCGCCATGCCGGTGTCTTCGCAAACTTGTCGCTACGTGGTGTGAAAAATATTTAAGCGTGAAGTTTTAGCAGCGGTTTTCGCTTGAAGGCTCATTGTCGACGACGACGATGGCGACGACGACAACGATGTTGTCCTCGGCCTTTCTACTCGTTGTGCTATCGTCATCCTCATCGTAGTCGACGTCGACGCTGACGAACATCGTGTTTCCGCATCATTTTTAACGCCACTTTTGTGTAAGCTTTGCGTTTATGCCCCCTTCTGTGTGTGTGTGTGTGTGTGCGTGTATTGGTGTGCGCGCCAGTGTATTTGTGAGTATCCGTGTCGGTATTTTTGTGGATTTGTTTTGTGTCTGAGGGTGTTTTTCTAAATGGCTTTTAAAATCTCATCGCCGACGTTTTGTCCTCGACGTTGGAAGTCTCGAGGCTGTTCCCTGATATGGTGGTCGTCGGTTGGTCGGACGGGTAGTGGGGGGGGCGGGAGCGGTTTTGTGGTCGACTCTGCCAGCTAGAGGACGACAAGCATGCGGTGCACAGTTTATTGTGTTATTGGTTTTTTGGCGATGACTTTGCTTTGCTTTAGATTTTCTGATTGTCGCAGCATTTGCCAATTGAAGTGTTGTGGTTTGGGTTTCTTTACCGGAATTGATCCTCCTTCCACCCTACCCTCACCCAGTTGAAACTGTATTGTTTGCGGCTGCTGATGCTGCTGCCAGTTTTTGGATGGTTTTCATTCTAGTTTTGCAGTCAGGGGGATGGGCTAAGCATAATTGGTTGCTTAAAAACGGGAATACATGTATTGTTATCCAAAAAGTTAAGTAAGAGAAAAGGTATTTTTACTTTGCCGATTTGCTTGGCTTTACATAGCTTCATAAGGGCCAAGCCGAGCTACTCTCAAGCTTTGGGAAAGGGAACTGAAGCCGCACCGAAAAGTTTCAGAAGCTTTTTCATGGCTAGCTACTCCAAAGCTAGCGCCAATAGCTAGTCTAGGTGAAGCCTATGTAAAAAAACGTGGCGACGTTCGGTTGGCAGACGAAATCCTCTTCGTCCTCGTCCCGACTGCCAGCCTGTTTACTTGACTACCAGTAAACTCGCTGTAAAAGCGTAGGCGCTGAGACAGACAACCCGAATATGCAGTCAAATCAAACACAAAACTCATTGTCGTACTAGTATTTCTGTGACTGAGTGTCTTGTGTGATCAGGTGTCAAGTGTGTTGCATTTGCTGTGAATGTGACAACAATTGTAACAATACCCTGTCGAGTCTTTACCCAAAAAGTATGCAGGTGCATTTAAATTGGATGCAACTTGTTAGCTGCCAGTAGCGCCAACGAATTGTGTGAGGTGTGGAAGCTGCATTCGATACTAGACTACGCTGTACTGAGAATCGGATATTAGAATTAAGGATGCGAGTGAAGCGGGTATCGTTGGCATTTCATAACCGCAGCAGAAATATGCTCGAGAGTGAAAATAATCAAGGTTACTGCTGCTGCTCTGCTCTGTACCAAAGGTACACAGAGTATGTTAAGCTTGTATAACATATAGAAGGAAACATCTTCAACCCCACAAAGTATATATATTCTTTACAAATATTGACAGATGAGTCGATATAGCCATGTCCGTCCGTTTGAACGTACAAATCTTAGACAAGCTAAGAGATAGATTATCAATTTATGACACACTCCCGCCCGCCATCAAACTTTCATAAAATCCTCTTCTCTCTCACAGTTTTAAATTTAGATTAAAAGTATCTTCTACACATAATTAGTAATCAACATAACTTACGATCCGCTAAAGGAAAGGATTGGTAAAGATTGGAAGCTAGAAAGACGAGTTATAAGAAAAATAATCAATTATGCTGGGCAGCACTGAACGGCTATGGGTAGCACTTCGCATACCCTAACACTGCAAGGCATCAAAAGTAAAATAGAACAGATATGTACAAACTATGGGAGGTACAGAGTAAATTTAAACCGTTAATTTAAACCGAATTTATTTCACTTCCATATATATATATATATTCGTGATTAGAACAAAGGGCTGAGTCGACTGAGTTCTGTATATCTGTCTAACTTTTTATACCCTGTTCCCATTGAAAATGGGAAAAGGGGGATCATGAAGTTGTGCGAATGTATGTAACAGGAAGAAGGAAAATTTTCCGACCCCATAAAGTATATATATTCTTGATCAGCATGAACAGCCGAGTCGATATAGCCATGTCCGTCTGTCCGTCCGTCCGTCCGTCCGTCCGTCTGTCCGTCTGTCTGTCTGTATGAACGCGTCGATCTCAGAGACTATAAGAGATAGAGCCACAAATTTTTGCTCGAAGGTAGATTTATGCTGTACACAGATCAAGTTTGTTTCAGATTTGAAAAATTCCACCCCGTCCCCCTTTTATCCCCAAAAAACCTAGACCTCCTCCATAAATCCTAGACCTAAAAAGCCGTCAGATCTACAATTTTCAAGTTAGAGCCTCGTGGTTTAGTATACATCAAGCTAGGCCCAATATCTATTTATTCTGAAAAGTACAATCAGATCGGACCAAAAACACCGGAGTTATAAGCGAAACAGTTGAGCTGATAAGAGCACCCCCCCAGTTGTTGATCATTTCTAGAAAAGTATTGCCTACTTTTAGGATGACATCTTCAAAAATTCAAAAACAAATAAATGAAAATAAATGAACAGGGTATTTTGTGGTCGGGAAACTCGACTGCAGCGCCCTTACTTGTTCTACCTAAACTAGTCTCTCAGTTTGGAAGCTAACGAGCTGAAATTTGGTGGGACGCAGCTAAAATAATATGCCAGAACCGTTTAAATCGAATGACTATAGCATATACATAGTTGACAATTGGTCGGAAAACTAGGTCAAGATGAATTAAGGTATTTGCAATCTCTGGTCAAAATCAAATGACCATATCTTATGGCTGCCATAGGACCGATCGGTCGGAAAATGGGTCTATGCTAAAAAAAACCTTTGCATTTTTAAAAGAGCTATCTTAGGTATCCTTATACAAGTTTTATTACGACTTTCGTATCACATTCTAAAAAGCAATTGGTTATGTTTGCATCTAATCCTATCCCAACCCCCGCTTCCAAACACCAACCTAATAATCGAACCTTTATTGCCCACCGCACCCAACTCTTATCGCCGCCTGCCTCACCAGCCCCCCGCTCTCCGAAAAAGAAGGGGGGATAGAGAACTCTCATCCGATTTGGCTTGGTTCACACTGAACAAGGCAATAATTTCAGCTCCTAAGCCCTATTAACCATTGCTAACTGAATGGTGGACGCAGCCAACCGTAAAGCCAAAAAGGGGAGTTGGAAGGCGCAGTATAGTAGTCGCCTGTGTGTTGACTGAGCGAGCAATTGAATAAGCGGCAGAGGCGGCATACAAAGAATATACGAGTGTGTGTGTGCTTCTGTGTGTGTGTGAGTACACACGAAGCCTGGCCATGATGAGGACGATGGCAATGGGCAACTCTGCCGGCCCAGGCCGTGCAAATCCGGAACGAACGAACATATTGACAAATTATCCTTTTTACACGCATCGCCTGCTGAGTTGGCCTCGCCTGGCTTGGCACGGCTGCTTGTGGCTCGTCCATACACACACACACGCACAGCCACTCTAGCTCACACACACAGGCATCTGCTAAGGCCATTGTTAAATGTGCCAATGTGCACACATAGTTGTTCCGCTGTCGACGTTGCCATCGCCTGCTGTGCAACGTTCTCATCGTCGCCGTTGGCAAGGCGCGTTTGGTGTGTACATAAACTGAGCCCGAAATAACAACAACAACAACAACAAAAACAATAACAAGCGGTAACAGGAGCAGCAGCAACATCAGCCATACCAGCCAAATGCTCATCCGAGGATATCATGAAGGTTTGGTTTTGGTTTTGGTTTTGTTCCGGCTCGCACTCAACTCTCCTGTTCCTCCTTGTACGTGTCTGCCTCTTTTTTTTTTGTGTTGTTCTCTGAGTTTTGTCTACCCAACTCCTATTCTTCGGTCATTGTTTCACAGGAGCTATACAGGAACCTGATATTCCAACTTTTGTTTGCCCTTTTGTGAGAGTTTAAATTAGTTACGAATTTTGTGGCTTTTGTGATCTTTTCAATTTGATTGTGATGAGTCCTGGAACAAAAATGATTTGTTTGCACAGAGACGGGGGTAATTTGACACGTTTCTTTCCTTAATTTCTTGGCACTTATTAAGCTTTTTCAGTGAGAGATGACTTCAATCCAGATATTATACCAGATAATACTTGAAATACAGAAAATCCTTTATTTATAAAGTTTTGATAAATGTTTCAAGTGGGGCCGAAAATTTGAAAGTTTATGAGCTTTTATGAGCCTTGGAAAATGGGTCTTAAGCTTTACAAACTGAGTTTTAGAATACGAATGGATGAGAATGGAATTTGAAGCCTTAAATTTTACATATTGTAAAGTTTAGTTTGTTTTATAAGCACCCTTTTAAGGATGGGCGTTATGCCATAAATGCGAATGCCTAACAAACGTATTCGGACACCTTGCACATGACTAAGCGGGGCACGGAACGGCAGATTAAGACATAAACTGCTCTAAATCTAAATCTGAACATCTTTCCATGGCAATTTTTCAATCCATAGCGACGATATCGGCTTAACATTCGCTATTTTTTTACCTTACATCATTTTTCGTACAGCTCTGTTAACTTAACATACTGTTAAAGCTTAAAAATTTGACCGACTTTAGCTTGAGCACTCGTTTAATTTCTAAAGAAGTTCTCCGAGCTGCAAATTGCTTTAATCCTACTCAGCTTCGAGAGATTTGTACTATGAAAATAGTAGAATGATTAATTTGAGTGCAAAGAATCTTAAAATTGCAAAGTCCGACCAGTCCGGTACCAAACTTAATCGATATCGATCAAAAACGTTACTGAAAGCAATATATATTGAAAATTTAAGCCATATATCTACCAAATTGAAGGAGATATAAGGTGGTGTGGCAATTATATACGTTGTAACTTACGTGACGTGTATAAAAATATATGCATTCTTGGAATATTTTGTATTTCTTACTTAAAAATGAGCTAAATTAGTTATAAATTTGGTTGTTCAAGGCTAGGAAAGTGAAAAGAAGAATGTGAAACAATGAAAAGAGCAACTAAACGTTTAGATCTAGAAATTCGGCATAAAAAATGTTAAATTTAAGTCAAGAAATTCGATTTTGGATCAAGATGTTTCATTTTTGTGGCACTCTTGATATGGAAAGTTCTTAATACGATTATAAAATGATTTATTTATTCTCTGAGTGTGGCAAACAACAGATTGTACCAAACAAACATACAACTATACAAAAGCTACATCAACAAAGCGCTCATTTTATTCAAAAATTTGCTAAAAAAGGCCGCCATAGATACTCCATCTCAAACATAATCAAGAAAATTCTTAATGCGATTATAAAATTGTCTATTTTTTCTCTAAGTGTGGCAAATGACAGCTTAAACCAAGAAAACATACAACTATAAAAAAGCTACACCAACAAAGCGCTCAGTTTTCAAAAATAATGCTTAAAGATGCCACCACAGATACCTAATCTCAATCATGATCTACTAAAACCAATATATAATTACTTGTTGAATTTTCCCTTAGACTTTTCATTAATTCTAAAAAATCTTTAACCAGCCTGACACAAATACTGACAGGCTGTCAGCAGTATCATTTCCGCCCACACACACACACGCACTCACACTGAGAGAGAGACATTTGTGGTTTGTACACATTCAATTACATTGCAAGTGTATTTTTGTTTGTGTTTTACAATAATTAACTCAACTTAAACTCTCCATTCACCTCCTCCGACCCCAAAAAAGTATGCAACAATATTTTGCATTGTGGTAACTCAACTAATGAAAACTGGGCAGCGCCTGCCAAGCCACACACACAGCTGGCGAAGGTGTTGAACACATGAACCGCAAATTTTGTTTACAGCGTTCACTTGTTGTTGTTGTTGTTGCTGCCGCTGCGCGTGCTTCGTGTTAAATGCAAAGGCTAACTGCAACAACAACAACAGCAGCAACAATAGCCGACCTCAACGATGTCGACGATGTTGTTGTGGTGTTGCTTGGTGGTGGCCACCATTTTGTACTCTGCTGCTGCTGCCGCTGACTGACAAGCCAAAGAAAATATCCCAAATTCAACCCCCAAATAGTTGGCTGCACTGCTGGCTGGTTGGAAGAGAGAGTGGAGCAATGCATTTGCCCACACGAATTGCTCCACATGCATTCGAACGGCACTCGCTCTCTCGCTCTCTTTGGGACTCACACGCCGACGCTGCCCACCCGCTCTCAAATGTTCTAAGCAGAGAGCGAGCGGCTCTCTGAGAGTGTGAGTGCCGTTGCGACGTCTTACCCAATTTTTCGAGTCGTGGCGACTCTCGTCTCTCATGCGCCCGTTTAGTCCTTTCGCAAACGTCGCCAGCGTAGTGTCTTCGTTTGGTATTTGTGCTCAGACTTATTGGGACTGCTACGACGATTAACGTTATTAAAACCAAAATTCGACAAGGCGCCGCGTGGTGTGAAGAGGCGCGCAGCAGAGCGAATTGAATTACAATTACAATTACCGTAATTATGGCGGCGGCCACTTGAAGTGCGTGCGTGTGTGTGTGTGTGCAAGTGTGAGAGTTCGTGTTAAACGTGTGGGCGCCCGCAGAAATTTAGACGGCCCCGCAGGGAGTGAAGAAGTAAATATTTCAATAAGCAAATTGCATGCCGCCCCCCTCCCCCCACACTCAGACCTCCCGGCCAGAGTTCAGTGTTTTTTTGTCAGTATCAGTGCAACAAAAAGCGGCAAAGTTTCCGACTCCTCCCTCCATCTCCATCTACATCCCCAGCCCCAGCCCCGCTCCGCCGCTCAGCAGCTGAACCTCGTCGTCGCGTAGTCAAGCAAAAGTTTTTGGCGTGGAATTTAAATTGGAAAAGTAAAATGAAAAGAAAAGCGCTCGAGTAAAAGTTAAACAAAGTGCAAAGTAAATATTAAATTAAGAAAAATAACAAAAAGAAAGGAAGCCCAAGGAAGGAAGAATTCAACGTGCAGTGAAATTTGGTGCAGTGCATCAGCACCGGAGGGAGCGCTAGGGGGGTGAGGGAAGTTTCCGCTTCCGCCCTTCCCGTTTGGAACTTGTGCTGTCGTCGTTGCCTTTCATTAATGCATTTCTCTACCCCACGACAACCGGAGGCCAAGTAAATCTCAACCTTTTTGCACGCAAGGCGAAGCATCAGTAAAAAAAAAAAAAAAAGCGTAGGATAAAAAAGTGAAGCGTTTTACACTGGCTCTTGCTCGCTCTCTTTCGCTCCTGCCTTGTGGTGTTTTATTATTCCGTTTTCTTGGATTAACTCAATTTGTTGTGCCGCGCGCATCGTGGAAAAAATCGAAACACAAGTGGCGACCGGGAGCAGCCGGAGCAGCAGCAGCAGCAGCAGCAGCAGCATCAGCAGCATCAGCAGCCAGGATTACGCTTACGCATAGTGCAACCCGATACAGACACACGCACACACACACACACAACAACAACAACAACAGCAACTAACATCCGCCTGTGTGTGTGTCTGCGTCTGCTTCTGTTTCTGTCTTGCCTGCCATCTTCCACCTTGTTTGGATTATAAACCCATAATAAATGATGGAATGGCTACCAAGAGGATTACCCAGCATTCATGCGCCAATACCGATTTGTGGTGAGTCGTTGGTAAAGTTGTTCTATAGGTAAAAAAGTACGGCAAGGAATAGCAAGTGCACGGAGGAATATGGTTCGCAAAAAATGTGGTGACCCCGACGCGATGTAGAACTGTGAACTTGATATATGGGTTTCTAAAGGATTATTTGGATGTTTTTTTTTATCAAAAACACATTTTCTTAAGAAATATTAGGCAGAATTACCTCTAGGAGAACGAATTGGCAACCAAAAACGTTAGTTTGTGGCCGTTTTTTGTTGTTTTTTGGTTTCTTAGACCTTTGAAGAACAGTTTCTTTTCAAGACCTTTGATGGTTTTACGCTGCTCGACAGTATTTCCCCAAAAACTGTTTAGATCCCACCACAGAGTGCCATTTTATGGCCTTTATTTTGAAGCTGTGGTCGTTTTTAGGAGTATTCTTTTAGATCCCCAATCCAGCTGGTCTCCATACTTCGGATTATTCCCAAAATAAACTTGTAAAGGCACCGTAAATGTAAGCCGTCATTATGCTAGCCTTTTGGGTGGATCTTCATTCTGCTAACATAATCTTTGGAGGCCTACAACAGCTTGCAGCACCCCTTAAGAACATATAAGAGTTACTTTCTGATGTAAAAACCGACTACTGCAACGCTTATTTGTTTTAGCTTTGATCTATGTCACTCTGTGTCATTTGTAAGCACACAGAAAGCGGAGCTAACCAGAGTTTGCTCAGCTCAGGAGTTGTTAACAGAAAATGCTCCGCTCTTGTAAGCTGTTTATGTGCAAGCTCGCTATGAGCTTCGTGCGTTTGATTTTCGAAAACTGATATGCTATGCTCCTCCATACTGTCTCTAAGGGGCGTGCCTAAAAGAAGACTCCTTTTTTCCATTGTCAGCCTAATATCCAGAGCGAAAGTTGCACCATTAAAACTCCTCTTGCGTCACCTTTGCCCTCTCAGTGCCAAAGAAGTGTGTCCTACCTAGAAAACGCCATACTCAATATATATAGGAGAAAATGTTCCTTAAGAACACCTTTAATAAGTGATTACGGCATCCCAAAATGCTCTCGACTAAACCCTGAAAGCAGTGTGACCCAACCATAGCCCCTGGGGGCCGAACACTCAGCGATTCACATTGAATGATTGACGAAGTAATGCATCATTGAGTGTCAGAGATAGATTAAGAGATGGGATTCTCTTCTTGGGGAACCCTGCCTTAAAGGCTCCGGGCATATCCTGCTTCAGACCTAGGTTTTTGGAAACGAACTTCTTTATTTGGCGTTCCCCAAGAAGAGAGTATAGAACCAGGTGTTATAATCTTGACTAAAATTCTACCTTAACCTATGAAGAGTTTACTTTGCTGAATCCTGACTACATAAAATGTGTAGAAAGTACGAACCATCTGTCTATAAAACTGTGGAAGATATGAGGATTTATCAAAACTGCGTGGGCCGGGATGAGGCGTGGCAAAAACTGCAAGTTTCAGCCTTTATCTCTTATCATCTCTGAGATCTGTACGTTCAAACGAACAGCTGTTAATATGGATCAAGAATTTATATACCTTATGGGTTCGAAGCCTTGTTACATGCATCTACACAAACTCAATCTACGCTGTGTATCTTTTTTTTACCAAAAGTACGACAAGTTTGCTGCTTTTGATAGTTGTAAGATAGTAAATAGTAGACTTCCTAAGCCCTTAGAAATAAGGGTTAATTGGATTTTCTTATACCCTAAGCCTGGCGCGTTGGACTGAGGCAAAACGGAATTGCAACAAAAACTTTGTATGTGTCTCTCTACTCTTTCTCTTCTATGCTCACTATAATACGTTTTCGTCTGAGTAAATACGCACGCATTAAGCGCAGTTGAGCACCTCAGCTTTAAACCATTGCGTTTGTGCCACGATTGATAAGTTATCAACATTGTTTTGACTCTACTTAAATAGGTCGAGTTCCTTACCTTAAGCCTTTGAAATCTACTGATGATTTAGTAAAAGAAGAAGGCTTTCCAGTTAGCATCAGGCACAAGTCGGAAAATAAATCTTAATAATTAAATTTTTGTATGTAAAATACTGTTATTATGCTTCTCGTGTTTCACACTCAAAAACTTTTGTAAGAATCTTCCCCCCCCCCCCCCCCCCCCCCCACACTCGAACTGTTGTATCACTCGCTCTCTTCACCCCTCGTGAGGCCAAACCAATAAAATTTAAATTTCAACGCCAAATGCTTGGCACTAATTGTCGCTGCCGAAACAACTGCGTGTAGCCAAAAATACTTATGTGCTCGTTCCACCACACACCCATAGTACTCCGCCTGTCAGCCACCAACCAAACACCAAACATTTTATCAAGTTTTACGACGAGGTCCATAAAAATAGGCAAAAGCTGTGCCATCATCAATAAGTTGGTTTAATTTTCATTTATTTATTTTGACATCGTCGACTACGCAAGGCAATTAAATGTCAACACGCACATCTTTTGGGGATCGCTCTGGTGGCGCGGTGGGGGGATTAGTGTGTGTATTTCCTGTGGGATCATGGAAATGGGATCACAAACACAAACACATCAAGTGAGAATTGATTAATATGCTGCAGGGAGATGTCAGATCACAGACGCTCAAGATCCTAAGTTATTTGTATTGGCAGCTGTTCGTTCGGGCTGGTTGTTTGTTTTTTCAGCGATCTCTGGAAATTATCACCTTGTAAATTGTCTTTTCTGAAAGCAAATCCCACACAGAGAGACGAGGTCGAAAAGTGAGAAAGAAGAAAGAATAGTGTTTGCAGCGAGCCGAGCGAGGGCAGGTCGATTAGTCTGTATCTTTGAGGCAAAATATATATACACTGACTTATCAAACTGTCCTCGTAACTCATCATTTGAAATTTAAATATAAACTGCGGGCAATTTGATTTACCCTCGAACCACCTAACCCTCCGTCCCCCCTGTTGGTCAATTCAACAATTGTAATTCATTTGCTCATCAATGTAAATAGAAAATAGAAAATTTGCTGTGCTATTTGTGTTATTTTTCGGTAAATTGAATTAAAATGAAACAAATAAACTTTATGCCTGGCAGCGCCCGATTAATACCAAATAAATATTCCGTAATTCCTTCCAACTGACTTTTGTCAACTTGTTCAAACATAAACAATACAGGGTGTTCCCACTTGACAGCTGTTTTCGTTGATCCACTGCGACTTAAAATCAATATTTGGACTGTAACAGCAATAAACGCAATGAAAATCGCATTGAAATGATAATAATTTGTGTAAATAATGTGAGAACATGCTGCCAGACGAGTGTTTAAGTATCTTTTGTTGAGGAGAATGTTTTTCTACATACTCATACATACGAGAACAGACAACGTCTTAAAATAACAAATTGTGAACAAGTCAAAAGACAAACAAAGATGCATGGAAAGTACGCGCCAAGTGTAGTAGTTGTGGATGGTTGTGTGTGTGTGTGTGTGTGTGTGTGGGGGGTATTAGGATAGGAATGTGCTATTTATGGCTCTTTGGTGCATAAATCATGGGTTAAGCCAAAGATATTAGGTTAAGACTGTTAAATTATATGAAATAACAGCAAAAATGTCACATCTAGTCCTGTTAATGGGTCTCAAAATTGACTGCGGCAGCAGTAGTAGCAGTAAGAATGAAATCAGAAAGTGCATTACATGGGCCGATGCTCATGCCTGGCCCCCAGGGGCCGAACAAACTACACACAGAACAGACACACAGATTTGAGCCGTGCGCATGCCGAGTTTGCGGTCTATGAAGCCAGCTCAGAGCTAGTTCTTTTCGCTCTCACTTCTTGGCCTCGCTTTTCTTAACAAATCCTGGACTAAGAACATAGTTTAAAATGGAACTGCGGAGCGCGCTTAGTAGCTCACTTAGTTCTGCTTTGAGAAAAGCAAGAATACTGTCTGAAAGTTCTTAAACCTAAGCCTGTTCCGAGTTCAAAGTTTCTATTTGGCTAAAGAAAAACTATAGGGCAGGGATGCCCACCGTGTATGCACTAGCCCCGCATTCGTTATTGTTTTAGGCATAGCACATTTGGAACAACAACTTCATTGATTTCTCTCCTTCTCTTCAATGTCTCTTTCTAAATATAACGCAACTTCAGCGTAGACTTTGTTGTTGGCGATGAATGATTTCGTGCGCATCAGACAAAAATCCAACACACACTCACATTTTTCTCTTCCTATTTCTATTGGTTGTTTTTTCAGAAATTTTTTCAACAATAAAGAAAGCTTCCTCCCCAGCGTAGACTTGTTGTTGGCGACGAATGATTTCAAGTGTATTAGACAGCAACAAGCACACATTCACATCACCAGAAGGGTTATTAACCACATTTCGCTTTCCATTTATTGTGTTTGTTGTTTTTTCAGAAATATTTACTTCATTTGTATTGCTGGCTACTTGACATTCCAAACTATAACCTACTACACAGCATCCTTGTTGTTATTCATTGTACCAGAGGTACGCAGAGTATATTTAGTTTGTGCTAGAGTACGTTACAGCCAGAAGTACGCATCTCTGACCCTATTAAGTATATATAATATATATTCCTGATTAACAAGCCTTGTAGATATAGCCGTTTGAACAAACAGATCTCACAAATGGTAAGACATTAAGTTTCGAAATGTATTGTATATAAAGTTCATTTATGATGGGCAGCATTTCACACCCCTTAACACCAACTTCTAGGGGTAAAGAGTATCTTATAGTAGGGCTTGACTGACTTTCTTACTTCTTTTCTTATACATATTGTGCGACAGGGATTGGTAATCGACTGGAAAGTATAAGATAGCGTTTACTTACATAGACAGGCTGCATATTTTCATGTATTGGTTGCTTCCATACATGTGTTCAAGCCTGCCAATAGTCAACTGGTACCATTAACCTTAGGCTAGTCTTCCACAGTTAGAGTTTTAGTTGGGCAAGATGTTGTTATGTTTACAATATGAAAAACTTGTCATATATTTGAGAGAAATAATGAAATACAGGCCTACTAGACATTCAAAAAGTCGAAACACAGCCTAATATCAAATAAGTAAGCTACTTTAAAGTAATTTTAATAGCTTAAGTAAGCCCTGAGTAATAACCAAAGAGCATAGCCGTAATCCCTGGTTTAATATTCCACTATTAGGAATATTTGATATCTAAATTGAAAAAAAAGATGTGATAGAGTACGTCATTGTCTTCAATAGAGACTGTCCTGCCCGATTTCAATAAACCCATTACTCAGGTGAATTCATGTTTATATCCTTTCCTCATGTTATTTAACAGAGCGCTATCATTATTCCAAATATATGAATATCAGGAAAACAAGCAGCACATGCTACTCCTCAAAGTAGGCAATGCTTTTTTGATTCTTTATAGCTCTGTTATTTATTATCCGTTCTCTGTGAAAATTTCAGAGATTATAGATGTTGAACACGTTCTCTTTAGTGCAACATAAGATCTGAATGTCTTAAGATTTGTAGCAGTTGGTTAACATACTATACATATAAGTCACGAGTTAGCGGTTCGAATTGGCTCAGCATATTTTTGAATCGACGCCTAATATATCCTCAATAGTCTATAAGCAGCATCTAAAAGTGTTTCGAGCTCGTTTGATAAAAATTATACAACTTTCTTCACCGCTTACGCCAATGCAAAGTGTGGAAACAAGAACAAGCAGCTTCACTGTTTAAGGTTCCAGTTTTCAATTCAAATTTAATTCCCATTTAATTGCCACTGCATAAATTTCGAATTTCGTTTCCCTGGTGATAATTGATTTAAAGCTCCAAATTTGTGCAACTTCAACTTTCTCCGACTTTGTCCTTTGCTCCCCCCCACAAATTAGTTTGCTTGACCAAAATCCGTAAAGCTTTACACACACTCGACTGTGTGTGATGAGGTGGGGTGGGGGTGGAAAACACTTGAAAACTTTGTACTAAAAACTTTAACACCAAAGTAACCAAAGTTCAAACAAAGAGCAACTTTTTTCGGTGACATATTCTTGCAAGAGTTGATGCCATATACAGGGTTTTCCGGGCGGGCATGTAAAAAAGGTTAAGCGAAACGAACTCACTCTAATGGGTTAAAGGTCGTGTGTGTGTGTGAGTGTGTGTGCCTAAGCAGACACAAATCTCCCAACCACAAAATGAAAAGTTTTTTTTTAAAAAACAAAAAAATAGAAAATGGAAAATGCCTGCACACAAATTTCCATAGACAAACACCGATTTTTGGGGAAAATGCTGTTTTATGCTGTATTAAATTTGGTTTTGGCGACTTTCTGTGTTGTCTCTGTTCATGTTCTCGCCCTTCTAACGCAAACACGTAGTTGTGTGGTGGGCGTGGCCGAATGCGGCTGGCTTTTAGTGTCAAAGCCGTCTCCGTCTCTCTGGGTAACTGGCCTGCGGCAGCATCAGAACACACAGAGAAAAAAAGGTGCAGATGTCGTCCCTTAAATGCTGCCAACGACAACAGCATGTTAATGACTCTGACCCTTTACCACCAGCAGCAGCAGTACGACGAGCTGGAGGGGCAGGTGCAGGGGCAGGAGCAGGACCTTGGGTCGCCTGGTCACTTGTCTGGCTTAGTTCTGTGCTGTTTGGCTGCTTAAGTAATTGGCATACAAATTTACTCGCTCACACGAAGAGGAGTAGCAGGAAGCAGGAGAGCTGGGGTAGCCTGCTTAAAAACCAGTCAAATGACACGACAGGGTCTAACACCGTTTTGAAAATTGTAGGTCGGTCGATCGGTATCCGCCTCCCCCAGCCCCCTTCCCCGGTCTAGCAGCTCGTTAATGTCGCAGACAATTGTGATGTCATTTGGCTCCTTTCCCCGTAGACACTTTACATTAATTTCCAATCCACATCCTTGTAGCTACACACAGCTGCTCCGCAGACCTCCTCCCCCTCCACAGTCACATACGAGCTGACGTTTTAATTGAATAGCCGCCGCCCAAGATGGTGTGCAGAGGGATTGAAAATATGTAGGTAGTTTTATGTTTGGCTGAAGATACAAAATACTTGAGTGTCTGTTGTCTATTTTGGGTGTGAGTGTGTGAGTGTGTGTGTGTGTTGTGTGTTGTGGAGTGCGAACAGTTTATTGTAATCGCTACTTAGCCATGGCACTGTTTAATTTAGACACTCGAAAGGAAGAGGAGTTGTCACATGCGATTACTCAGGCTTAGACTTCAGAAATGAGGGGAAGAAGTTGTGGTGGAAAGGCGATTTAAGTTGGTAGAGTTTTAGGCAAATTAAGAGAAGGCTTTTTGTGGGAAAGATTTCTGAAGCGAATTAAGGCTGGAACTACATCTGAAACCATAGAACTAGTTCTTTTGGTACTCCATTTAAGAGGAACTAGTGATCTTGAAATAGTTTCTTGGATGATACTTTGAACTAGCTGAAATACTTTCTGAAATAATCAGTAGAAAAATCTGCTTATGCAATGGACTAGTTTAAAATTCCAAGTAGAGAGATCAATAATTTACAAAATATCAAAAATCAAAACTTATAAAACCGATATTTCATATATCGAGCTTGCCAAATATCGATTTATCGATAAATTGTTACCTTCTAAAGTCTTTTAAAATCACTAAACAAATTTTAAAGAATATTGTTACCTTCTAAAGTCTTTTAAAATCACTAAACAAATTTTAAAGAATATTTATTCGATAATACCATTAAAACCTATGTGTAGTAACGCCTCGTACCCAGCTATAAAGTTAAAAATGAATAAGCTAGATAAAGACAAGCACTTCCAACTTATAGAAATCCTTGAAATATGTGGCTGGATAACCCTGCAGAAGATTTCTAGCCCCGCAGTCTTACTGAACTGCTCTTAAAGTATGATACATTTCTTCTATTCTATACTGTTATCAAAACAAATGATCGAATTTCATGAAACAAGACAGAACTGCTTAGACTGCTTGTCAAGTGAGTGAGTAACTGATATAATTTATCTGTCTTATCGCTCTAGAAGAGAAAAATCGATTAATCGGTATGAAATCTTTAATCGGATTACATATCCGTCCATTGAAAACATCGACATATCGATTTATCGGTAAGACAATACGGACAACACTAGTTCAAAATTCTAATGAGGACTCCCTTGAAATATTGTTTAATTCTTATTAAAACCAAACTATAAAAAGTATATTTTAAGTTAGGAATGAAAATCGCCCTGTAACTTGATCTGAATCGAATCAGCACATTCAAAAGACCTAAAACTGGTGATTCAGTTCACCAAACCAATTTGATTAAGTGACAAACGCTCTTAGTTACTTGGTTTTAGGATAATGTTATTGGCCTTAAACTTCCTTGAATCTTTTGGCTCTTACAAAAGAAAGGCATCTACAGTTTTAACGCCGATTGGCAAAGTTTTAGAAGCTTTTTCAGGGCTAGTTACTTCAAAGCTGACGCCAATAGCTAGTTAAGGTGACTGGGTGAGTAAGTTTTTAAAGAAAAAGCTTTTTTCTTTAGAAGTCCCCGAAATGGTATCGAACCTACCACATCTTGCAAAGTAGGTACACACACTACCCGCTGCACCACACAAGCTAAAGTCAATTGAATAAAATGTTAGCAAACTTAGTTATGACTGACCAATGTTATGGGGATTTTGGACCTTTTAGTCCTTTCTGTTGTACATGTATATCGCTCACTTATTTCAACTTAACTCACAATGAATTATACCTAGCGAAAATAGGTCTTTTGGTTCTAAGCCAATATAATAAAATATTTTATATATGAAATGCTCACTAAAGAAATTCGAAACTATGATGTTTTAACATAAAAAACAATGATCTTTGCTTAATATTGTCTGCAGCATAACTGAGCTATGTTGCTTTTGCTGGAACATGAAAATGAACCAGTAAAATGATAAACTGACATATTCTTATCCCACTGGGAGAATGTAAAAGATGTCAGTATGATATTTTGACACAATATAGAACTCGATATAGGGAATATTCAAGCATTATTAACTCAACAATCGAATTTTTGAGTTATGACAGTGATGAAGCAAGAGAACGACCTTTTAAATCTCAAAATGTAATTAAAATATAAGTCATTATTCTAAATTTACACAAAATGTGCACTAACAAGAGCGTAAGTTAGAGTATACTTTAACTCGGTGAAAGAAATGTTAAAAAGCCTTCCCTTAAGTTAATTAACAGAGCTTTAACATAAATGTTAAGATATTAACATTATATTAGCAGATAGCGCTATTTGATTTCATATATGGAAAGCAGAAAAACAGGCAAATCTGAGATCTAGACGAACGAACAGGTAGACGGACAGTGCTTTATCACCTCGGTAATCGATGCTGAGCAAGAACATATATATTTCATGGGGTTGAAGATGTTCCTGCTGCTTTTTGTATGTTCCTTTGTACACTTCAAGTAACGGTTATTAATATAAATGTTTTCAGCTTAATCCTTCGAAAGTCCTTAAACCATTTCAAATGGATTTTCCAGCTAGCTAATCAGCTTTTGGTGTGTAATGCGATTTCCCAGCGCTTTTCCTTCTTTCTTTTTATTTGGCTTTTCTCCACGAAGCTGGCAGCTAATGTGGTGATGATGCAGAGTTAACTTACTGTTTAAACTTGTGAATAATTGAAACTGTTTGCGGAGGAAATTTTTGTACATTATGACCGTGTTTATAAGACAGGATGATGCAGGGGCTCAGTATGCATATTAAAACTCAATTTAAAATCTTTGCCTTAACAAAAAAGGGAGCCTCGGGACTTTGAATGGCAGCAGCAGCCGCACCAGCCACTGCAAGGATAAAGCCAAGTTGCAGTCACTTCACGCAACTGTACAAACAGTAGCCAGAAATAATAAAGAAGCCCGAGCAGAAAGGAGAAAATGGGGATGGAAAGGATGCTGCTTGAGGAGGGCACTTTTAAGAGCGAAAAACACATTTTTGCACTTTTATAGCGCAACATCTTTTGTGTACGTCCATCCTGCGCTCCTTTCACCGGGGCAATACACACACACACACACACAGAGAGAGAAAGGCAGACAGTCGTACTGTTCGTCGCCTCCAAGGCGCTGGCAATGGCGGCTGCCGCCTTTAATAAACCCACTTTATTGTTTAGAGCCCAAATAAAATAATCCCCTTAAATGATGCCTTCGCATAATAGACGCCTGCTGCTTATTTTACTGCCTCTGCCACTGCCGCCTCCCTGTTCGTGCCAGAGTTTGCTTTTGGTGGCGCAAGACTTGATGGGCCCAACCTCCGCCACGTCCTTGCCAATTCGTGCCGTGTTTCTGCTCTGTTGCTTTTCGGTTGCACAGTGGGGCTAGTTGAAAGGGATTGTAATGCATTTTCTTTATCACATTCCATCTAAAGGAATCATCATTTAACACGTTTAGTAAGGAATCAAGAGGTCAACCCTGGCCCACAGATTCAGGTCCGATTTCACATCTTCCTGATAGCTGCTATGTGACATATAAACTTACATTTTTCTTTGTTATATGTTGGATTATGTGAAGTTTATGTAGAAGATGGGTCCTTAATCTAACTCAGGCAACCCATACCCCTATGCCAGATCCAACCTTGTGCTGAAATTCAGAGAACTGCTTACTTTCTTCAAATAGGTTCGCTTAATGTTCACCCAAGCGCCTAGCAACGAGCATTTGCCGTTGACACAAAAGGACTAAGAGCCAACTCTTGTAAACGAGACCAAAAGTTTACCTTGCTAAGTAAGCTATCGTTTCAGCATGACTGTCAACAAACCTGGTATCCTTTTTCAGCAATCATTAGTAATAGTTCTTTAAAATAGTGCTTAAGATGGGAGATCCATTTATTTTAGATATTTTTGAAATTTCTTTAGATTTGTAGTACTTTTCTTACCCAAAATCTACATCTTTTTTCCTAAGCCTTGTGGTATTCTTCCCTTTTTTGAGAGTGTATGTAAAGCGGAACTCTTTATTCATTGCGAACAAATGACAATTCAACCACTGTGCCCCTTTTAACAAGGCAACCGACGAGGACTCTAAAAGAGCCCAAGCATTTGCGTTAGCGTCACTAATGATGATGATTTTGTGGTAAAACCTTGTGTTTGTGCTAATCGGGACAATATTATGCGGCAGTAAAAAGTAAATGACTCAAGACAAGGCCAGAGGGAGAAAGGCAAACACACTGAGGTAGCGAGACCAGCAGAGGGCAGCGACAGCTGCTGGCTGGCTGGGCTGGCTGGCAGTCAATGGCGGAGGCGAAACGCAGCAACGCCTTTCACTGGAAAGATAAAGAGAAATAGCAGGAGTAGCTGTAGCTGCTGGAGGAGCAACAAAAGGCTACTGCGGCGAGAGCTAAGCCAAGAAAAGGCAGACATAACATGGCTGTGGCAAAAGGATAAACTGTTGAGGGCACAAAGGACGACCCCTTTTCCCCCTTTTCTCATCCCTAATTCTCATCTCCTCAATCCGTCTGCGATTCAACCAAAAAGCTGACTGCTTGGCTGACTAATGCGAAAAATACGTAATTGCGCATAAATACGGGATTAACAAAGTGCTCGTCGTTTGGTTGTCGCCTTTACTGTCTGCCCCTGCCCACCCTTGGGCTTGGGTTTTTGGTGCTATCCATGTGTGGCTGTGTGTATGTGTGTGTGTGTGTGTCCCTTACAACAAAATTAGGCATTACAATACCAAATACAAAAGACTTCCCATGGTGTGACCATAAAAAGGGAAACCAATCCCAATGTGAAACATTTGACAGGATTTGCGGAATTAGTTGTGGACTTAATAAGAGTGAATTGCCTAGGCAATTCATCAGGAATTATCTTGAAAGAGATTTAAGTAGATTTTTGGTATGGGTTGCGGCCTATTTCTCTCTAATTAGCTGTGACAGCTTTACTTATTTTGGCATAAACTTAGGCTAAAAGGTTGGATCTGGAGTTGCTTATGGTAGAAGACCTTAAGTTTCTGCAGTCTTAAATTTCAGCTAAGGTTTTAATATTTTAACTAAAGGTCTAAAAATAATGTTCCTAGGAAGCCACTGTTCAATATGGAATTTACTTGCCCCAAAAAAGAAAGAATATTCCCTTCGTCGGCTCTCTTAAGGACTGCGGATATTGTACATTCGGCAGAAGATTGATACCATCCCAACTTAACCTATCCTAGCCTTGTTCTTTTGTCTTTCTGTTCTTCCGTACGTCCAGATTTCTAGATCTGAGGACCAAAAGAAGACTTCTATACCAAAAAATGAAAGAACACTCCCTTCTTTCGCTCTCTTATAGTGGAGGATAGTGTAAATTCTGCAGAAGATTTGTAAACCCTGTACCAAGCTTCACCGCTTTTACCATTTCAACCTAACCTATCCTAGCCTTGTTCTTTTGTCTTTCTGTTCTTCTGTCCGTCTAGATCTCTAGATTTCAGAGACCAGAAGAAGACTTCTATTCCAAAAAAAAAAGACAGAAGACTGCCTTCTTTCGCACTCTTATAGACTACACATAGTTTACATTCTGAAGATGATTTGTAAGTTCTACAAAGCTTTACCGCTTCTACCATGTCAACCTAACCTAGACCTGACTTGTTCGTATGTCTTTCTATTCTGCTGTCCTTCCAGATCTCAGAGACCAAAAGAAAACTTCTATTCCAAATCTTATATTCCGCTATCTTATAGACTATAAAAGACTTGTAAGCCCTCTACCAAGCTGCATCTCTTCTACCATCTCAACTTAACGTATCCTAGCCTTGTTCTTTTGTCTTTCTGTTTCTGTTTCTGTCTGACCGTTCTCAGGAACCAGATCTCTAGATTTTGGAACGAAGACTCGTATTCTCTAAAAAAAAATGTAGTATAACTCCCATAATTTTTAAGATTTCACTCTCAAATTTAAGACTCACATTTTTATAAACAAAATCTATAATCTAAGAAATTTTCATAAAAAACCGGATAATAAATATCGAAAAATAATGGAATATGTCCTTTGGTTATATTTTTGGAGCTAACAAAAAACGTTGCATACTTTTCAGCGCTTTATCAGACCTCATTCAGACCTAAGAGTGCTTGCGCTGTCTGCTTACATAATGTTAATATGTTAACATTATTGTGAATGCTCTGTTAATTAACATAAGGCAAGGCAGGAAACACTTTTCTTACCCTGAATAACAGGTATATCGACTTATAACTTACTCGTCCTTTACAATTGTTTGAAAACCCGTCAGAGATTTCTGAAAATTCTCAATATGTTCCCTACCAATACTGCCCCAGTTTTAGTTCTCTAACTTATATGAACGTATATTTTACCCTAAACTTGTTTCACCTCAACTAATTCGCTTTGCATTCCTATTCTCGTATCTTTTCAGGTGAGTTACATTTTGATTTCAAAATAATTATTTGAAGAAATGTCTAAACAAAAGACAGCGCTACTGTAAGTACTATCCGTTTCTCTAACTAAACAGAAGCTAAAGGATCAAATTGTTGGGTGAAGCAAACGCTAACAGAAAAAAAAGGAAGAGGAAAAAAATAGAAATACTTCGCTTTTAGCACCAACCATATAGGCATATGTATACTAAGCAGACACAAGTGGAGGCGGACACGACACGACTAAAGCAGGGGAGGGCCTCAAGTGTGTTCAACTCGTTTGAGTTGGCTGCCAAAGTGAGAAAGGACAACAGGAGTATGTAAAGGATACCAGCAGCAGACTCTGTCTCTTTCCTAAGGAGGCTGGCGGCTGCACACACATTCTGTCGGCATATGCTTGCAGTTTTAGCACTTGAACTGCCGTCCATGTCGTTGTCGTCTCTTTTAACATTTTTTCCCATCTTTGTTCATTTAAGGACACATTCTCAACAGTTTTTACTGTGTGTGTGTGTTTCCTTTTTTCTGTTGCTTGTTTTTTGATTGAGCTATGTGTTGTTTTGTCCAAGCTGTGCACCACTTAGGGATTAAAATGAAAATTGTTTGGGATGTTGAAAAGAATTTGCATAGTTGCAACTATAGCAAAAATGTGAAATTTTATTTACTTAACTTGATGACGGTGGTTCAATTGTAGACTTAATGTCTCAGAAATTGTAATTCTCTTTAGTTTTTAGGGGTAAAAATGGAAACTTAAAAGATAAGCTGCTTAATGCTTGACATCAGGGCTAGATGGGAAGCTGAACCATAGTTTCTTCGATTTGTAACCTGCTGTTTTATGCGCATTCTTGCATTTCAAACAAAAATCTTAGGTGCTTGTGGTAGCAATCAAGTTGCATCCAATTTGAATGCACCTGCATCCGTGACTCGACAGGGTATCCAAAATTTTGCCTATCTTAAGGGTACACGGAAAGTACACCTACACGCTATTGAAGCTTTGGTATGGAAATATGGATATAGTTATAGGTGCGGCGAATGAGTAGAAAATATACAAATATTCCAGCTGGCGGGAGCCCATCCTTCCATCAACCAAACCCAATCAATTCCCATCCAGTTTTCTTTCACAATGTAAATAAAACCAAGATCTGCTATTCAATGGACTCAAGAATAGATACAAGAATGCCATAATGCTGTCTATACGAACACCTTATTGCATCTTTTCGATAAATCGTGATGTCGATGACAAAATGAGGAAGTTGAGACCCCAGCAGAAGATGTGCTTCTTACTTGGGTTTGTGTAGATATGCTACGCCACACACAGTACTCGATACTTGGTACTAGATACCCAGATGTCGATACTTTATTCTTCATAATCGATACTCACTATTCGCAGCTAAGCACTCTAGATTCAGTACTCAATTTACAGAACTTCGATACTTTCAAGAGTCTTTTTCAGAACTTTTTAAGATATTGCGACTTGTTTATTGAAATAAGACCTGAAAAGAACTGGCAAATGATTCGAAAATGTGTCTAAACTGGTCAAATCGTTTGCCGATACTCACAAATCGCTTCCAAGTTTTCAAAAACGAATACCCCGTATATACACATAGAAAACAAGAAAGAAAGTCGGTCAAGCCCGACTATAGCATACTCTGTACCAAGAAATTTTGTCTTTTGGTCATAACTCGAAAACCGTTCATCCGATCTTCTTCATTCCTTTGGCGGATCGATAAGTTATTCTAATAACTAAATATGTCCAGAAGGAACAAGCCATCTATCTTCAAAACTGTGGGAGATATGACGTTTTTTCTAAATTGCGGGGGCGGGAGGGGGCGTGGCCAAAATTGAAAATAAACTTGATCTGCCTGCAGACATAAGAAGCATATGTCCCATACACGTCAAACCTCTATCTCTTACCATCTCTGAGATCTGTGCGTTCATACGGACAGACGGACATGGCTATATCGACTCGGCTGTTGATGCTGATCAAGAATATATATACTTTATGGGGTCGGAGATGCTTCCTTCTGGATGTTACATACTTTTGCACAAACTTATAATACTCTATGTACCTACGGTGCAGAGTATAAAAACTTGATAAATGCCCCCAAAAGCTTACCAACTTTATTTCTACAAATAATTATCAGTTTAAATGAGTAATTGAGAGTCAGTTTTGATAGGGTCACACATAATACACACTGTACATACACTCAGATAGTCGGACCAGTTAAAGGTTTTCAAAATGAATCTAGGGTAAGCCAAATATAAGAAAGATTTGAACCTGATTTATAAATATTCATAAGCATAGCCTACTTTGAAGGGCGTTTATCATGATCGATTAGTTTGTGTATAAGTATAACACAGTATAACACTTTACCGAACCACTACATGTGACTCTGAAGTCCAATTTTCCTTTTACTCAAATCTTCCTTACCGTTTTCTATGAAAACTATCATAAAAACTCGAAAAGGTAATGATGCAGTTCGATTTCTAGGACCCGAAATATGGGGAATCCGTTGAGATTGCTCCTGTGTTTTCATTTTTTAAATATCCCTGTGCTATTTGATCGAAATCGAACACGGGAACATGCCAAATAGTTTTTAGAAGTGAAGTGAACTATGGCAGTTCCAACTGTTATACGAACTGTGGGAAAAGCTTACCATCGTCTAGCTTATAACTCGACTATTAGAAGAGTTTTTCTCGAGCGGTGAACTATTAATCTAATGAACTAACCTAGTTTAATGGATCTATATAAGATTAAAAACCATATCTATCAACCGCAAAGCAACTTCTTGGCAAGCACACGTAGCATTTTTCTAGTTACACACTTAAACCTTCCCTGAGCTCCGTTTTCAAAGCATCCCACGGCTGCCTGTGCGTACCTTTTGTGCTTTTGTTTTGGAGGAACAGATCCACTCCGCCTGCTCTGCCTGCTCCTCCTGGGCTTGGTATTTCATTTATGCTCGCCATGAATGCGTTTTGCACTTGGAATGCTATGAAGTTGTGCATTTCTTACGCGCGTGCTGGGAATTTTCAGTGTGGAATTCCTTCATTCTGGACATGCCGCAGACATTGTCGAAGTCTCCTGCCCTCCCTCTCTCTCGCTCTCTCGCTCTCTCTCACCTCTATGTTAAAACGGAATTCTATGCTTGTGCAAGACAATTTTCTGGCAGTGTCAGGACAGTGTGGTTGCTGCCTTTGTGCTCGTGATTCCTGGCACTTGTTTGCTGTGCGAGTGTGTGTGTGTGAGTGTGTAAGCCTTGGCCAGAATGTGACTGCAACTATTTAAATTGTGTACGAATGCGAAGCGAAAGTTTGCAAACATTTTTCTTGCCCGCCCGCAGGATGAGGTTGAGGATGAGGATGCGGATGCCGCCATGTTCTGCTGCGTGCCGGAATGCATTCAAGCGATATTTGCCATCTTCTTGTAGACAAAATTGCTGAAATGTTTTTGCTTTTCCAATTAATTAAAATGAACTCTTTTTGTTGTTGTTGTTGTTGAGTGTTGTTGGGTGGCAGTGGGCAGCAGCGCAAATTGCTCTAAATCGATGTTTAATTATATGAAATTAATTTAATGACTGCGTTTAAGTGGATGGAAAAAAAACAACAAGTTTTAATTGTTATGTCTGGACTGAACGATAAACAAAAGGGGGCGGCGGAATGTTTTTTTCACGGTTTTGCATTGGAGTCAGTGTGGGGGGGGGGGGCGGTCACAGGTACCAATTAGTAAGTAAACTCAAATCAAATTCTATATACAATTTAATTAATATCCCTGTGTGGCATTTAGTTTGGAGTCCTTGAACTCTTTACATTTCGATACAGAGAGAAATAAAACGAACAGCAACAGCAGTCAAAGGGCTTTAAAAGAGTCTAGCCTAAGTAGCATCCAAATATTAGCCTAGGCAACTATGTTAAAGTTGTCCTTTGTACATTTCATCTGGTCCTAGCTCTAACACTAGGAAAAAGTGCCAGCAACTTGCATAGTTCAAGCTTTTCTTTTCCTTAAAGAAGGATTCTGTGCAACTCTACTGTAGCGTACCTGTAGCTAACGAATGTCCCCTGCGAACAGTAGGTAGGCACAATAATGCTATGATAAATGTAAAGCATAAGGATAAAGGATAGGTAGTTTTTTTTCGCTATTTTGTCAGTTTTTAATCGCCACCAAACTTTGCACAAAGCCTTCTGGCACAAATACGCTGTACATTTGTCGGAACCTGCCGGATCGGATGACCTTAACATATAGCTGCCTTAGGAACAATCGGTCGAAAAACTAGTTCTAGTGAGAAAAACTTTTTTGTTTTCAATGAAAACGTCTCCAAACTCCGTATTTACTAGTTTTCTATGCTTTTCCATGATTCTGCCAAGTTTGGTCGAAATCGGACATCTATATAGTATAGCTGCCATTGAAAAGTGAGGTTAGAAAAATAGTCTTAGTAAGAAAAACTTTTTTGTTTTCAATGGAAACCTCTTTAAAATTGGCATATATTTATTTTATAAGATTTCACACAATTCTGCAAAGTTTTGTCAAAATCGGCTGACTATAACATATAGCTGCCATAGGAATAATCGGTCGAAAAACTAGTTTTAGTGTGAAAAACTTTTTTGATTTCAATGGAAACGCCTCCAAACTTTATATTTCTTAGTTTGCTATACTTTCTTATGATTCTGCCAAGTTTGGTAGAAATCGGACATCTATATAGTTTAGAAAAGTAGTCTCAGTGAGAAAAACATGTTTGTTTTCAGTGAAAATGTCCTTTAAATTAGTTATAACAAGACAGAAAGTCGGTCAAGCCCGACTATAACATACTCTGTACCAATGAAATTATACGCTCAGCATAAATTTTGATGATGCAGTAGCAACTGAAAGCAGCGCTGCTATTGCACTGCAGCAGCGAACAGTCTTTTGATCATAACTCGACAACCGTTCAACCGATCTTCGCCAATCCTTTGGCGGATCGACAAGTTATCCTGATTACTAAATGTGTCCAAAAGAAAAGAATCATCTATCTTTAAAACTGTAGAAGATATGACGTTTTTTCTAAATAGCAGGGGCGGGAGGGGGCGTGGCTAAAATTTAAAATAGGACTTAATACGACTTAACCATACAATTTCAATTGTGTCAGTAGTTTGTTCTATCGATAGCGTTGCCACCTGATAAACACCGTAGTCTTAGAACGATTCCTATTACTCCATCCAGCTTACCAGCTAGATCTTTCACACATATCTGAGGGTCATAATTCAGCTTGCTTATCTCATGTTTAAGGGGCTAAGACAATTCTCTATTCCAGGGAAGGCTTCCCTTGCTTATGTAGTTTCTTATTGTAAATTTAGTTTAGAATTTGTCTCATGTTTCGAAAGTTCTATTTCCCAAAGGAACACCAAGCTTTTCCCCTTTCAAGTACCTAAGCTGTATATCAGCAACGCATTTCGTTCATTCCGTTGACCGGCATTCGTGAAATTTTAATAAGGTATGCATCTAGTTTCGATTATATATAATGCACTCCGGTTTGAACAGTTGCAGGACTTAATTATGTGCCCCCAACAAATTTGCTAAATGAAATTCAATTCGTAGTCCTGTTTATCCTTTCGACAATAACCAAAGGAAGCAAGATAATGTATGAAATTATTATGCATATTTATTTATTGTTTTGTTTGGTTTTGCCTTTGCATAAGGGCAAAATCACATTACATCCTCCTCCTCTGCCCAACTGCCCGCCCGCCCGGCTGCTCCAAAATTTTGGCAATTTTAGTTAGTTAAATGGAGGCGTGACCACTGTGTAGTAGTGCAGCCGCCACCTACCAACGAAATTGATGGCCAGCAGCCGGCCTGTTGTGGTCCAGCATCAGCAGCAGCTACCATGGCTCCTTTTGGTTCCATTGGATCTGTGTGCTCCGTGCGGCCATTCCAACCGCAACAGACCAGCAATAATTAATGCATGAGCTGCAAACTAACTAAACTCCTGGCGGCGGCTCCACTTCGAAGTTGTTGCCTACTCCGCAACAAAGGCCCCCACGGGCCGACATCGTCGTCGGCGTCGTAACGGCAAATAATTGCATATGAAACCGCAGCCATTTTGAAGCAGTTGACGGCTCCGGTTTCGGTTACGGTCACGGCAGCTGCCACTGCCTCCACTGTTGTTGCTGCTGCTGCTGCTGCAAATGCCACAGGCCAGGAGGTGGTCTGGTGTGTTGTTCATATAGAGAGAGGACCAGGCAGAGAAACGGATCCAAACAAAATTTATAATTAATTTGGAACATACACATTAGCCAAATCAGTTCGAATTGGCAGATATATGGGTGGATTCCCAGAGGGTGGCACAAATCTTATGTTGTTTTAAACATATAACATATAGATCTTTGGTCCTAAGTTAGTTTTTTGATGGCACAACTCATACTATAAATTGGTTTACGATTTCAAATCCTCTGGGAATATGTGAAAAAAATCAAGTCAGACTATAAAATACTCTTTACCAACAAAACTGTGTGCTTTGCGCTGCTGCAGCGAACATTCTTTTGCCTATAACTGGACGATTTTTCATCCGATCTTTAACAATACTTTGGCGGATGGATAAATAATCTGTATACCCTTGCAGAGGGTATTATTAAAATGTCCGTATGTTTGTAATGCAAAGAAGGAAGCATTTCCGACCGCATAAAGTATATATATTCTTGATCAGCACGACGTGATGAGTTGATTTAGCCATATCCGTCTGTTTCTATGCTATCTCCTCCGTCGGTTTAAAAGCTATCTACATCAAACTTTGCACGCAGTCTTGTAGTACAAATACGCTGCACATTTGTCGGAACCGGTCGGATCAAATGACTATAGCATATAGCTGTCATAGGAAGTATCGGTCAAAAAACTAGTTTTAGTATGAAACACTTATTTGTTTTCAATGGAAACGCCTCCAAACTTTGTATTTCTTAGCTAGCTATGATTTATCATGATTCTACTAAGTTTAGTCGAAATCGGACATCTATATAGAATAGCTGTCATAGAAAAGTGCAGTCTAAAAAGTAGTCCTAGTGAGAAAAACCCTTCTTGTTTTTATTGGAAATGTTCTTAAAATTGATATTTACTTATTTGATAAGCTTTCACACAATTCTACAAAGTTTTGTTGAAATCGGATGACTATAGCATATAGCTGTCATAGGAACAATCGTCCGTAAAACTAGTTTTAGTATGAAAAACTTTTTTGTTTGCAATGGAAACGCCTCCAAAGTTTGTATTTCCAAGCTTGCTATGCTTTTCTATGATTTTATTAAATTTGATCGAAATCGGACTTTTATGTAGCATACCTGTCATAGAAAAGTATGGTCTGAAAATTAGTTTTAATATGAAAAACTTTTTTGTTTGCTGTGGAAACGCCTCCAAACTTTGCATTTCTTAGTTTACTATGCTTTCTCATGATTTTACTAAGTTTGGTCGAAATCGGGCATCTATATCGTATAGCTGTCAAAGATAAGTAGAGTCTGAAAGGTAGTCTTAGTGAGAAAAACTTTTTTATTTTCAATGGAAATGTCCTTAAAACTGGCACGTATTTATTTGATATGCTGTCACACAATTCTACAAAGTTTTGTCCAAATCGGCGGACTATAGCATATAGCTGCAGTACAAATGATGGGTCGAAAAAGAAGTTCTATTGAGGAAAACTTTTTTGTTTTAAACGGAATCGACTGCAAATTTATTACATGTTCGTTTGTTGGGCTTTGCTTGATTCTACTAAGTTTGGTCGAAATTGGGCATCTATATAGTATAGCACCCAAAGAATAGTAAGGTCCAAAAAGTAGTCTTGGCTAGAATAACATGCTGCCAGGGTATACAAACTTTCCTCTATTGTTATTACTGATTATGTCCAGAAGGTATGACCCTTTTATGTATATATCTCTGGGAGGTAAGCCGTTTTACATGTGAAATATCTCTTACCATTCCTGAGATCTGCTTGCTTATACGGACGGCTATATTGACGCGGCTGTTGATGCTGTTGCTGAATATATTTACTTTATATAGTCGGAAATGATTCCTTCTGGCTGTTACATACTGTTGCACAAACTGAATATACTCTGTGTAACTTTGATAGAGAGTATACTGATTTTAGATCAGATAAAAAATGTTGAGGCTTACTTAATCAATATCCCATATGTTGTACAAATCCGAACCAAGTGGCAGTAGCATTTGGTTGTTTTTGTATTGAAAGTGACTTACAAAAGCCAAGTATATCTATGAAATAGCAGTTTACCATATTTTCCCCCAATTTGAACTATGAACATGGCTCAATTGTATCTTAGTACTTAGCTTTATCATTAAACGAAGCTTTTATACAAATCTCCAAATTAAAGCTTTGGCCGTTTGGGCTGTGCTTTGATTAGCAATCAGTAAGTCAGGGCTAAGCGTCTTAAATTTATATTCATAGGCTCTTTATGAACCAATTTTAAATACAAGTAATGCCAAGAGTTAAGAACCCACCCCCCCAGGCAATTTCCAAAATGCTTCACACACAATCACATACACACGTACGTATGTATCATGGGACTTGCCTGGCCACACAATTTTCGCATTTGATTTAATTGTGAATGTATTTATTAAATAAATTATTCATGGGGCCACACACAAGTGCACTCTCCAAATGGGAATGTGTTGTGGCTGACCTAAACATGTCCTGGCCGGAGCAACGGCAACGGCAACAGCAGCAGGCTGCTCCGTTTGCCACTGTAATTAGTTGTGGTGGAATAATCGCATGCAACCGGCGACATTCTCAATGAGGGGACAGACCGACAAAGGAATGTGGTGGTGGCTCCCACTGCCTCCACTCCGTTTTGGGAATGGCTCTCTGTGAATTTGGCACTAATATGGCACCGGCTAGCATGTGTTTATGTGTGTGAGTGTGTGTGGTTGTTAGATCGGGCCATTCGAAATCGGTGACATTTTAATTTACCCAAGCGAGAAAACCAATTTTGTAGCAATGAACCAAAATGCAAAATGTGACAACAAGAACAAAACATTTCTGGGCATGGGACATAATTTATTCAACATTTATTTATTGGCAGTTATGATTTGTCGGAGGAGTCCATAGGGCTGGGTTCGGTTCGGTTCGGTTCGGCTCTGTGTGTGTGTGTGTGGTGTCCATTTAATTGACTTTAGTAAATTGCATTTGCATTTGACCAAATTAACTGACATGAAATGAAACCAGCATGAGCACAATCCCTTTGGGGGGGCTAAGTAAAGCTCTATACGGCTGTATGCTGCGGAAGGGAGCCTTTTTTGATTTTATCAAATCAAATCATCAAAAATGAAATACATATTTAATGGATTAGATTTGTTGTCAAATGTTCGCTTAAATGGGATTAGTTTTGTTATTTACAATATAATTTTCCAACATTTTTGAGGCAACTGGTCAACTGGGTTTTGGTTTGCTATTCGTTTAGGAAAGGATCATTGGGTATTTTATTCTAAGGTTGTAAAGGAGTTTTAGAATTAAGCGAATTCTAGTTTCTCTTATATTTCGGAGTAGCTAAGCTGTCATGATTATATCAAACGTCGTGTGGGTTCGTGTCAATCTGTCGCATGTTCTATAATCTAAAACTAGCTATTTTTGGCTTCAAACAATCCAATGTGCCAAGCAAGGTGGGGTTAAAAAGTGAAAAAGTATTGGTTTGCGAAAACTAAGTAAAGCCAACTAGCTCTGGCCTGCCCGCATCGAACGCTGTGCTGTGACCAAACAGCGTCTTGTTAGCTCTCTTGTCTCGAGTCTGTGTGAATAGTAAAGTGTGCTGAGCCACTGCGGGCCAGGCATGACCTTTGCTTGTCTAGTTACCTTACAGCTGGCTTACTTGTTAAATTAAAAACTTTTCCTTTAGATTTCACTAGGCGATATCAAACCCCTGACCTTTCGCATAGCAGGCACAAACCGCTGCACCACAACTGGCCACAATTTTATAGGTGCTCAGTAAATCGACGACAATGACAGTGCTTGCATAAACTGCGACCTTGCAGTCTAGTGTTATAATTGTCATTTGTTCGACTACACAGAAAAAAAAATGGGGAGATAAAGTCAATCCCAAAAAAACATGATTTTATCTCGACATTCGGTTTGAAATTTCAAGCAAAAGTCGTTCTGGAGCCGAGATATCCGAGATCAAGTCAATCCAATTCGTACTTGGAATGAGAAAATCCGGGATTGACCGACTTCTGACATCGTTTGGGATTGATTTAATCCCTGATGGCATGATTTTTTTTTTCTGTGTACTTCCAGAAGTGCTGGCTTCTTTGAGCTGCCAATCATTTTATAACTTCTGATCCCTTACATCTCCTGCAATTGTCCATGAACCTCTTCTAATATATGCCAGTCATTGCTATTCGATTTACTGGACAGGATATAAAATATATACACATTATTTTGTTTAGCTTTGTAAGCTCACTTAAGAGTCCTGCTGGCAGGCGGTCGAAGCAGTTCAGTCTAAGCAACCTTTACTGTTCATATGTACACAAATCTTTGTTGATTTCTGTTGATTATTCAGCCGGCCAACAGACGCTTTGAAATCGTAGACAATCAAATGATTGTTCTCTACTTCAAATACTTCGAGAAGATGACACTTCAGAAGAGCTTTAACTTTGTATACTATGCTCCAAAGGTGGTACGTAGGTGGAGACAAAAACTCGAACTCTCAATCCGAAGCTCCTCAATATTTAATTTAATTATGGAACATAATGCTAAAAACGCTTCTCCTAAGGTTTTCCAAAGAGAGGGATTGAAAGCTTCGGGCAAAACTGACTCTACACGGTTCGGCTTGGGTTCGGCTTCAAGATTTGAAGCACACCTCTTTCAGAAAGGTCCTACCATCTCAGTTACGGTCAAACCTTCGAGGCGACTCTGCCTAAGTCTTTTGCAATTCGCATTCCCATCAAGACTAAAGCTTTAACCAGCAAAACCAAACCTTTGTCACAGTTCCAGGGACTTGCAGGCTTAGGTTATATGGGTCTACCGGCTGCTGGGCTAGCACAGAGATCAATTGGAGGTAATCCGAAAGAAATAGGGGAAATTAGGACAGAATTCGTGTTGGCGTACATGTATACTGCCAGCTCCGTTGGGTAGGTAGATAGGTAGCTGCGGCTGACCCCAGTCGTTGTACCACAGTTAGACCCTTGTGACCTTATTAAAGTTGGGTATTTGCTTTTGGGTTTCATTTTGACTTAGAAGTTTAGAAGTAACTTTGACGTTTTGGCGGGTGCCTCTTGGCAACCTGTTTCAAAGAAGCTTGGAAATGACAATTGCAGCTGCAGATGAGGTGTTCCACAGCTTCTAATACTCCAGGTTACACTAGCTTCTTGGCACCAGCGGCTGCTATTCACTGACCATTTAATATGCCTTCAAGCAGTCTACAGTCTCTCCTCAGAAGCTGTGTGCATCTGGTTGTGTTTTTCCCCTATTCCATTGCTCCTTTCTGTGCTATATCTTCCGACTTGCTGTTATTGTATGAAGATAAGTTTCTGCCATCTAATTTCCATCCAAGCCCCGATAGATTTGCAACTGTTTGAAGATGCTCAGGGAATCTAAAGGTGATTCCCTATGCTAGCTAGCAATATTTCTGGAGTTGATAACTCCAGAGCGGAGATGTTAAGTCTTGGTTAAAGAACTCGGGGAAAATATGACAGCCAGATGGCTAACTCCCATTCCTATAACAGTTTTTTATCTAGCAATCAGGCAATTACTTTCCCCCTTTCTGTGCAATCCTGTAGACACTTCCAAACACTTTAAGAGCCGCAACCAGCCATCCGGTTGTCTCATCGTCGAGATATTCTCGTGTCAGTGCGCTGATTAAATTCGGCAAATGTCGCTGATGCCTGCAAATCGCCGCTCAATGCAAAGCAGGCGGATGCATTCACCGACACAGTACAGAGCAGTTGGGTGTGGGCTCAGCAGGCCAGGCCCCATGTTGAAGTACACAAAACCCATGCAAACAAACAGGCATTTCAGGGCAAACAACCAGTGTGCTAGTGGCAAGGAGATGCAGAGGCGGAGGCGGAGGTGCTGGTCCTGGTCCCCTAGTTCTACTCTACTGCCGAGCTAGGCAAACTGGCAAATATACGTGGGGCAAGGCTTTGTTTGCGCCGGTTGGCTGTGTTGGATTTGGGTTTGGATTGGGGGTTGGTGGTGGCAACAGGACCTGCAACTCATTCGCATTCGCAGTCGTCGGCATTTTATTGTTGTAGTCCGCATCGATGATGTTGCTGCTGCAGTTTCGGGCATTATTTCGGTTTAGTTTGGTAAATACACATGCCTCCTCCAATTCCTCCAATTCCTGCACCTCCTTCAAGCGACGATATGCTGGGGAGAAGCTTATGCAATTGGAGCGGCGCTCAAGTTGCATTTTTCGTTCATTAAATGGAAACCCTCGGCCAGTTCCTGGGCCTTTTTTGCTCTCGCCGAAGTCAGTAAATAAAATAAAACAAAATGCCTTTGGGCAGCAGCTGTTGCCCCTCGGCGAAAATGCAAATTTGTTGGCCCAACGGAAGGCGTTGCCGGTTCTGGCCTTAAAGTGCGCCCGACGACGCACAAAGGACACGCAGAATGGTTTTCCCAAAATGCAACTGCAATGTTTTGGGAGACAACGTCGTTGTCGTTGTCGTCGCCGTGGTCGTTGCAGAATTCCATTTGGCATTGAATGCGAGTTGCCGCTCCGGGGAGCACCTGTGATGACCTGAAAGGGGCGGTGCCGGGCGGGGCGTGGCTGTCATATCTGAAAGCAATTTCGAGCCACGAAAAACGAGGCAACAAGAATCGATAAATTCGTTGGGCGTGCAATTTGGCCGGAGCCTTCAAAAGAACTGGCAAAGTGGTGGTCCGTAGTAGGTGGCGCCACATGCGAGTGTGCGTCTCCGCCTGACTGAGTGTGGACCGTGTCCGAAATTCAAGCTACGTACGGACCCGTGCTCGTCGCCGCACATTTCGCATTCCGCCGCTGTCGCACTCAGAGTTTTCAGCTATGCAAATTGCCAGCAAATGCAACGAGGCGTATGCGCAATTTTTGTGCGACATCAATCAGTTATTAGCACAGGGGAAATCCGTTGCCCACGGAGAGAAGGGGGTTGCAGCGGTGGTAGATCGGTTTAATTTGAGCGGGAGGTGGGCTGCCTTCCAACTTGTACTAACCAAGCGTCTTGCCTTTACTTCTAGTGCCGCCCAAGGCTGGACAGAAGCGACCGGCCACCAGTCCGGCCCCTCATATACCCGTGCCCCATCACTTGCAGACACCGCCGGGTGCGGGTGGCGGTTCCGGAGTGGCCAATAGTCCGGCTCCGCCTACAGGGAATAGCGGTCTGCTGAATCATGCGCTGCCCAACAATCATATAGGCACTGCCTCGCCCCAGCAGCAGCATCAGCAACACCAGCAACACCAGCAGCAGCAGCAGCAGCAGCAGCAACAACAGCAGCAACAGCAGCACCAGCAGCAACAGCAGCAACAGGCACAGCAGCAACATCAGGCTCATCAGCAGGCTGTGGCTGCTGCCGTGCAACAGCAATTGGCCGGAGTGGGCATGCCACCGGGTGCCCTTAATGCAGCCAATGCGGCAGCCAGTAATCGTGGCTCATTTGCGGCCGCCTTACGTACCCTGGCCAAGCAGGCGGATATCAAGGAGGAGGATGTGCCCGCCACATCGGTGGCAGGCAATGCACCACCCTCGCAAGGAGCCGTGCCACTCAACTCGGTGGCCGGGCGGGGAGCCTCGGTGGGTGAAGATCGTTCGGCTGGCAATAAGAAGCGTTCACCTCCCTCACCGCAGCCGCCGGAGAAGATGGCACGCCTGAGTCACACACCCCAGGCGGCAGCCATGCAACCCGAGCTGCTGGCCCGTAGTGGCTTCCAGCCTTACAGATCGGATGAGCGTCTAATGCATCCGGCGGGGCCCTTCTCCCTGGAGGCGTACTCCCATTTTGCCGGACTGCCTGGCATACCACCAGCAGGTAAGCTCTTTGGAGAGCACCCGAATCCACAGCTCACTCACTTTTTGTGTCATCTTCCAGCATTTCTCAATCCCACTGGTCTACCCTACACGGATCCTCTCTACCTGGAGCATCGCTATCAGCTGTTCCGTGCGGGCGCCCATCATTCGCATCCCCATGCAGCCGCCTTGTATCCACAAATGGCCTCACCCTACTCTCACCTGTACTCCATGATGCCGGGCGCCGCCCTGGGCATCTCACCGGCCATGCACGACCGGCTGAAGCTGGAGGAAGAGCATCGGGCGCGCTTGGCACGCGAGGAGGAACGCGAAAGGGAAATGCAGCGGGAGAAGGAGCGTGAGCTGAGGGAGCAGCGCGAGAAGGAGCAGCAGCGAGAGAAGGAGCAGAGGGAGAAGGAGCAGAGGGAGCGCGAGCAGCGGGAACGGGAGCAGAAGGAGAAAGAGGCACGCGATCGCAAGCTGCGCGAGGAGGAGCGTGAGGCGCGAGAACGGGAACGGCAACAGCTGCTCAATGCCTCGCATCACTACTCCAATCAGCTGTACTCCCCGCTCAATCGAAACCTGCTGGGCTCCATGATGCCGCATCTGAATCTGGGCCTGCGTGGGCCTCCGGGTGCGCTGCATGGCCTGCCCAGTATGTCGCATTATCATGCGGCAGCGGCGAATGCCCAAAGGCAGAGCCCTCACGCGGCAGCGGCCATGGGACTCAATCTGGGTATGGCCGGACTGCCCCCGTCACTGGGTGGACACGGCCCGCCCAATCTGCAGCATCATCTGCAACAGGCGGCCATGGGACTGGCTCATCCACACCCGGGCTTCTCGGCAGCCGCCTTGGGATTGAGTGCCCATCCACATAGCCTGAATCTGAGTCATGCGCACATCTCACCGCACCATCCCGCCTCCCTGGCTGCCCAGAACAGTTCGGGTCCACCCGTGTCCGTGAGCTCTGTTCCCTCATCCACATCCTCGCCACACAGCAGCCTCAATCTGACGGCCGCCGTCAAGCTCAACTCGGAGCAGCAGCAGCAGCTGGTGGTGACGTCCACAGCCGGCGGCAGCAGTGGCACTTCCACCACACCCAGCTCGCACATTCCCAACATGAGTCACTACTACCATCATGGCCATCTGGCGGCCATGCATGCAGCCGCAGCGGCAGCCACCGGCATGACTCCCACGGCTGCCCATCAGCAGCAACCCCTGTCGCATCCTAGTTCACCGAAAATCCAACCACCCAGTGGCTCCGCGGCGTCGTCGGCTGCCAATGGAGGCGGAGGCCGCGCCAGCGCCAGTCCACACGCCATGCGGCATCACATAGCCGCGGCAGTGGCGGCTGCGGCTCAGCAATCGGCCATGATCGAAAAGCCCACCACAGTCACTGCCAGCACCCATGAGCCAACGACCCTGGACCTCACCGGCTCCAATTCCAACTCCAGCAATCAGGCGCCCTCCAATGCCAGCAGCGGGGGAGGTAATCTTACCACCAACCATGAGCTCAATGGCGGTGTGGAGTCCAACGGAGCCAGCGAGAGCAAAGAGCCGGCCAGCAGCATCAAGGAGGATCCCCTCAAGAGCTCTACGCCGCCGGTGGCGCTGGATAAGAAGCCCGGCACTCCGAATGCGGCCGCCGAGAAGACGCTCCTGCCGGATAGCTCGCCCGAGAACTCATCCCGTCGCAGCGCCAGCCCGCCCTCGGAGACGAACACCTCAATACCGACCAGCGGCGGCGGCGGAGGCGGCGTCGTTGGAGCCTCTGCCACAGCAGGTAAAAGCAAAGAGGAGTCGACGGCCCCAAAGATTGTAGAGGCGAAACCCTCGACTCCGCCAGCAGATAGTCCCAAGCAGCAGCGCTCTTCGCCCGCCTTGGCTGCCTCCCCCGACACTGTGTCCGCCTCGGTGGGTGGTGGCAATGCTGGTGGTGGCGGTGTCACTTCCACCACAAGTGGCACCACCTCGCCACCTGTGGTTAGCAGCAGCACCAGCATAGCCACCAACCCAACGGCCCAGACCAGCGATGAGGTGTCCACAAGTGCCAAGCCCCTGGCCGAGCCAGCCAGATGAGAGTCGCCCCCTGCTGCTGCACCCGTGTTTAGGTTTAAGTTTTTTGCAAAGAAGTCGCCTCGGAACTTGGATCGGAACTAGTTAAAACATCTACCTTCAGTTACATTTAACTAAGCGATAATTTAGTTGTTAATCACCACAAAGAGGAGGAAGGAGGAGCAGGAGGAGGAGAAAGCAAAGGAAATCTTTATTTATACAAGAATTTGTAACACCAGCCAATTGGTTAGCGGAAGAGCCAATTCGGAATGTTTAATTCATTAATTAATTAATTATTATTTTTGCTCTTTATTTAAAAAACAAAAAACAAACGGAAATGTGTTAAGAAGTGGCCTAAATAAATCATTTATTTGTTTATCAATTATGATTTTGTTTATGTTTTTATGTAATCGATTTTGAAAGGCAATCCTAGCCAGAGATTTAGCCGGCAATTACAGCGCAGGTCAGGCAACAAACTGAACCCTAGGATACTGTGCCTGTGGAATTAGTATGCTCGAAATGAAACCCTTTGATTTACAACCCTTTGATTCTAATCCCCAAGCCAAGCACTAACTCGTTCATCATTTTCAGAAGACTCAAAACCAACCATGGTGGGTGGTGGAACCCTGGGACGCAGCAACAGCACCGAGGAGGCCACCGCTTTATGACATCAACTGTTTAACAATTCGAACAACTAACTAATGAAAAACTTCGGCGACATCGGAATGTATTTGCTGTCGGAACGAGCGCTACATCAGCAGCGCAAGCGAATGCTCGATGAGTTTCTGAAGCTGTAGGAAACGCGCATCTCTAATAGTTAAGCCTAGCAACCCCCCCTCTATAACAGATATCAGATATTTGTTTATTCTCAATGTTATACAATCTAAAGTTGAACAAATTTATGACTTTGTATAAAGAAATCAACTACATAAAATGTAAAATGTATAAACGACGTACTCAAAACAAGTTTTCAAAAACTCGACAGAAATTTTTAGGTACTTGCAGCATATATATATATATATATACATACATATAGGACTTCTGAATGTAGTTTTCGTGTATGTACACACGAATACCACTTAGCTGTTAATTTAGACTCTAAACAACACCCAAGTAAGAAATTTCTATATATACAAGGCAGAGGCAAACCAAACCAAACAAAAAAAACGGAATATACATACACGATAACTGAGTAGCTATATATTTTATTCTTTAATTGCTAATAATTGTGATTTGGAGAGTACGAAAATGGAAAGATTACAAACAAACAAACAAAATGGACAAAAACGGAACTGAAATTTAGATAACAAATCAAAAATTAAACAAGAAACTCAAAACTGGAAGGGAAGGCTTAAATTATTTTTCGAAATTACCACAACTTTTTGGCCCTTTTGTATTGTGCATGATTTCGATCAGTTGGGACTATTTTTGTATACAAGCAGGTAGAGGGAGAGCGACAGAGAGAGAGATGAATCCAAAACACTCGAAACACATGAATAGTATATATTGTAACCACATTATAATTGATGTTTATACTATAGTAAGTAGCTAAATGCCATAAAACTCACACCAAACCCAACATACGAAACCAACTCTTTTCCACACACACACACCCACACCCACACCTGTATGTAGTTTTCGTTTCGCCCCCCCTCTTACGTTTGAGATTGCCTACAACTTAACAAAAGGAAACCAGATATGAAACATATAAAGATTTAGATTATTTTTAAAGCATAAATCTCGAGCAATCTGTGATATTAAAAACAAAAACAAAATGCAACCGAAAAACAAGAAAAACACAAGCAAATTCCGACACACTTCTCCAACACACAAAACCAGGTTCCGAACAGAATTCCTCACCAAATTTCCGCCATACGCAAGTCGAGTTTTCCTTTGACACAAACTACGTGTATGTGTACGAATCAGTTTAACTGCAAATCGAATAGATATATATTTTACTAAGCATAATCGTAATAGATTCTGGCATAATGCATACCAACATACAAGTACATACAAATAACTGATACTGATATCGATTGGCGCGCATATTTGAATAAACTTAACCCCCTTACAAAGTGCGAAGGCTAATCCAAAATAGTTTCAAAATACAACCTAAAATGCAAAAAACCAAAAAACAAAAACCAAAAAAAAGCTACGAACATAAATTTAAATGTATTTCTCCCTCAATCTTCGTTGTGTGTGTAAAACATAAATTGTAAGCTAACCAAAAAAAGTAAAACCAAGATAGATCCGAAAGGGACAAAACCCAACACAACCGACAACAGCAAACCAACCAGCAGTAACCAATTACACGTAAATTACAGAGCAGAGCAGCCTATAGCAACACCAATACATACAACTGGATTCCGGCAGGAGTGTTATGAACCCATGTGGCAAAGAAACGAAATCAACCAAAACATAATAATACCAAAAAAACAAAAACAAAGAAAAACAAAACCGAAACAAACAATTTAAACAAATCTTTACATAAGGCATTTATGATTTTATGAAATAAACAACTGTACGTAAGGATTCAACTGAGTTTGTGGTCTTTTTATTGGAAAGTATGAGAAGCTGGGGAATGTGGAAGGGAACTGTCTTCATCTTGCATTGTATTTTCCTAGTTTCCGAGGTCAGAAAGGAGACAGGCAAATATCTGCTTTGATTTTCCTTTGGTAAGCAAGATATTGGCAAGCCTGAGACTTAAGAAAAGTCCTGGATACTATCTTTAAGTAAGTCCCAACAAGAAACTATCACTGTTAATTCAAAATCAACGAATCCCGCGCACTGTCTCAGTTCAAAGCGGAACTGGTTCAATTATCGATACCTTTTGAGCTGAAAGACATGTGCGTGCCTGACAGTAGCGTCGAACTGAAACGATGGATGTGGAACACCAGAGTATTTTACTCGTTTCTTAATTTTTACCTTATTAATCAATCAAATTTAACAATTTCGAATGCAAATTTGTGTAGAAATGCCCAACATGCTCGTTATAACAGTACACATATTCAAGAACATATCCTGAAATTCTGATCAAAATCAATATCTAGGTTTTCGAGCAATTCGCTTATCATTTGACACACCTCGGCTTAATCTCACAACAGATAAGGCCTAAGCGCTGGTTCCGCACCCGGAACCAGCTTCTAGGAAGGCTGTAATTAGTGTTTTTGCGAAATATAGTCGAAAGTCAACATTTCAATACAGTAACTAGAATGTCCACAAACCTGTAAGCCAACCAGATCAAAATTAAAACCAAAGTTTAAGCAACTCTTAACATTTCTGCAATTAAAGTAGCTATATTAATCAATGCAACCGAGAGAAAATGAAAGAATTGAAAAATTCTCCGTGTTCCAGACCCCACCGTTCCTGATTCGTCGCTATCTTGACAACTGTCGCAAATCGGCAAAAATTTAAAATCCTCTCTGAAATCGCACATGTTGTTTGCTTGTGCAACTATTTACCAATTTCCCAAATGCAGCTGCAACTACGCCGCCCACTCCAACTAATCCGCCTGGGCCAGAGAAGCTATCGACACCACTCAACCCAACCCTCCACTGAAATCTACGATGTGGTTGTTATCGGCGGCGGACACGCCGGAACAGAAGCTTCTTCAGCTGCTGCGCGTATGGGAGCCCGCACCTTGCTCCTTACCCACAAGCTAGAGACCATCGGAGCCATGTCCTGCAATCCCTCCTTCGGTGGCATCGGCAAGGGCCATCTTATGCGGGAAGTGGACGCACTGGACGGAGTCTGTGCCCGGTGCTGCGACGTCTCCGGAGTCCACTACAAGGTGCTGAACAAGCGACGTGGGCCAGCGGTGTGGGGTCCCAGGGCACAGATCGATCGGCAGCTGTACAAGTTAGCGGTGCAAAAGGAACTGAACAATACCAAAAATCTGGAGATCAGGGCGGCAGCTGTGGACAATATCATAATCGAGGAGGATGGTGGGGGCAGCACCTGTGGTGGCGTCTTGTTGGCTAATGGTGACAGGGTGCTTAGTCGTACGGTGGTGCTGACCACGGGAACGTTTCTACGCGCTCACATCAACATAGGTTTGGAGGTGAGACCCGCTGGACGCATGGGAGATGAACCGGCCAAGGCACTGGGCGAGGCCATAGACAGGCTGGGCTTTCGCATGGGTCGCCTCAAGACGGGCACGCCTCCTCGCATAGCCCGGGATAGTGTGGACTACTCTCAACTGCAGCGACACAATGGCGATGATCCTCCGAAGCCATTCTCCTTTCTCAATGACAAAGTGTGGCTGCCGGCAGAGGAGCAGTTGCCTTGCTACCTCACCTATACAACTCCGCTGGTTAATGACATTGTGCGTAACAATCTGCATGTCAATCGACATGTCACCGAGGAGATAACCGGTCCACGCTACTGCCCTTCCATAGAATCCAAGATATTGCGATTCGGCGACAAGGTACACCAAGTGTGGTTGGAGCCCGAGGGCTTTGACAGCCCGCTCGTGTATCCCCAAGGCATCTCCTGTACTCTACCCCATGAGCAGCAAGTGGAATTGGTGCGTGCCATCAAGGGTTTGGAAAAGGCGGAAGTGGCGCAGCCGGGCTATGGTGTGGAATATGATTTCATAGATCCGCGCGAGCTCTATCCAACGCTGGAAACGAAACGTGTCAATGGTTTGTACTTTGCTGGACAAATAAATGGCACCACCGGCTATGAGGAGGCAGCTGCTCAGGGTATTGTGGCAGGAGCCAATGCAGCGGGCAGGTGTCGTCATGCCGATGGCAAACAACTGACCATAAGCAGAACTGAAGGCTATATTGGCGTACTCATAGACGATCTCACTTCGCTGGGCACCAACGAACCCTACCGCATGTTTACCTCTCGTGCCGAGTTCCGGCTGTCTCTGAGGCCTGACAATGCGGACATGCGACTCACCCAGAAGGGTTATGACTATGGTCTGGTCTCTCAGCAACGCTATCAACATTTCCAACAAACTGCCAACGAACTCCAAGCCAGCATCGAAGCCTTAAGGAAACTACAAAAACATAGCAACTATTGGCGTGAAGCATTGGGTTTGCCCATAGCTAAAGCTTCGGTGGAAAAATCTGCATTCGATATGCTGGGCATTCCGGCAGATAGTATCACAGTGGAGCAATTAATGGAATTGTGTCCCAGGGAGCTGCAGGGGCTGAGTGCCCAAGCGAATATAGCGGAACGGATCAAAATTGAGGCCCTATACTCATTTTTTGTAGAGGAACAACAGAAGGATGTGGAAGAGGTGAGACGAGAGGAAAGGCTGTGCATACCAAGTGACATAGATTACTTCTCCAAGTCGCTGAGTCTATCGAATGAAGAGCGCCAGAAACTGAGTCTCATACAACCGCAAACCATTGCCGCTGCTAGTCGGATACAGGGTGTGACACCCTCAACCATTGTACGCATAATGAAGTATGTGAAGAAGGCAGAGGTGGCTGCTCAGGCAGGGGTTGCATAGGATTACTATTCAAAGAGGCAATGTAACTTAGTTAGGGTTTAGATCTTAAGTTGTTGACCTTGGGTACCATTTGTAGATAACCCATTAAAGATGTTCTACTATTTTAACTGAAACCTTAATCGGATGAGTCTTGAGCCGATCTAAATCTAGAGTGAGTATATTTTAAGGAATTGTAGATGAATATAGAAAAACAACCAGAAGTTTCCACCTCAGGTTACAGCACATGTGGAGCGCTTATTGAGGTGCAAATCCGCCAAGGCTTTCTCAAGTCAGATAAGTCGGAATACCTAAAGAATGGTCTGAAAATGCTGTACAATTTGATAGTTCCAATTTATAATCTTGCCTACTTAAAAAAACAATGGGGTTGGTTAACCTAAAGCAACCAGACACTTAACTGGTTTAAAATCCGTCCATTTCCGCTTTCCGTTTGCGTTTCTTTAGCTTCTGTTTGGTATCCGGAGCCTTGCCACGCAACACGGCCGTTTTGAGGCGCTTGGCTTGTTTTTTGCGCTCCTGTATGCCTGCCTTACGCTTAGCCGCACGTTGGGGATCATTAATCTTCTCCTGGGCCACGTTCTTGCGACGTTCTGCCCGACGTACCATTAACTTAGTTTGCACTAAATTTCGCATCTTGTCATAGACATCCGTGCCCATGCGCTTACGAAGACGGCTGCCCACACGCAGTGCCAGCTGGCGCAGTTCGATATCTACATTCTGATCTTCCTCGGACATCTCACGCACTAGTGCCTGCAGCAGACCTGGGGCCAAACGGGTGACGGCATCCACATTAAGCAGGGTACTGAGACCCTCAATGAGGGTGAACAGAGCCGAGCGCTAAGCGCAATTTTTGATAATAAGGATTTAAAAGATGTGACCGAAAATTTCACTTACCATGCTGGTGTCATGTGGCGCCTTGGCCACCTCCTTGTTGATCAGGAAGCGTATATTCCTCACCAGCCAGTTCAGATTGATTTTGTTGGCCGGCATTTCAGTGTCATCCTCATCCAACTCCTGTTTAAGACTGAACGGCACATCCCTCAGCATATGAGCTATGTACAGCAAAATCTTGGTCAGCTCGTCAATCATTTCCTGTGCCGTTTCTCCGGGCATGAATTGGGCACACAAATCGAGTACCAAACTCTTAATGTCCTGCGCAGGTTGCGTGTAGATAAAGTCCATGGATTTGCCTGCAACCTTTTCTCGCTTAATGCCCACCAGCTGCTGGCCCACATAGTCATAGTCATAGTGGGCCAGGATTTGGGTGATTAGCTTGGCTGCGTTGCAGCGCACCCAATTGTGCTCGTGGGCCAAAAGACGTTGACAGCCATAGGCCAGTTCATCAATTGTGGGACCAAGTTCCTCATTCTTGAGCAAGGATTCACCGCAATGCTCAAAGATCTTGAGGAGACAATACTGCAGCTGGATAAGCTGATGATCCAGTTTACGCTGTTGGCTGTCAGTGTCCGCAGGCTCAGTGTGAGATTCCTGAAACGGTTAAGATAAGTAAAAGACGTTGACAATGGAATTCCTACTCACCTTTCGTCTACGTTTTTTCTGCACACCTAGTTCCTCCACTTCCATAGCCAGGTGTCCGGGTGCACGCACAAATCGGCCACCCGCCTCGGCTTGTCCTAATATCAACATATTCACCAAGATGGGCAACACCTCCGGCAATCTATCCACAAATCCCGCACGTTCGGCTTGCACAAATCTGGAGAGTAAAGCAGCTGCCATTTCTCTAACACCTGGTTTCCCACTGGATTGCTCAGAGGTGAAGAACAGCAGTGTCAAGTCCAACAACGGTTGACGCTCTAGTTTGGTAAGACGACCCAGCAATGCCTCCAGAGCATTAGCCACACTCCGGCGACATGAGGGATCCTCGTCGTTGACCAGTCTGGTGCCCAAGGAAAGATACAAGAACTCCGATTGCTTGGCCAGCATTTGCTGGGGGAATTTGTTGATGATGGAGTGCATAAACTGGATGGCCGACTGTCGTCCAGCCGTTTGTGTGTAACACAATTGCACCGACATGAACTTCACCAGCTGATCCACCTTTTTCTGCAGTGTATACTCCATGAGGTAGGTGAGCAGCAAGCCACGGCACTCATCCCTCACATAATCCGATTGCGAGATAATGGACAGGTCAGCCAGACGCTTCATGAGATCATGCAGCGAGCGTGTGTCCACCTTGCGGCCCACCAAAGCCTTCAGAAGGGTGAAGCACATGGTCTGACTGCTACACTCACCCTCCTGCAGTTCCTGTTCAATGTGAAGCAGCAGCTGTTCGACTTGCTCATCACTGAGTAGGTAATCCTCGCACTTGCGTAGCAGCGCCACCACAGCCTTAAAACTGGCACGCACCAACTGGGCATTCTCCTCCTGCCGGGTGGCACCAAATGTGGAGAAATTCTTGAGTATCTCAAACATGCGGGCCACCACTGGCTGCAGTTGTTCGGTGGACAGTTCGGAGAGTTCATAGCCACCCAGCCAGATGGCTGTATAACACTTCAGGGCATAGCTGGTGGTGCGGGCATGAGAGCTGCTCAGTGCATCCTTGAGCAGGGGCAGCAGGGGATGTAGAAAGGGTTGATAGTCCAGGTCAGTCAGCTTCTTTCGCTTCAACAAAAAGTGCAACAACTCCAGACCCAATTCAATCAGTATATGTGCATTGGCCTGGGCATTGGACTTGACTTGCTTATTCCCAGTGGCCACACTGCGTCTGCCGGGCGTGGGCTGCAGTAGATGGCAGTCGGGACGTGCTCTTCTCATTAAAGCCTGCTCCTTCTCACTGAGCTGGCGTTTCTGGGTGCCCGGCAACAGATCACTTATGCTCTCCGACATGGTGCCATAAATAAAGATCAGCAAACTCTCCCGGGCTATGTGAGAGTTCTCCACCAAACCGCTTACAATCTTGGCAAAGCATTCCTGTATCTTTTGTGTGACCTTGCGCGAATGAGTTCTGGCCAGGTGCTCCTTAAAGGGTAGCAGTAAGTCTAGAAGACAATTATCCCGTATATGACGCGAGGCAATGTGTAGGGTTAGATAGCTCTTGGCGCTGGGTTTGGCCTCTGGTGTGTGGGCCACTATCTTATCCACCTCTTTCTCGGCATTAACCTCACCAAATATATCGTTGAGAGCCACCTCCAGCAGATTCTGCAGGCAAGACTCAATGTGCGTGGGCTTTAGATCCGCCTTGAGGGCATCGAGAACTCCATGCAGGGTTACAGACAGTACATGCACCTGAAAGCCACGTGTGAGCAGTGACTGCAATTGCTCCAACAGCAAACCCAGGTAACTGCCTCCGAGGGTTATCATGATCTTTTTGAGTATGTCACGGGTCAACATACGCACGGATTTCAAAGGAGAACGCAAAAAGGTGCACACCTTCATGAAGATTCCTGGGGGTTTAGAAAGGGAGAAGTGAGTTAAGAAAAGGCACCGGCTACGATTCACTCACCCGGTAGACTGTTCTCCATCAGTTCGGCCGGCAGCTTCTGCAGCAGCTTTACCATGGCCAGGGCAATGGGCACACGTTGAATTTCCTCTTCCTCCCGTTCATAGCTCAAACGGCGACGATTGACCTTGTGTTTGGTGTCATAGTTGGTCTTCTCGGTGATGGCACGATTCAGGGTGGGCAGCAGTACCGTGGTGATGGCCAGCATAACTTTTTTGGCTGCATTGGGAGCCAGTTGTAGAGTGCGACTCTGTTCCGGTTCCGTCTCCTCCTTCTCTCCGTCGAAATTCACTTCCTCCTCCTTGACAGAGCCTTCATCTTGTCCGCCTTCCTCCTCTTTGGGTTCCACCGTTTCGTTCAATTTCTGCTTCAGCTTGGTCAGTGAGATGACATCCATTTGTGCCTGGGTCAGATCAAAATGGAAGGCATCCAGTATGCGTACCACCAGACGGACGCACTGCTTCTGCTGTGACTGGGCAAAGCGCAGCTTCTGCAGAAAGTAGCGTAGTACGGCATGATATTGTTGCCAGGGTAGCAGCTCACACATGACGCCCACTGCCTCAATGGCTGCATCCACCAGAGTGTGCTTGCCCGTGTGCTTCTCATTGAGCAAATATCTGGTGGTCAGCGGCAGCAGGAATTGGGTGAGGGTGCGGGCACAGGGTGGCGATTGACGCCAACTCCCGGCTGAAATGTTGACAATACGCTGCAAGGCACGGCCATGTCGCTGGGTCTGCAGGTGAAGCATATTCTCAAAGAAGTCCACTTCCGTGTCATGTTTATCTGTGAGCGGCGAGAGATCTCTTAAGATGTCGTGTGCCGCCGGACACTGACGTGCCAGTTCACCCAGCAGACCAATGGCCTCACTGCGTGCATGCTCGTGCCTGTCATCCCTGAGGGAGCGTTGTAAAAGTGGCCACAAAGTGTCCTCCAACCAAAAGTTCAAGTCCTCCTTCTTCTCCAGCAATTGCAAAGTAAGACCAGGCAGTAGAGACTTGAGTAGTTCGCCTATGTTAACCCTCATGCCCAAGTCAGAGTCATGGCTCAACATATGGAAGCAGTTGTACAGCACCAACACACCCAACTCGAGGTCGACAGCTTGCTGCTTCTGCTCCATCATTTGCTTCAGTTCGGAGAGCGCCTCCAGGCGTTTGTCATAGTCGGGTTGTTCCAGCCAGCGTTTATCCCAGGCATTGAGCAATAACACAATTCTGGCCCACTCTTTAAGAGAGGCTGCGGATGGGGCCAAGTCCGGTAATGCTTTGGCTTCTTTGAGCAAACGCTTAGCCATATCTGCCAGCAACTCACACAGCATTTTTCTGGCCGGCAATGCCTGAACCTGCTCGAAAAGTGGCGCCAATTGACGCACATACAGCTGAGGATGTGGTACACGCTTCAAGAGATTAGCCAAGGTGGTAATTAGCTGGCTAACCGTTTCGGGTCCAGCGCCGGCTGCCTGTTTAATGAATATGGGCAACAGCAGCTGCAGTAGCAGCTCACAGGTATCCGGTTCCTGCACATGACCGGTGAGCAGGCTGAGTATGTTGAGTTCCCGCTTGTCCAGCATTTGTTTGCCTCTACCCGATTTCTTGTGCCGCCAACTTAGTTGAAGTTGCCTCAAGATGTCGGGTATATGGGGACGTATCAGGGCCAAAGATGGCTCTGCATATTCTTCGGTGGCGGCAGATTCCAAGATTTGCTCCAGCAATTGCATAATGGAACGTTTAACCACCGGTTTGGCTTTCTCATTGAGTAGTAGGGCAATCAAATGATGAAATATATTCGATTCCTGATCCTGGCGTCTTTGGTTTAACCATTTTTGATAGCGTGCCTCGCTACCCCAGAGCAGCAGCAGTTTGAGCAAAGGAGTGGGATTATGTATGGAGTCCTGGGATAGTTTTTCCAAGCCCGGCCACACAAAGACTTCAGTTAGCGACTGCATCAGCTGCTCTTCCCAGAGTTCCTCCAAGTCCACCAGTTGTGTGCTATAATTGACCAAAGTCTGCAGGGCCGCATGCTTGACATTTCTGTAGGGTACCAACATCTTTCCTCCCTCATCGATCACCTGCTGGCACACACTGCCCACCATTAGAAGCAATTTGAAGACATATTCCTGAAAATCTTGACTCAATCTGCAGGCGAACTCTTTGCGTATCAACTCCAAGAGATTGACTATCCTCTGCAGTTGTTTGGCTGCTATGACTGCCGAGGAGTCATAGAGTTTTTGCACTTCCAGTGCCACCTGCTGGATGGGCCTATTGGTGTACGCACTAAAGCGACCAAAAGCCATGTGTAGAAAATCCAAAATCTCCTGCTCCTCCAGTTGGCCCAGAAATCTAAGAATCAAGGTCTTACGCTGCTGGGCAGTGAGTAATCTCTGGGCTCCTTTGGTAAGCATTTTTCCATATAGCAGACGTAGCATAAAAGGCATCAACTCGGCTCTTTGATCGGGTTGTAACTCCTGAAGTTGCCAGTTACTCAGGGTCGACTTGAACTTGGTCTCTTCTAAGAGACCCATTAGTTGGGCCTTATGTTGTATTAGCCCTGCAGGCTGCTTATAGTTGGCCAGGCAATCCAGGGCCAACTGTTGGAGTGGTGTGTGATGAGAGGAAAGCAACTCCAAATAGAATTCATGCAACTCGGCCTGACGATAAAGTGCCTTGGGATTGGGTTGATGTACAAAGCAGGACAACTTCAACTGTAGAGTCTGTAGTATAGATTTTGCCGACAGATTTGAGGATGACTTGGTCTGGCGACGACGACGATTTGTGGGCTGCTGCTCCTCCTCCACCTCCAACTCATTTTCTACATCTATTTCCTCTACCGTCTCATTGATATTCCAGGTGTACTCGTTCTTCTCCAACTGTTTTCTATACTCCTCTGCCACAAATTCTAGAAACAGTCTCACCAAATCCTTGTTTTTCACCTCTGCCAGGGTACCCAACTGGGGTATGGTTTCCCACAACAATTGACGATAGTTGAGCAGCTGCTGTAGAGTCAAACCCGCTGCTGACGACTCATCCGAATTCATTACAATTAAAGCAGCAGATCTGTATGTTCTGGGTAGTTGGGTAGAAGTGGACTCGTTATAATCCTTGCTGTAGTCAATGCTTTTAACGGTCTCCTCTAGTTTTTCCTTGAATATCAACCAAAAAGCATCAATCTCCATGATCTTGACATAGTTGGCCAACAGTTGTTGCAGCGGCTTCCATAGGAATTTGAAATTATTGTAAAGCAAACCCATCAGAAGGCTTACCACCTGCTCCTTAAACCCTGGCAGCTGGGCGTACAACTGAAATTGTGCTGCTGTGGGTTCCAAATGCTGCAATTGCAGCAGCAAATCGCGATAATTGTGCACAGTGGGCTCTATGCAGCAGGCAGCATAGAAATAATCATAGGGATTGGTTTTCAATCCCTCCAGCTGCTCCACAGAGCCTAGCAGTTGCAGACAATAAGCAGCCAAACGTCGGTAGGCAGCTTCATGTAGACTTAGCAAAGGAGATAAGGCCGCTTTAGTGGTTTTAGCACACAGTTTGAGTTGTTTTTTGGTTGAGTCTCTGAGCAATAACTGAAGACAGGCCAAGGCATACAGGTTGCCTCTTAAATCCGGCATCAGCTTCTCCCGCAAACTATCGCTTAGCTCTGTTGTTAGTTTAAACTTAAGCAGATGTTGAGTTTGAAGCAGCAGGAGCAGCCTTAAATAGTCAGGTTCAGACGTCACCTGCTTCAAATAATCCTCCAAGGTGTGGTTTAGACTTGCTTCCAGCTGCTGTTTGCCAAAGCCTCTCAAATGCGGTGCCAGTAAGAGCAGCAACAAATCTTGCTCTTGATCCAAGTTAATTTTTAGAAATTGCTTTTCTAATCTCTGTATGCTCTCCTTTTGCTTAATTTGAATGGGATATATTTGCCACTGTTCCAGCGTGGTGGCATCTATTTGCAGTGGTCTTTTATGCAGCACTATGCGTGCCAAGAGCTCCAAAGAGTTACCATCTCCTCCCATACGCTCATAGTAACTGATCACTTGAGGTAAGACCAGAAGTTCAAATTGTGCATAGTCCAAGAGCTGCAAAATGGTGGCCTCGTAGATATTCGCATGGTCTTGGCTGTTTTTCAAGAGCTTTTGCAGCAATCTACTTGAATCCAGTTGGCTTAATTGAGCCTGAGTGGCTCTCAGTAGGCTGGTAACCAAACGGCTTAAGTGCGGCAAAGCGTCTGCCTGTCTTTCCAATAATTTCAGAAGAGTGGGCACCAGCATATCCAGCTCCGAGACATAACGTCCTTGCTTGTGCGTAACCAGAGGCAACATAAGTTTGATTAGAGGAGTAACCACCACATCTTCGCCACTCAAATTATGACAAAACTTTTGCCATAAAACCGTAGTCTGCTCGGGTACCAAAAAGTTCAGCATTAGGCTTAGGGCATGTTCCACCATCTCAGCCAAGAGCTCGGTCTGCGCTCTGCTGTACACGGATTCCACATTTACCAGGACTTCCAAGATTTGGTTTAACAAATCGCCCGCTGAATTGTGCAATTGTCCGTTGACTCCTCTCAGAATTTCATAAATCAGCCGTCCACACCCACGCACGCTTTCCACTTCCTCGCGCAGCACCGACTTCAGTACATAGGCCAGAAAACGGGGAAAATCCTTGACATCTCTGGCTATATAGGCAAAGCATTCCACCGCAAAATTGGTCACATGTTCGGCATAATGTTGCTCATCCAGCAGTGGCAAGATGGCATTGAACACCACGCCTATGTTTCGCTTCAGGAACGGCTTAAGAGTCTTGAACAAATGGGCCAGACATATCAGAGTCCATTCCAGCTGTTCAGCATCTTCGGTATTCAGCAGACAGATCAAGCGATCGAGCACCCGTTGAAAGTACGGATAGAATTCCTCGCGCAAGTCTCTAGCCAGCACATAGAGCAGCTCCAGCAAAGGTTGCTGCGACAGATTGGTGGCTGTGGCCAGACGTTCGAGCAGCAAATCCACCACGAAGTCCTTCTGGTGCAACAGCTGTGGCAGGGTCACGATTTTTCGGCAGCGTTTGCTGAAGTAGTTGTACTCCTCCGTGAGGTTGAGAACGGTCCATTTTTGCAGTGACTGCTGGAAGTAGGTTTCCGTTTCAGCCTCGTCCAGTTGCTCATTGCGATGACCTATGTGGTAGAGAGCCAGGCGGCGCAGGTCTATTTCATTTACGCGATCAGCAAAAGATTTGAACTGGGGAAGAAGAAGCAGAGGAGTTGTAAATTAGAGGCAGGCAGTGCCAGGGCACAGGGAGGAAACTCACCCGAAATGTGTTGGTGGTCTTGGATTTATCTGTTATGGCGGCCATGCTGACATTTATTAAACGCACTCGGTTAATTGTTTAAACAATTCAAAGCAATCACATTTGTGTTTAGAGTGCAACACGTGCGCAGTGTGACCGTACCGCAGTTACTGAAAAATACCGAAGCTGGTGCACGTTGCCCTAACAGAGAGCGCGTTAACAGTGCCGCTAGAGGGCGCTGATAGCAGTTACTGAAAAATACTGAGGCTAGTGCACGTTGCCCTACCAGAGGGCGCTTTAAGAGCGGGAACATTTAAATTGTGAGTTCAGTAAACAGCTTGGCAAATTTAAACTAAAAATAATTAAAAGATTAAATATTTATTAACAACTCTTTGAAAAATGTCTTAGGCATTGCACAAGCTATTAAGCCGACTCTTGATTTTGCAAATAATTGAACACCGTGCCGCGCTCCACATATCTTTGACCAGTCTCCTGGCCTACGGACCGCACAGCCTCATCCTTATTCCTCACGTAACCATAACCACCTCCACCGGGCGTTTTCATGGCAAATGTATCCCCCGCCTCCACATCTATGCAGGTCTTGCCACCCAAAGCAATTACTCGACCATCATGTTTGAGGACGAGATTGCGTCCACTTTTGCCGGGCTCACCACCATTTAGACCATAAGGTTTCAGGGTTCTTCTCTCGGTCAGCACCGACAATGTCACGGGCTTGCGGAAAAGCAAATCCCTCTCCACACCCTCTCCGCCATGCCACTGCCCTGTGCCGCCGGATCCATCTGTACGCAAGCAGAAACGTTTCAAGATCAGTGGATAACGCAGTTCCAATATCTCCGGATCCGTTATTCTGGTATTAGTCATATGGCTGTGCACACCCCCTGCACCATGCCAACTCGGTCCAGCTCCGGCACCACCTGCAACCGTTTCATAGTAGCCCCACTGCTCATCCCCAATGGTAATGTTGTTCATGCAGCCCTGCGAGGCGGCACACACGCGAAAAGCCTTCAGCACGGTGTCCACTATGCGCTGTGAGGTCTGCACATTGCCTCCCACCACGGCCGCCCCCTCCGAGGGATCCAGTATGGAATTTTTGGGTATAATCACCTGAATGGGTGCCAGACAACCCTGATTGAGGGGCACATCATGACCCACCATACAGCGTAAGCAGTAGATCAAAGCCGAGAGGGTGATGGCCCTGGGAGCATTGCAGTTGCCCCACACCTCCTCTCCAGAGCCAGTAAAGTCGCACAAGGCGCTGCCCTCCTCCGCATCAATGGTCACCTTCAGCGTGATGGGTGAACCATCATCCATAAACTCCTGTGCCTGCAACACGGTAGCACCGGTACGCGCCAAAGTGTCCCGACCAATCTGACGCAGCATATCCCTTACGGCCAGCTCGGCGTTCTTTTGTATGTGACTCATATAGGCCTGGACCACATCCAGACCATAGCAGTCGATCAGCTCGGAAACCAATTGTATACCCTTATGATTGGCCGCAATTTGAGCCTTAAGATCCGACAGATTATCGCTGAGATTGCGTGTGCCCACGGCACCTTTGGCAGCGGTTGGTGTGGTCAGACGTTGGATGATCTGTTGCTCCTGGAACAAACCGTTCTCCACAATCAGAAATGATTTAAAGGCGGCACCCTCCTGGGCCAGCGAGGTAGAATGTGGCGGCATGGAACCGGGAGTGATGCCACCAATATCCGCATGATGTCCACGCGAGGCCACAAAAAACACAGGTCGGGGTTGACCCCTGCAAAGAATCGGATGAAAAGTTGACTAGGGGGGGGGGAAGGAAGCAAGCTCCCAACTTACTCATAAAACACGGGCGTGATCACAGTCAAATCTGGCAGATGGGAACCACCCGCAGACGGATGATTAGCCAGGATCACATCGCCATTCTTCAAGGTGTCGCCACGCACTCTCAACTGATACTGCACCGTCTCCTGCATGGCACCCAAATGGACAGGTATATGAGGCGCATTGCTAACCAATCCTCCATCGGGTCCAAACAGAGCACAGGAGAAGTCCAGGCGCTCCTTGATGTTGGTGGAAATGGAAGTGCGTTGCAGAACCCTGCAAGAGTCAACAGTTAGAAACATTTTCACCAGAGGATTGGGCCACCCACCTGCCCATCTGTTCGGCTATGCTCATGAAGCGATGGCTAAATATGCTCAAGTGCACCGGATCCAGTTCGGCATTGATGCCCTGCTTGCCACCAGTTCTGACCTTCATCACAAGGTCACCGTATTTAGTGACCAGGACACCACACTCTGGCTCCACAATTATGGTAGAGAGCTGATCAATGAGCACTGCTGGGCCAGAGATCTGATGACCAGCCCTTAGATTTTTGGTTAGATAAATGGGTGCTTCGAAGGCCCCCACATCGAAATGCAGACAGGTTAATCCCTCGCTGGGGGGCGTGCTCTCTTCGGCAGTCTTAACCAGCGGCTCTGGAGGCGTAAGATTCTTGCCCAGACCACGTACACGTATGTCATCCACTATGATTGGTCTGTTTTGTAGCACAAAACCAAACTCTGTGCGATATCGTTCCAGGAAAGTGGCCTGGAAATCTCCATAGGCAGCTACAAGTGCAGACATGGAGGTAGGATCCTTGCCAGCAGGAGCTACCATTAGAGCGCCATCGGTGCCCTCGTAACGTAGATGTAGAAAGGGTTCCAGTTCAATCTGCTGGAAACCCTGAGCAGCCAACTTTTGATGGGTTTTCAGGGACAACTCATCCAGACGTTCCTTCAGGTGTTGGGCATGAGCTAGGTCAAACTTTAAGCCACTAGGCTCTTGCATTTCCTGAACCACATCAGCCAAGGCCATGCCATAGGCTGACAGTATGCCCGCGTATTTGTGTACCACCACCTGAAGGAATGGGGGAACGATCAGTTCTTGAAACAAGTATTTCAAATATCCCAAATCGATCTAAGATCAAGTATTTTAGGATTAAAGAATCCTACTTACCTTGGTTATGCCCAGATTACTGGCTATGGCACACGCATGCTGTCCGCCAGCTCCACCAAAGCAGGACAGCACATGATTGGCCGTATCCAGGCCTCGACTCTGCGTCAAAGCTCGTATGGGTCTGCACATGGTCTCATTGGCCACTCGTATGAAACCCAGAGCCACTTCCTCAACGCTTAACTGTCGCTCATCTCCACTGGCCTTCAAATACTGATTAATCTCCGCCTGCAACTGCATAAATTTACTCTTGCTTATGGCATAGTCCAGTGGCTCATTCTCCCGGGGGCCAAATATTTTGGGGAAATACTGCGGCAAAATGCGTCCCAATATCAAGTTGGCATCGGTCACGGTTAGAGGACCACCCTTCTTATAGCAGGCCGGTCCTGGATGTGAGCCAGCTGACTCTGGACCCACTACAAAGATACCGGAACGGAAAAACAGTCGTGAGCCGCCGCCAGCGGCCACTGTATTGATGTCCAGCTGAGGTGCTTGAATAGTCACGCCCGCTGTAGTGCTCTCGATCACATGCTCATAACTGCCAGCGTAACGGGAAACATCTGTGGAAGTGCCACCCATATCAAAGCCAATCAGTGGCAGTGAAGTCTCTCGTGAACCGGTCAAGGCATAACCCACCACACCACCAGCTGGACCCGAGAGAATGGCCCTCGCACCACGGAAATTTTCCATGTTCGTAAGTCCACCATCGGACTGCATGAAAAGCACATCCACACCTTCCAGTTGATTATCGAAGCCGGATTTGAAACTGTGTTGAAAATAAGATGTGGCAAAAAGCTGACATTAGAGACAGTTCCATTTGACAATGAAAGCTAGAAGGTAGAACAGAATGAGAGAACAGAATTCGGATGGCTCTCGGCCAAACGGCGCGCCTGCTGCTTTGAAATTCCCAAACGGTTATGCCACCGCAGGCATGGAGAGACGGTTAAGTTACAGTCAGTTGGTAGGCACATCAGGTTCGCCTTTTATTCCAGCCACCACTGTAGGGGTCTTATCACTAAGCTTTTTTTCTGGCGATTGTTTATGTTAAGTAATTTCATCAACGATCTCAGCTTTATCTGAGATATTTGTTTATTTTTGCGCTTGTCAGGCTTTGGGTCTAATCTCTACAATCACTTCTCCCTAGCTCCCTCTCTCCCACTCAGAAGCGCCAACTCATGTTGCTAATTTATAAACTTGCACTCGCACTCGCACTCACCTGGCCAAGTAGCGATCCACATGAGGCGTCAGATAGGCCTCTGCACAGGCGGTATAGCCACGGGCCACCACTCGACACATGGGCATCGCCTCGTGCGAGAGTGTGACATGAGTGAATCCCAGTTGTCGCGCAATGGTTCCAATTCTTAGCTCATGCTCGGGACAGGCATAGCTATGCGCCAGCACAATGGCCACCGAGGAGACGCCCTGTTCCCGGGCAGCTTGTAAGGCCGAGCGCACAGCTCGCTCATCCACCGGCTGGAGCTCCAAATACTTTGACCCCGCCACACCCTCCAAAACCTTCCAGTTGTGCGCTAAATCAAGTGAATTATACGTTAAGTGCCATCAAAGTTCCCTCGTTTGTAACTTACACAGCTGACAACGTTCCGCCTGTTGGGGTACAATGCGACAATCCACCTCCACCACAGTCTGATAGAGATTCGCTGGTTTTCTGATATTCAAGTCAAAGATCTTGGGTCTTGCCTGATTCCCAATGTAGAGCAGATCACGAAAGCCGCTATTGACCACCAAAACAACCGGATCACCTTTACGTTCTAGCAGAGCATTCGTGGCTACTGTGGTGCCCATCCGCACCCAACCAATCTTTGAAGTGTCCACCAGGCCAGAAGCAGCCAGATCTTTTCCAGTTTCCTGAGGAGAGCGAGAGAGAGAGAGAGAGCAATAACAAAGAGACTGAGCGAATGAAAGAGCCATCTTAATTTACCTTTTTAAGTATGCGACGTATACCCTCTCGTGGAGCATCGCTATAGCGTTCCGGATCCTCCGAGAGCAGTTTCATGGTACGCACTTTGCCACCAGGACAAATACAGAGGACATCGGTGAAGGTGCCACCACGATCAATGGCGAAACAATACTTATCACCACTTGGGGCTGCTGGGGAAGACATGTCTGTGCCGTCTGTTCTGGAAGAGGTTTAGCCAAAGACTGAGTGAAGAGAGAGTGCCACATGCCGTATATAAATGTGTGAGAGTGAAGAAAGCTTTTTATTGTGTTTGCACTCGCTTTGAAAGCTTTCCTTATAAATTTTGATAGAACTTTACACACTCTACAAATGCTTTGAAACTTTTGGGCAATCATTTAGAAGCATTTGGCACGAGCAATAACAAAGTATTAAAACAAGATCAAGTTAATATTAGAGGAAAACTGAAGTACATATGTTCAAATTAGGGATTGGACTAAGAGGTAAAGATTTGTGTAAGTCATCCATATATTCATCCGTATTTAATATCTGATTATCGACTTCCTTTCTTTGCAAAGAGACGTTGAGTCATTTAAAGTAGATCTTTAACGCTCTTCTAGCATATTATTTCGACGGCGCGCTGTACCTTAGTCGTTGTATCATAGTTCACCGGTTAAAACTTTAGCCAGGAACTTTAGCCTCAAAGCTTAAGCAAGACACCATTAAAGCTATCATTTCTTCTTGCAGTTCCCAACTGCTTAAAGTAATTATTGTAGGTAGAGGCAATTGGCAAGCATGCAGTCTTTAGGGAAAAGCCTAGCAATGAGTGAATTGGTAGGTTCTTTAAACAAAACCCGCTCTATTTGGTGTATAATGCATAAGTGGTTGACAGTTCTGAAAAACTTAGTTTTCTTTTTGGTTAAGGAACCGACAGGCTATGCCAAGATATGATATTCGCGCCGTTTTAAAGGTTCTATTGTATTCCTGCTTTTCAAGTAGTCCTGAATCAACTGAGCAGCAACTGCATAATTAAAATTAAATAATCAGTAAATAAAAGTTGTTCTAAAAGTTGTTCATGAACTAAATTCAAAAAAACTAAAGAATTTCTTACTTGGATCAAGAATGTTCGATGTCAGAAGTTCGATAAGAATGAAAATTCTTGATCTATGAATTTTTGATCCTGTTTTTCTTGATCCAATAGATTTAATACTTGATGCAAGTACGAATCGTTCTCAAATTAAGCAGAATAGTTCTTGAATGAAGTGCTAAACGTACTCAAATTTAAGATTGCTCATTCTTGAATCAATAGCATAATGCATTATCAACAAGAAAGAAAGTCGGTCAAGCCCGACTATAACATACTCTGTACCAAGAAATTTTGTCTTTTGATCATAACTCGAAAACCGTTCATCCGATCTTCTTCATTCCTTTGGCGGATCGATAAGTTATTCTAATAACTAAATATGTCCAGAAGGAACAAGCCATCTATCTTCAAAACTGTGGGAGATATTCTAAATTGCGGGGGCGGGAGGGGGCGTGGCCAAAATTGAAACTTGATCTTGACTTGACTTGATTGAACTTGATCTGCCTGGAGACATAAGAAGCATATGTCCCATACACGTCAAACCTCTATCTCTTACCATCTCTGAGATCTGTGCGTTCATACGGACAGACAGACGGACGGACGGACGGACAGACGGACAGACGGACAGACGGACATGGCAATATCGACTCGGTTGTTGATGCTGATCAAGAATATATATACTTTATGGGGTCGGAGATGCTTCCTTCTGGATGTTACATACTTTTGCACAAACTTATAATACTCTATGTACAGTGGTGCTCATAGACTTAAGCCACAAGACTTCAACCAAGAATTTTAACGAAAATTAAGAAAAGTTTTTATTTCACAGCTCCAATTTTTTGTGTCACATTAGTTCTATATATCAGTGTTCTTTTAGAAGAATAACCAAGTTATAAAAATATATATTCAACGAAAAACTTAACAAATCTGAGACCATCTCCAAAATGTCCTGCTCACATACTTAAGCCACCTGTGAAAAAATGGTTGAAAAAGTTAAAATTTGCCCAATATTCCTTATACTTTTAATAAATTTACTTTAATATTGAGTGGGATGACCTTCCTGCTTAAGAACAGCGGAGCAACGCTTTGGCATTGAGTCCACAAGACGTGCGCACTGTTGAGGGGTGATTTTCTTCCACTCTTCTCGCAAAATTCGCCACAAATCGTTTTTATTTGCTGGTTTTTTTGGCCAACGACTTTTTTAAGAATTCCCCACAAGTTCTCTATAGGGTTCAAGTCGGGGCTCTGCGGTGGCCATTGCAAAACATTGATTCCCTCTTGGTTAAGCCACGACTTGACTATCTTGCTGGTGTGTTTCGGGTCGTTGACCTGTTGAAATATCCAGGCAAGTGGCAAATTATCGGCATATTCTCCAGATAAATTGTTAATAAGGATGTCCCTGTACTTTTCGCCGTTCATAATGCCTTCTATCTTCACTAGGGGACCTACGCCCGATGCGGTGAAACAGCCCCAGACCATAATCGAAGCGCCACCATGTTTAACGGTCTTCTTCGTGTATTTGGGGTCCAATTGTTTGTTGGGAGGACGTCGTACATATGCTTTACCATCACTCCCAAAGACATTAAACTTGGATTCGTCGCTCCAAACAATCATGTTCCAAAAATTGGGACCTTTTTGAATAAGCTCTCTGGCGAATTGCAGCCGCTTTTTAACATTTTTATTGGACAGCAATGGTTTTTTTTGGGCAATGCGTCCATATAACCCAAATTCATTTAGCCGTCTTCTTATGGTCTGAGAGGACACATTCACGCCATAATCTGTCACCATTTGACCTCTGATTTGCGTCGAAGTCAAGAACGGATCGGCTTTACTGATTTTGGCAATCCGTTTGTCGTCGTGTAAAGTGGTTTTTCTGGGCTTTTCACGTGGAATATTTGCCCAGGTTCCATGTTCCTTATAAAATGCAATGGCATTTCTGACTTTGCCACGCGAAAAATGTAAAGTCTTACAAATTTGTAGAATACATGTGTTTTTTTCGTAATATTCCCATATTAGCTTTCTTTCGGCCGGATTTGTATTTTTATTTTTAGCCATAGCGGTCAAATTGTTTTGGGAAACGTATTTAGTATTCAATATTTTAGTTTAGAAAATAACTAGCACAACTTTCCCGATAAAAAACACAAGTTTGACGATTTTAGCTCAAGGTGGCTTAAGTATATGAGCAGAGCGCATTTCTCTTTTTTGACATTTAGTCAGTTTTTTGGGAACCCCCGAATTAATTCTTGTCATTTTTTTCTGTGATCAGCTGCTTAAATAACAGTGTTGCAAAATGTAAAAATTTCAGGCCGAAATAAATATGTTCAAAAAAGTTATTAAGGAAACAGTTTATGGTAGTGGCAGTGGCTTAAGTCTATGAGCACCACTGTACCTTCGGTACAGAGTATAAAAACTGATAATGTTCTTTCAAGTATCAAGAGCTCATCAGTTTCAAGAGTAAGATCGTATGCTCTTAAGTCAAGAGCTTCACAGATACCAATTATATGACAATATAAAATCATTTGTTTAAATTTATTTAATGGAAAATTTATTGTTAAGCCATTTAGCAAGTTTAAGCCGGCTCGAGGAATACACAAAACCTCAAAGCAGCATCAGTCGTTGGCTGTCAACTGACAGTCGAACAGCCTTCTCTCCATTTCTGCAATGCTGCAAAACTGGTTGAGAGTTTCAAATCAATATGAGTGCAAAAATCTCTCCGCTCGATAGCTAGCCCGTAGACCCCTCTCCCATAAAAAACAAAACTGAAAGAGCGAGTTCAACGCTGTATTCGCTCAAGTGTGCTTGCTCTCGTCTCTGTTTCTTTACCACACTGTCCTTGCCTAATAACACTATACTTAGAAATAATCGAGCTATTTCAAGAGCGAAATTCTTAAAAATTCAAGAAGGACAATATTATCTTTTAAGAGCTTTCGTTCTTAAGTTATTCGTTCTGCTTTTTTCTGGGTGTACGATGTTAATTTTTGCATATCAGTTTAGATGGTTTTGTTTGTTCATAGCTTTAAAATATATACACCTTAAAGCGGGCTGTTTCATAAACCTTCCGGTTAAATCTTTAGCAGTCTTCGCCTATCTTCGTTTAATCCACAGAGGCCCATTTGCTGCAGTCATTGCTATGACTGTTTCCAAGGCATCACCAGAGCAAATAATCCACAGGCAATGCCAACTGTTAAATCCAACCAGTATACATTACATTGCCAAGCGGCTTGCATTCCTTCTGCTACACGAATATGTGAAAGAAATGAACAAATTGTATAGTAATCTAAAACATTTGCAACATTTGCTCAACAGTTTTTGTGGCTGTCTTTAAAATAATAACAGTTTAAACTTAAACAAAAACCCAAGAGCTGCTGGCTCTGATTCCATTTGTTTGTTATGAGAGGATAGAAACGATTTTGCTTAGTGTATTATTTTCAGTCTTCATTTTGCTTAAAAATTTAGATATATTTTGCCACATTAAATCGATGAGTCGTAAAGTTTTATCCCCTTCTCCCAATATTAGCTTTGAATATGCCATTTCAAGTGTAAGTCGCCAAGTTCAGAATTTATGTGCTTACTTGTTCTGTATTGATATTTATTTGCTGCCCCAACCAACACCGCCACATCCTCTTTACGCTCATAAATATATGCAAATGTATATTTTATCTATATTTTACTTCACTGCAATCAAAATTTGATGGCTTATTAAACGGGGCACATAAAGCACAGCGTCTCAGTGTTGAGTCCCAGTCCCAGAGGTACATTTTGCGATTGTTTTGCCACCGTTATGACCCCTAATAAGCCCCAAAAAAAAACATGTCATGTTTATGTGCGAACATTTCGTAGAACACTTTTATGGCCAAATCAATACAATTGAACAGGGAACGATTCTAGACGTATCCGTGTGACTTTGTGTTTTACGTGAAAATGTTTCGGGCTCTGGGTAAAAAAATACGTTTTCTTCGAAAGAAGGAAACAAAGCGAAAAACTCCTGAGCTAACCGGCAACGAACTGTGGCTGATCTATTATGCCGCCTATCTACATATCTGGCCATTTCAAAGGCTTTGCGGCCGATTGGAGACAAGCTGCTCCCAGGTGAGATTTACTTGGTTCCCAATCCAATCAGTTTTTATTATTTATTGCCCAATATCCACAGGGACTGAGCACAGACTCAGCCGAACGCCGCTTGGCTCGGTTGGGTAAAAATGAATTCAAATTTCCCGTCGCCACGGAATCCTTGATGCGTAAATATTTGCGGAACTGCTTTCGTGGATTTGGCACCATATATTTGGTGAGTGTCCTGTGCTGTTTTATAACCTTTTTTATGGAAACGCAAGAGCATCCGAACGATGCTGATAAGGAATATTTGCTGGCTGGTACTTGCTTGTTGGTCGCCTTCTTTTTGGGAGGCACACTGCGTTACCTGCAGGAGAATGATGATTATAGTGTGGTAACCACCTTTAAGGACTTGATGCCCATGTATTGTACAGTCGTACGGGACGGTGTGAAGCAGGTTATACTCTCCGAGAGAGTGGTGATTGGTGATGTGCTGGTGGTATCCGGTGGTCAGCGTTTGGCGGCCGATGTGCGTTTCTTTAGTGCCGTGGGGCTGGAGGTGAACAATGTGGCCTTGGTGGGCATCAGCCTACCTGTGGAAATTGATCCTGTGTTGTCAAAGTTTGCGACAAAATAGAATAGAAATAAAACTAAATAGTTTGAGCTAAAACAATGTACCAAAAACATAAACCTATTTCGAAGTGGGTCTGCAGCAATGTGGGATTCGCCTGCAGTCATGTGATGAAGGGCTATGGCTTGGCCTTGGCCATAGCGTGTGGCCAAGATTCTGAAGTGGGTATAATGGCACGCTTGAGCATGGAAAAGCGGCCCAAAAGCAGAGTGCGAAAGCACATCGCGCAGGTGGGTAGATGTCGAATAAGATGCGGAGTAGTTTCGCGTTAAATGTGGTCTGCTCCCTCAGATCACCTACTACACCATCGTGGTGGGCATTCTCCTGTTCTTCATCCTGCTGTGCACCATTTCGATGACCGGCTTATCGGTGCAAGTGATTTTCCAGTTTAACATTGGCCTGATGATAGCCCTTATACCCTTATGCCTGCCCACCCTGACGTACTTTGGCATGGCGCACGCCAAGAGAGTTCTGCTTAAGAAACATTGCTATGTGCGGAATTTGGAAGCCACCAGCACTCTGGGCGTCACCACGGTGATATGCACTGATATGATATCGAATCTAAGTTTTTATAAAACGCGTGTGTCGGAAATCTTTGTGGATGCAGATCTCTTGAAGGCCGAGAACTTGGACTTTGATGCCATAGGTGTGCGCTTCCTGGAATTGATCAGGGTTTCGGTGCTGTGCAACGATGCGACTATCAATCCCGGCACCCTGGGCGTGCCCATGTCGAAGAAGAGCATGTATGGCAAGCATTGCGATATAGCCTTGCTTAAGTTTGCCCTGCCCATTGTCCAGGATATTGAGCAGTTGCGGCGCGATCATGAGAAGGTGGCCAACAAATCCTCTGGACGGCTGGATCCTGTACAGGTCACAGTGCACCGGACCAGGGATGATGAAGGTCAACTAAAGTTCTTGCTACTGATGAAGGGTGCTTACGAAGTGGTCTTGCGGCACTGCAGCACTTATGCGGTACGCGATGAGGAGGTATTGCTGGAGGACGAGCTGCAGTCGTCCATCGAGGACGTGGCCTCGCAGTTGATAAAGGCCGGACGGCGTGTCTATGCCTTTGGCTACAAGGAGTTGGACACAGAGTTTGAATACCTCAGCACATCCCAGACCAGCTATGCCGCCGCCTCGACGAGCATATTCGCCTTCAAGGAGTTCCTGAACGTTAATGCCTACTCGATGCGGTTCTTGGGCCTGATAGCCACACATGATCCGCCACAGGCTCAGCTGACGAAGGCGGTGAGTAAATGTAGATCGGCGGGTGTTAAGCTGGTCATCATCACCAATTCCAAGGGCAGCTATGCTCGAGCCTTGGCCAGAGAAGTGGGCATATTTGTGGAGGAGGTGGATGCTGTGGACAAGGCGAATCCTGACGAGAGCACTGGCGCTCTCATAAATATGGAGGATTATGTAAATTTTCGTATGCATCATCAACGGTTGGAGGTGGAGCAGCTGCTGTTGTCCCACGACGATATGGTGTTTGCCTCCACCACGGCGGCACAGCGTCATATGATTGTCAATGTCTGCCAGCGACTGGGAGCGGTGGTGACTGTCCTGGGTGGAGGTGTGCACGATACACCCGCCATACGTAGGGCAAATGTGGGTGTGGCCAAGGTGGACTCTTCGCCTTCCAGTCAGGCCTGTGCCGATATTATACTGCTGGAGAGTCCATTTGACTCACTGGTGAGTGCCATTGAGGTGAGTCGCCTGCTCTTTGAGAACTTCAAAAAGGCGCTGGCCTATAGCTTTGGCACCAACATGGCCATTATACTGGTGCACTTTTCGTTTGTGATTGTCCAAATTCCATTTCGTGTATTGATAATTGTTCTGCTGATTACCGAGGTGTTTGTGAATTTGGTGAGTTCTTTGTCTGGTCTCAAATGTGTAGGGAAATAAGGCATCATTTCTTACCGCCAGTTACCCGGCTTGACGTTGTTCTTTGAGAAGGCCGAGGAGAAACTTTTGAAACAAAAGTCAAAGATCTCGGATGATTTTATTATCAATGGACGGTATGTAGATAGGGGGTGTGGGGGTGTTGGTTCAGATTGCAGAACTATACTTGCCAACTCTGCTACAGCTTACTTTTTGTGTCCTTCATGCAAGTGGGCTTAATTGAGGCTGGAGCTGTTTTTCTCATCTATTTTATCTTTATGGCTCATAATGGGTTTTTGCCCCGAACTCTGGTTGGTCTTAGCATTTCTTGGTACGATAGTTCGCTGAATGATATAACCGACTCATATGGCCAGGAATGGGTAGGTTAACCAAATATGATTGAATACTCGAATTGGAGTATTATACCATTGCAATGCACATGAAGGAATCATTTTCGACCACTTAAAGTATATATATTCTTGATCAGCATGACAAGCTGAGCTGATTTAGCCCTGTCCGTCTGTAGTTCTGAAAGCTATCTTCACCAAACTTTGCACAAAGTCTTCTGGTAGAAATACGCTGCATATTTCTCGGAACCGACCGGATCGGATGACCTTAACATATAGCTGCCATAGGAACGATCGGTCCAAAAACTAGTTCTAGTGAGAAAAACTTTTTTGTTTTCAATGGAAACGCCACCAAACTTTGTATTTCTTAGTTTGCTATGTTTTCCCATGATTCCACTAAGTTCGGTCGAAATCGGACATCTATATAGTATAGCTGTCATAGAAAAGTAAGGTTAGAAAAATAGTCTTGGTAGACAAACCTTTTTTGTGTTCAATGTAAACCTCTTTAAAATTGTCATATTTCTATTTCAAAAGCTTTCAAACAATTCTACAAAGTTTTGTCAAAATCGAATGACTATAGGTTATAGCTGCCATAGGAAAGATCGGTCGAAAAAATAGTTTTAGTGACAAAAAAATTTGTTGTTTTCAATGGAAACGCCTTGTATTTCTTAGTTTGCTAAGCTTTCCCATGATTCCACTAAGTTTGGTCGGAATCGGACATCTATATAGTATAGCTGACTTGGAAAAGTAGAGTCAAATTAGTGAGAAACACGTGCTGCAAGGGTATACAAACTTCGGCCGAGCCGGAGTTAACTTGCCTCTATTTTTTTGTTAATAACTTGTTTCTTAACATTAAAGACTCGCGATGCACGCCAGGTTTTGGATAACCAGGTATCTTCCATTTTGCTAATGACCCTTATAGCAATGCAGTGCGCCAACCTGATATTATGCAAAACTGGACGTGCCAACTTGATATATCATGGATTTGGTAATATGTGGCTCAACTGTGCGGTGGTGTATTTGCTTTTGTTGTTATTTCTGTTGTATTATTTGGAAGATCCGAACTACTGTCGTCTAATGGGCATCGATGAGTAAGTCAATTTTCCAGTTCAACTTGGCATTGCCTTTTGGTGTCTGTCTTTGCTTTTTTGCATTTATGCTGCAGTGAAATTCCCAAGCAGTTATAGCAAAGCTGGCCTGAGGAGGCAGCTGTTGAGTTGCAGTTGAAAGAGCTTACCCTATCATTCTTTTGTTTTCAGTTTGAGCTGTTTCTTCTCACATATCTGGCCCATGTTGGTATTGCTGGTTTTCTTTGAATCAGCTCGCAGATACTTTTTAAGACAATTTCCGCGCAGCTGGCTGGAACTGACGACCATGTACTAAATTTAATATCAAATAAAAATTGCGTTCAATGGTATTTTTAAAATATTGCATTTATTTCTGCTAAATAGCTCGAAGCTGTGATGGTGTTTTGCTTGGGGTTTTGTTTGGTTTTTTTGTGGGGCTGCAATTGGTTTGTGTGGATGTGGCTTTAGTTCATTTTATTGAGTTCTACTTGTTAAGGACTTTACACGGATTTGGTTTCATTCAACATCAATATTTAATATTTAATATTTAAATATGCCTTTTTTGATTAAATTGTTGAACATTATTTCGTATATAGATATATATATATTAATGCTGGTATGTATTTGTTTTGTATATTGGTTATTTTCAAGGTGCACGTTTTAAGTACGTGCTGTATGAGCTCGTACTCTTTGCTGTCCATTATGGCTGCTCTTTAATACTATTTTCTGTTTTTGTTTAAATGAAATGATCAATCAATTAAGATGCTTGTTCTTTTTTTGGTTTTTGGCTTGTTAAATGTTTCTTAGAGTGCAAACTAGGTAACATTCCTTGACCTTAGATTTTTGGCTAAAACTGCTCATGGCAGGGAACAAAGTTTGTGGAGTTAGTCAGTGTACTTCACTTGCTCTTTTTGGTTCAGTTGTTCAACTGAACTACAACGAACAACTGAATACGTACCCAAGCCACTCATTTCGGTTCACCTACTCATGCAGCGTTTGTTTAAGAAGCAGCTGGAGAAATCAGACTGGGGGGAAATGGAAGTTTAAAGCTTTTTCTATATTATTTTTTGTTCTTCGCTTTTTCAATTAATAACTTTATATAACAAAATAGAATTCTTCTATGTTCTTCGATGTCTTGAAACTTTCTATGTTCTGATGAAGTTTTGCTTGAAGAAACTGAAACCGAACTCTTGGATGCACTGGCAAAGCAAGCGGAAGGCGGTGGGATCTGGGACTTGGATTTGCTTCTTGGATATCTTGATTGACTTATCATCTGAGTTGTAAGTACATTTATGTGTGTCTTGTCTTGTATATTTGTATCTTTTGTGTGTATATTTATTTAAAGTAATTTATTTAAAGTAATTGCGTTTACATTTTTTTGTTTAAGACTATTGAAGTTTTCTCTTTGTTTCTTTAATTTGACACTAATTTAGTTTTGGTTTTCGTTTAATTTCGTTTAGGTAAATAAAACAATGCCTTGAAAATATTCCGTCTTATTTATTTCCAAATAAAATTTCTCTTGTGTGTATAGACTCTCGAAAGTTTTGTATAGTTTTAGTCCCTAAATCGAGATTTGCGTTCAACTACAAAAACATTCAATTCAACAATTCTTTCGTTTAGCGTTTCTGTGTGTCTTTAAAAGAAGGAGGCGGGGCAAATTGTAGTCGGTCAGGTTGGACCATCAGTGCGCGGCTTGAAGTAGTCAACATAGGGTTAAACCCCTTGGGCCAAACTCTCCTTGGGCAGAGCTATGATTGACTGATCCACAGTCTGGTGTGGTATGATGAAGGGGGAGGCCAGCATTTGCAAGGGTCTGAAACGGAGGCACACTGTACCATCAAAACAGGAGGAGCCACATGAGCAGCAGGCCTACTACTTACTCGCCAAAACTGGTTGTGGTGACCATGGGCGGTTGTCGTACCGAGTGCAGCGCCTGCGAGTTTTTGGCCCTGGCCAGCAGACTCATCACCGTACGCTTAGTGGGATTCATGCCGGAGCGTGGCACACCCAACAGTGGACGCTTGCGTCCCAAACCGCCGCCGCCGCCTGCTGTCGGAGTCGAAAAGTGATTAGTCCCATACGGCATACTGTTCGGATGCTTAATTCTCTCACCTATGTTGATGGTTTTCACATTACGCAGTGCCGGATGCAACAGGGCGCCGGGTGGCTCCAGCAGTGTCAGTGTCGATGTGGTGGCATCTCCATCGCCGGCCATCTGCAAGCCCGCTGCGTTGGCCTGTGCGTTGGGCAAACCTGTCATGCTAGCACCCATACCTCCTGGTGCCGGCTTTAAGAGTCCACCAATTCCAGCTGCTGTCAGTTGATGTTGCAACGCCACCGCCATGGCTGTGGTATGGACTGTGAATGAGTGACAGTTGGTTGGCAAATGAAACTACAAAATTGCATTTCCATGGCAAAATTTATTCAGAATTGAGAATGCGACGAATGGACTCTAAAATATTACTTTCTAGTTCTTTAATTTATGGTTTCTACGTTTTTAAACCAAGCTAGCCGACGTTTCGCTTCTGCGGTTGTACTTATGGCTGGCAGTCCAATTTGAATTCGAATAGAATGTGATAACATAGCTATTAGCACTCTTCAATAACCACACTAAAGATAATTGTCGATTTTGGCAGTCGTGCCTCTAGAACTGTATCAGAGAAAATTTCAGAGCATTTATACATTTAAGTATGGATTTGAGTTCGCACACTCAGCTTCAATAAAAACAAGATTGTTTTCCATTTAAACTTTTCTAAAAGTTGCATTACAAAATGCCTTCTTAGGCATTATGAATGCCTTTCTGCCCTTGCAAAAAGTAGTTTATTTTGGTGAAGAAGTTTGCAACGCATTGAAATATTCACTTCCAACCTCATAAGCTATATATATATATACTTCATTTAGGCCGATGAGCTAAGTCGAGAGAGCTTCGTCCGTCCGTATGTCAGTCCGTCTGTCTGTTTCTAGTCTCTCAGTTTTAAAACTATTGGGCGGAAGCTTCCAGCCGAGTCATCTTTCGACTATACCCATCCCACATTTGGAAGATAATTTAAAAAGGAATTACCTTAATGAGTCTTCGAGCCCTTTTGATGATCATAAATAGAGGAAAGTTAGCATCGGCTCGACTGTGCCTTGCAGCACGTTTTTCTAACTAAGAAGCTATGGAAGCTATACTATTTAGATGTACGATTTCGACCAAACTTATTGGAATCATGCAAAAGCCTAAGAAACGATCTTATAGAATCTTTGAAGTCGATTCCTTTTAAAACATAAAAGTTTTTCTCAATAGAACTTCATTTTCGACCGATCTTTCGTACTGCAGCTATATGCTATAGTCAGCCGATATTGACAAAATTTGGTAGAATTTTGTGAAAGTATAGCAAACTTATAAATCTGGAGTTTGAAGACGTTTCCATTGAAAACAAAGAAGTTTTTCTCACTAAGACTACCTTTTAGACTCTACTTTTCTATGACAGCTGTACCATATAGATTTCCGATTTCGACCAAACTTAGTGGAATCATGGAAAAGCATAGCAAACTAAGAAATACAAAGTTGGGAGGCATTTCCATTGAAAACAAAAACATTTTTCATACTAAAACTAGTTTTTCGACCGATCATTCCTATGGTAGCTATAACCTATAGGCATCCGATTTTGACAAAACTTTGAAGAATTGTTTGAAAGCTTTTAAAATAGAAATATGCCAATTTTAAAGAGGATTACATTAAAAACAAAAAAGTTTTTCCTAATAAGACTACTTTTCTAACCTTACTTTTCTATGGCAGCTATACCATATAGATGTCTGTTTTTGACCATACTTGGCAGTATCATGAAAAAACATAGCAAACTAAGAAATACAAAGTTTGGAGGCGTTTCCATTGAAAACAAAAAAGTTTTTCTCACTAAGACTGAAATATATATATAGAAAAATATATATACTTTATGTGGTCGGAGATGCCTTCTTCTATGCGTTGCAAGCATCCAGACATCCATTTTATAGTACAGCTGCCATTCTGAATAATAGTCTTAGGCCCGATTTCTCAAAGGTTCCGGTTAGCCAACCACCAAGTCAGATTTGTTCGTCAAGATGACGAGCGGTTAAGTCATTTGCTTTTCTCAGCAGCAGTTTCGCCTGATATCGGCAAATGCCTATCGCTGCTTCAGTGTGACCATACTGTTTGACTAAACTAACGAGTACACAGCTGACTCGGTTTGTTTTGTTTGTTTTTTAATGCAATTGGTTGTTGCTGGTCATTGTTTTGCGTAAAAGTAGACAAAAATACGATGTTCTGCCTCATCGAATTGCATTTCCATTGCGTGGAGTTGAAAAATTCGTTTATTCATAATCAGTTTGTGTTGCAGCAAATACTACAATAAACAATGCAAGTGTGCGGCCAGCTGTTTGTATATCGATAAGAATATTGATAATTTCATCGGAGCTGAGCTCGGTGGATGAGCAGCGTTTAAGTTTGTTCCTCCGGTTACGCCACATATAGTACATCATGAGACACTCAAATTCAGTTAAACTGCCTGTCAAGTTGACCAACCGGACTTTGAGAAATTGGGCCTTGGTAGGAAAAACTTTTTGGTTTTACTTGATACAGTCTTACATTAGAGTTTTGTTAGAATCGGAAAATCATAGCAAATAGCCATCATACGAATGATACGACGGAAACAGGGCATAAGTAGAGAAAAAATAAGTTGATCCTAAACCTGACTATTTTGAATGTCTTGCGACTTTACAGGCAGAACTTGGCCAAAGCGGGATAACTCTATCCTAACCTATTTTATATTTTTGAATTCTTTAGCTCGGCTTTATTTAATGAGCAGATTTTGCCAATTGTGGTCGAGTTCAGAATAACAAAATGAGAATTTAGTTTAACCATCTCGTTGTTATTCCATGTTTCAGCTAGCTTTAAAAGCCAATGGATTTGCATTTTTCCAATCAAGAGACTAAACGAACCAAATCATGTTTTGTCGACGAAATTGCCTGACATCTCCCACCGAGCAACATATATGTGTTCAGTTCTGGATTTTGTGCCCAAAAATTGTGCTATTGCATTCATCAGTTGTGTTTTTGGTAAATTTGGCTAATTATTGCTCTACTCACGTGCCGCTGCTGCCGCCGCTGTTGCCGGTGTGGCCTGTCCCGATAGATGCTCACCGCAGGCTGCATTGGCTCCGCTATGTGCCTGCAGCAGCTGATGGAATGGATGATGATGATGGTGTGGTGGCTGGTGCTGCTGCGGATGTTCGCCGCTACTGCTGCACGACTGGCTGCAGTCGAGCTTGTCCGCGGAGAGGCAATCCATGCCGCTGGCATCGTTGTCCGATTTATCATCGTTCGATGTATCCATATCGGCCAGTCCGCGATTACCGTTGGTGGTGGGGCTCTGGGAGTCATCCAGGTGGCTGCTCAGCGAGGGTGTGGACGTTAATGCCTGCATCTCCCACATCTGCTCCTGCCGTATATCATCGTGGTAGTCCTGGAAGGCGCAAATGTGTGGGAGTGTGGGATTAGTTGGATTTGGCGGCCGCCTTGGGGCATGAAATGTGCAATTAAATTTAATTCTGGTTTTTCTTCTGCTCGTAATAAATGTGCATTTTATTGGATGTCAATTAAAAGTTTTTTGCGAGGACATTTCACCCGTTCGCCAACTCTGGCATCTCTCTCTGCTCTGCTCTGCTCTGTGGCATGCGTGCGCGTTGAGGCAGAGGAATGTGTACGTGTGAGTGCTTAATGCAATTACAGCAGGTGGGGCGAGGAGGAGCCGACGGGTTCCTCCTCCCCATCCCCGGGGTGTCAAAAAAAGATACACACAAATTGGCACTGAAATATTCGTCTATATATTTTTCATTTAGCTATCGCTGCTGCTTCCTCCTTGTCCTCCTCAACTTGTCAACAGGCAACATAAATCGTAATTCCAGCTGTCATAAACAATCCGTGGTAAAATGATGACACGTGACACCGCACACACACATTGTCTGCATCGTAACGCAGGCAATTTATCTAAATTGAAACACTTTCTCTTTGAAGTGCCACAGCCGAGTCTAAGTTATAAAAATCCAAAATAATTTCTATGCAAATTTTTGGTGCTGTGTGTAATCAGATCAGAATCACTCAAAAGTGTGCTAGGGCAAGGGAGAGAGAGGGAGTTTATGTTGTTGACAGCTGGCTGTCAAAGGTTTGTACCGGGATGTCAATATATCTCAGGTTACCCCAAGTGCTGATAGGGGGGGGCGGGAGGATATTGGGTTTGTGCTGAGGAGGGATCTTTCACGATTTAAACTCTTAAAGTCAGGAATTTTATGCAGCAGCGGCTTTTCTTTGAAGCTAATTCCCCACTTCGTTATGTCAATTATTCACACCAACTTAAATACCGACTGCTGTATTCATGTGAAGCATCCATTCCTTTGAAACAACTCCCTAGTCCTTGAGTCCTTCAAATGTTTCCTTCCTGTTTGCCACACATTTCTTAAATTCTGTTTCATTGCTGAAGCAAGCAAAATAAATAAATAAATACATAAAAATATCTCTTCGGGCAAACTGAAATACGAGTGTACACGTTATGTGGATCCAGAATGATGGCAGGACATGGCGCATGGTGGATACGTAGTAAACGGTTAACAGTTGTGTCTCTCCAAAGAGGGGGGGCGGGGGGCTGTGGGCAGAGTCGCCAAGATGCACATAGCGTGTCGAGAGCCACACAATGGACAAGCAGAAGAAGAGGCAGCCAAGTTTATGGAGCGCATGCTGGCACACCAGTTAAGAGAGAGAGCAGGGGAAATGGGAGGTAAATGTAATTACAGCACAATGCAATTTAGTCAGTGAAGGAAGCCCGGGTCCGGGTGCATGCCATGAGAACACGAACACGGAAGTTGAAGTCGATAACGAGTGCAACCTTGGTGGAGCCACCGACAAACTTTAAGATGCTCCCCTTGGGTGAGGGCGGAGTGAGAGTTTTAATCATGTTTTTCGGCGGGGCTTAAAAACAAATAAAGTAAATTCCGCGCCACCCCACTCACCGGAACCAGAAACCGACGCACTTCCGCCAGGGCGTAGGCAATGCGGGCGTGTGCCTCGGCGGGTGCCGCAAACGTTGAGATCTCCACGTGCAGGTCCTCGAAAAGATGTGCATACCGACTGTCGCCACTGGCGCGCAGTTCCTCCTCCTTCCGCCGGTCGCGCATTGAGCCACGACCCAGCACGGCCATTTTGCACATTGTGTCCTCCTGCAGACGCTTCATTGAGTTACCCTTCGGTCCCAGAAGCTTGCCCACGAAATTGAACTGGGTAAATGACATAAAAAATGGAGCGCGCGACAAATAAGTTAATCAGGCTGGGGAAGAGATTGGACTTGTGCTTGGGCTAGGGCTTACCTTGGGGTGATCTCGTACCGGCACGGCAACTTTAACGGACACCTTGACGGGTTTGTCGCGTGTGATGTCCAGCATTTTGAGTTTTTCTGTGAAGGGAGAAGGGCGAGGAAAATGCATTAATTTTCGGGGTAATGGGCGCTGAAAAGCATGCTATGTTTTCCGAGAGTTTCCCGAAGCTTCAACTAGCAATTCCGTTTCTCAATCTACTAAGATAATTCCCCACCTCAGAGACACAGAAAAAAATGTCAGAGCAATTGTACTTATCCTACCTCAAGTTCTTATCTTAAGCCCGCACCAGTTGCAGAGACATTTGCAAACAATGTGAACCTTTAAGACAGCTTGACGAGGCGGATAATGCCTGATTCTTTGTTTTTGTTCTGCAGTTTCTGTTGCTGTTTGTAACTAATTAAGCAAAATGCTTCTGCAAACTCGGGCAAGGGAAAGGGACAAATCTGTTGACATGCCCAAACATGAAAACATTTTTGTTTGCTCTCCAGCTCAGGCCGAGGCTCAAGTCTCGGCAAGGCAAGGACTTGCAAACACACACACATACAGGCACACACACTCATTAGCAGGCGAAATGGCTTTCTTAACACCTTTGTCGTTGCCTTTTGCCTAGCCAAATGCAACATTTGTGTGGCCCGTAGACCCACTCTCCTATTTTCCCAGCCCTCGTCTCTTTGGTCTGCTGTCGCTATACGAGACTGTCTCTGGTTCTGTTACCTGTTCCCTGTCAGTGGCGGTAACATACCCAAGTAGTTGCCAGTTGTCAAGCAGAGTGCATTTTGATGGCACAAACACACACACACACACGCTCACACTAATATAAAAAGAGCGGAGAGCTATTTTGGTAAATAGTATCTAGGTAAGTGCAAGTGTGTGCCTGCGAGAGTGTGCTAATTGTTGGCATTGCCTCATAAAAACCATCTGAAAAATATTTCCGTGTCAACAAAAAACCATTGAGGGAGAAAAGGAGACAGTGAAGAGAATAACACAGTCTCCAGTGTAAAACTGGTCTTAAGATCTCCTCTTTTTTGTGTAATTAAATAAAGTCAAGCTTCGCTAGACGCAAACTTGGGCAATTAAGAAAAGGACCAGGGAAACTCTACTTTCCAGAACCAGCTCGGCTTAGGCTTTGATAGCCTTTCTTCACATCATGATGTTGTGGAAATGTATGCTATAGGCAGAGGGAAACATTTCCTATTCTTGATCAGCATCAGAAGCGGTGTCGATATAGCCATGTCATATATATCAAGAAAGTCCCAGTATATAAAGTGCATTTAGTGTTGTGTTGATATAGAGACAGGTTTTATCATTCTTATTCTTATAAGCTTATCCTTATGTTAATCAGCCTTACAGTTCAATCTGCTGGCCAGCCACTTATAAAACGATTTAGGATACTGGATTTTTATACTCTGTACCGTAGGTACATAGAGTATTATAAGTTTGTGCAAAAGTATGTAACATCCAGAAGGAAGCATCTCCGACCCCATAAAGTATATATATTCTTGATCAGCATCAACAGCCGAGTCGATATAGCCATGTCCGTCTGTCCGTCTGTCTGTCCGTATGAACGCACAGATCTCAGAGATGGTAAGAGATAGAGGTTTGACGTGTATGGGACATATGCTTCTTATGTCTGCAGGCAGATCAAGTTTATTTTCAATTTTGGCGACGCCCCCTCCCGCCCCCGCAATTTAGAAAAAACGTCATATCTCCCACAGTTTTGAAGATAGATGGCTTGTTCCTTCTGGACATATTTAGTTATTAGAATAACTTATCGATCCGCCAAAGGAATGAAGAAGATCGGATGAACGGTTTTCGAGTTATGATCAAAAGACAAAATTTCTTGGTACAGAATATGTTATAGTCGGGCTTGACCGACTTTCTTTCTTGTTGTGATTTCAAACGGCAAGGTTTTAGAAGCTATTTCAGGTCTAGTTACATTAATGCTGGCGCCAATAGCTTGTGAAGGCGACAAGCTTTCAAAGAAAAAACTTTATCATTAGATTACCGTCCTGCACTGCAGGCACACACACTACAAGCTGTACCTCAGCCGGTCACGGTAGAGTTTGTGAGTGCCTTGCGAAAATAGTTCATATTTCACTTAAACGAAAATTATGAGATCGAATTAGAAAGGCCTGTCAACTTAACACTACTGACGAATAGAAGGGAAGAAATGGCAGGCATTTCGGCAGTTGGGGATCTCCGAGGACAACGAAGTATGAAGATGAAGCATAATCCAAGTCATTTCTGAATGTTTTCATACTGTAGCACTGAGTAATCTGTAAATGTGTGAAATGGTTTATCCAGTTCTACTTAAATGTTTATCGTAAGACCGATATGCAAACGTCGAGAAGAACAAGTAAAGGCGCTGCAGACGAGTGCACCGATAACAAAATACCCTGTTCATTGGTTTCATTTGTTTGTTTTTTGAATTTGAATGTAGCCGGTTTTTGTAACAGCTATTAAAGGGTTATCCTGGAAGTTGGCCACATTATTTAGTAATTTGAGCGGTTTTCGACCTAACTAACGTCAAGCATAATTGTTTCGCTTATTATTTCGGTGTTTTTTGTCCGATCTGATTGTACTTTTCAAAAAAGATAGATATTGAGACTAGCTTGATGTATACTAAACCACGAGGCTCTAACTTGAATATTGTGGATCTAGTTTGTTTTTTAGGTCTAGGATGTGACGGTTTTTTGGTGATAAGAGGGGGACGGGGGGGAAATTTTCCAAATCTGAAACACACTTGATCTGCGTACGGCATACATCTAGCTTCATGCAAAAATTTGTGACTCTACCTCTTATAGTCTCTGAGATCGACGCGTTCATACAGACAGACAGACGGACAGACGGACATGGCTATATCGACTCGGCTGTACACGCTGATCAAGAATATATATACTTTATGGGGTCGGAAATGTTTCCTTCTCCCTGTTACATACATTCGCACAACTACATGATCCCCCTTTTCCCATTTTCAATGGGGGTATAAAAATCGTATACTGAGGTTGCCAGGCCTACGATAGTTGCTTCTTAGATGGACGTTGACGTACAATGCGCAGTACGTTCAAGAGGCCCATGCGACACCAAGCCGAAGCTTGTTAAGCTCGAGCCCCAGTCAAAATAGCAGCCCACCTCCCGCCCGACCGACCGAGAGTCCTAGCTGCCAACAAGCGACACTAATACCGGAAGGAACATTATAAAGTAATGTTAACTACGTGCTAAATATGTTAAAATACAGGTTTTTAACACAGGAAGCGAATGTTCCGAGTTGATTAAGCCGAAGAGTTTATTGAAATCAGCTTAGAGGACCCTAAAAGTACCCAAATAATCACCCGGCCTCATTAAGGACCCTAAGGTCTATGTGTGACCCCTTTTAAGGTCAGCCGGAACTACCTACCTACCTACCTTAGAGGACCCTAAACGGATCATGCAAAGCATAGTTGGTAGATCAGAGATTAGGGGACAAAGTGATGGGACGATTGCCTAATTTGGCAAACCAACTCTGATGAGTCGATTTAACCTTTAACTAGTCTATGTATGAAGATAAGGATAGGGATAAGGATATGGGAGTAGCTCTACCAGGAAATGCAGCAATAAGAAAAGTGATTCGTCATAATCTTTTATGCCAGGAAACATCTGTTACAAATGCGTTGTGAGTGTATAGAAAGCATCTACAGTTGAAAATTCCCAGGCAAAAGCCTTGTAAATGGAAGATTCATATGAGCTTTTACAATGAACTGCTAAAATCTCGCTTGAAAAAAGAGAAGTCGATGGTAATATAGAAAGGGAAAGCTCAATAGTATCCTGGGGCTTCATTCAAAAAAGCGCAGGCTCCAGCCAAATCCTCCTATTTCACAGAGTTACGATAACAAAGGTAAACTTTGGGTAGTAAATAGTGAAAAGTGTCGTTGCAAATTGTGCAGGACAGAAACGTTAATGTAGAAATGCCTTAAGTCCACAGTCCACCTTTGGACTTAGAAACATAAGAACAGTTTTGTTCGCCTATCGTATCGACTGGTGAACATCAGATGAACGATAACCAAGCTTAGAGCAAATGAAAGAAAGCTGCCTCAGTGCACCAGCAGCCTTGTTTATTACTGCTAAACTACTGAGAACTAACTGAGCATAAAATTTCATTGGTTAAGCGTATACATTTCTGACTGGTCTGTTTTTTCAAAAACGGCGAATCAAATGGAACAGCTTCAATATAAAAACTGAACCATTGAACCGAGAAACCAATGCTGCAAAATTGAACCTTTGGTCTGTAAACGACTGAAAACCACCAGTGCTGCATTTCTGCTGCTAATTTTTGTATTTTTCCTCTTCTTTTGCCCAAAAAAAAAGGATTAATTATTCAGTTCATTCCTCTCGGGACATACTTGAAACGAAATTTGATGTTCGCCCAAGCTTAATAAATTCAAATTTAATTAGCCCAGACAGAAAGATGTCAAAGTAGTCCAGAAGAGGTCTCATTAAAATGAAAACTTTTTAAATAATTTTAATGTAATTAAAATTTGCTTTTAACTCGGTTAAAATTCATAAATATTTCCCTGTACTTTGTTCACAGCATCAGCAATCATTTGCAGCCGCATAATTATAATGGAAATAATTACACAACAATTGGAGCGTTTTACATGCATAAACGTATTCACCGAAATATATTGATTTTGTTGTAATTATAATAATAATTATAATGATCATTTTCCGTTTACTGACGCTGACAATAATAATTTTAACACCGTCCCGGGCCCGGCACTTCGAGGGCAAAGTTTTCGTCGACGGGCCAGGTGAATGCAAATTGCTGGCAGCCTAATCTGCTCTCTAAATTTATGGCCAAAAGGCCATTAAGGTAATTAGGTATGCATTTCAGGAACCCCCATAAATGGGGCACATTTTCTCTCTCTCTCTCTCTTTTATTATCGGAGGGCGATTGCATCAAGTGTCAAAAGTGTGTAAAAGTGTTTGTTGGCCATTATAATGGGGCTGCTAAGGGTTATGGGTCTCTTTATGCTGGCCAGGTTTAAGGGTTTATCTGATTGTGAGTAAGTGGGGAGGGGGGGCGGAAGGCACTTAATGCCAAATCAAATTAAATATCAACTGGCCACAATAACAACAATGGCAACTAACGCTTCCTGGTCTCTTCCCCTTCGGGACAGCTGCTAAGGATTTGTTTAGTCATTGCAATTGTTTCCGTTTACCCAGTTGTTGTTGTTGCTGTTATTATGTTGCAGTGTTCACTTTTCTGTCTGCCTTTTTTTCTCGCATTTCTTTTGTGTTTGCCTTCGTTTGGCTTTTCCAGGTCATTTGTTCAGCCGGAACAAAACTTTTGCTCTGCCTACTACTACTCCCTGATTTTCTACACTCGCAGAAGTCCCGGAGACCCTGGAGGGCAGAATCAGGCACTTGTGTTAACATCCAGGCTTGGCCCCTTGTCACCTCTTTACTTTAACTCGCCCGCTCTTCAGAGCGATGACGTTGGGCATGATTTATTTTACCTTTTTATTATTTCCTAGAGAGGAAGATCCACCTGTATGTGTGTAGGGGTGTGTGTGTGGCTGTGTGGGTGTGTTGGAATAACACAGGCAAATCAAAGGTCACAGGGGAAAATGAAATATTTACTGCAAAATTATTCAATTTGAAATGGAAAAGTTTTTGTATTATCTTTTTTTTGTTGTTGTCAGAGATAATAAGCGACTACTTAGGCGAATTAGTTTCGAAACGAGGGTTGCTTTTTATATTTACAAACTAAACCTGCCCTTTTTAGGCGGCTCGAGGTCAGGTTATACTTTGGCCTAACTGCAAATTGAGTATTTTAGAGAACCTTTTGCTTTGACTCAAAAAAAAATCGAGTATTAGTAAAATAAACAAAATATTCTGAGTAGGTTTATGCTAATAAATGCACAACATTTTCAATGAAAGACATACTTAAGGCATTCCTCTTTTCATTTCAAACTGTCGGCTGTTCCACCAATCGTCATAAACATATTCCCATTTTAATTTTCATCATCTTCTTCTTCAACTTCGTTTTACAGAAATGTCAGTGTTAATGCCTCCGCCAATTCCTTGGCTCATCTCAAATCATAAAAAACGACCAGCGAAACGAGCCTTGGCGGATGAAAGTCAAAGCATCAATGGCTGATGGCTCATTTAAACGTTTCGGCTTCGGTAAAGGACACTGATGATGTCCTGGCGGCTCTGGTTTTACTTCCCCCAGGGACGGATTACCAAAATGCGGCTCGTTAGCCAAAACAAAAGAAACATGAGAAAAGGGAATCGTTGCTGCCCAGAAGCTTACAAGCCAGAGCAACAGCAGATGACATCAAACATTCCTGGTTGCTTAAGCCATTTGTATCCCTTTTTTTCCTTTCGTACGGTATTGTAATTTTAAATTTGGCTCTGTATCATTTGGTCGGGAGCGTCAAGACAAAGTCGTTTGATGGATACTTGAGCTGTGTTTCTTTTATTTCGGTCTTAAAGTTAAGCCTCGGAGTTCAAATGAAAGGCAAACCGACGACAAATAGTTTTGTTTTTCACATGACGTAATCTACTTGTGTTTATGATTAAAATTTTCCCCGTGCCGCCGCCACCCCCGTGTGAGCGATATCGGTATCAGCCAGTATGACGACAGTTTTTACGAGTATGCCAGGATGCCAGGATGCCCGTTGCTTTTATGTTCTTCCTTTAACTTTTGCGTAAACAAGTCAAAGTCGAAAAGGTGGAAGAGGAAAAGAGAGAAAAAAAAGACGATTGTGCAGAAGGGGAGCGTATGAGAATGGCGGGAGGTTTACTAAATGCCCCACGCAAAATCAACGTGAAGCATGCAAAGTCAACAAAATGGTGGTGGCCGGGCCTTCCCTCTAGTTTATTTAACTCGCACTCTGTTTGGCTTTCCGTTTTGTGTGGCCCGCACTTGAGGGTGTCAAGCATTTGATTACGAAGTTATCTACATGGATTTAGTTAAAACTAGACAAAGATAGGGGAAAGCTTAAGTAAATAGTTTGGGAACAACGCAGAGGAATTAAAAAAATAGAGCAAAAAGACTCAGAGATGGAACTGGGTTCTATTTTAAATTGTATTTTATATTCAATTGGAAGTAAGTAACTTTAGTTAGGGGCTGTACTTAAGTTAAGTTTGATATTCAGACCATGTAGATATTAGACTTAAGCTTAAAAAAGGCTAGATATTTTTGGTTTTAAAACAACCTTTGTTCTGGTTTAATCCAGTTCAGGCTTGAATCAAGCAAGCACTTGTTCTACAAGCTTAAATGTGCTCTAATATGCATTAAATTAAATTGCAATGAAGCTCTAGGTCTAGTTTTATCAAGAGACTTGTAATATTCTTGTTAGGGACGCTGCTTTAACAAAAGGGTAGCCCTGTAGGTACTAAACGTTAAGAACTTACTTACTTCTTAAGCGATAAGGCAGTGATTGCCATCAGTAAGTGGTAAGTAGAGCAGGCAGCTATCACCAACTCCCGCAGGGTGCTCACTACTACTACTTACTACTACTTAAACTTGTTGCTTTAGATAACCTGCGTTTAAGTACTTTGCCTTTTGCAACCACAGTTTCACTAAAGGCACACACACTACCCGTTGCACCACAGGCAGCCTTATAGCTCCCCGTAATATAAGATCAGCCCTAAATTGTAAGTTTTTTTTGACACATAGCAGCTCTTTGGTAGATGAGAAATCGTTACTAAAAGTTTGAATATTCGAACTGGCGTGGTATTTCTTTGCAAGCTTCTGTTTTGGCTGGTTGTGGTGCAAGAAGTCGTGGGTTCCATTCCTGAAATCTGATATCTAATTAAACATTTTTCTCCTTAAAAACTTGAACGTAAACGGTCACCTTCACCAGCTATTGGTGCCAGCTATAAAGTAACTAGCAATAAAAAGGATTCTCAAACTTTGCCGTAGGAACTCGGTCTTAAACTGTAGTTTCCCTTCTCTGGTGCGAAAATTAGACGAACACAAGACAAGATTTCCTTAGGGAATTTGTACTCCAATCAAGCAAATTTAAATCAATTCCCCAAAAACTTTCCACAAATATAGTTCATTTGAATGCGCCCCCCTTATAAATATTCCCAGGGCACATGAATTCGACCCATTATAAACCACAATTGTTATGTTTACCTGTACTTTTCAGAGACCTCTCGTCCTGTGTACTTAAACCAGCTTTGGCCTCCATTCCTTTTCCGTTCTTCTTTTCCCTTTTTCTTTCTATTGTAAAATTCCCTTTGTGGTTGACTTCTTGTTACTATTATGGTTTTGAGCTGCAAATAAAACAGAATGTGAATAATCTATTGTGTACATAAGCATGTAATAAGAATAATAGTTTAACAAAATGCATTGAAAGCCAAAAGCCTTTTTAAGTTTTCCCTTCACGTCCCAGGCGTTTTGTGGCTTTCGCGGTAAGCCCGTGTAAAAAGCTTAAGGCAAAACTTTGTAAAATTTTATCATAATGTTGACTGAGAAAACCAAAAAAAAAAGAAAAAAAGAAAGAGAACAAAATCAAACCGCCACCATTGTAAATACTTGACAAAGTAGAGAAATTCTGTCTTAAGCTGTTGCCAAGTTTTGTAATCAAATCAGCTGAAGAAATGCCAACATATTGGAAAACGATTGAGAACTCAGTCGCATTTCCATGTCAATGTTTGACTCTTCAAACATTTGCCCCGTCAAGTATCAGTTTCACAGAGTCAGCAAACAGCGGAGACCTCTCCTATGTCAAAATCAAAATTGTGCTAAAAAATAATTGGGCCCCCCGCCCCCTCCCCCCCAGCAAGCCCCATTAATTCCTAGAGACTGTCAAGTGGAAATTTCTGCAAAACAGAACACTTCAAATAATGTAATATAATTTGTGAATGCTTAAATTTTGTGAGTCATGCCGCTTAATTGCCCCTTAAGATGATGTGAAGGATTTGGTTTCGTTGTTATTTTGGTTATTAAAGTGAAAGTACCTGAGAAATTGCTGAAAGGAGTAAAATGCGGCGGGTGGGTGTGGTGAGGAAAACTTCTTCAAATTAATGACGGCCTGAGCGCGTCTGACAATCCCTGCCAATGTTGGTTTTATTTTCAATGCTTGCTGATACTGTTGTTGTCGATTTCGCCTTCCACTTTGGCCCGTTGAGTTTGACGGATTTGTGCGCAGTTTCAGATTAATGCTGTGTTTATTGTTTACCATTTGAAATTGCGTACAGTGGGGCGTATGTGTAATAATTGTGAAATTTTGGCTATTTTTGTGGCATACTTTTTGGGGCAAACTCGAAATGGAGTGGGGCGTATGAGTAATAATTGTAAAATTGTGTATGTTTTTGTTGCCTACTTTTTGGGGCACACTTGATTAGGAGTGCGGCGTATGAGTAATAATTATTTTTGTTGCCTACTTTTTGGGGCACACTCAAAAAGGAGTGCAATCGACTGACATATGAAATTATTGATATAATTTCCTAATATTAGGGTTCGGTTAAACAAAAATGATAAACTACAAAAACTTGACCATCTGTTTAGCGATTTCTTCTGTTAAATGGTTGGGTTTAGTGCGAGTGAAACCTTAAAAGGGCAGAAAAGAGGCATAAATCATGTAGAAAAACGTTTAGAATTAAGCTCCTCGACTCTAAAACTTTTGAAGTAAGAAATTTAACTTAAGAGCAAATTATATATTGAACATTCCCATGACTGCTTATAACCGATTCCTACCCAAAAACCACGCCATTCCCATAGGATTTGTGTAGTTTTTATGTTGAAACCGATTTTTAGAATATAAAAATTATAGTTATTGTATAAAGCATGAACTGAACTAAGATTCGAACCAAAACATTCTCCCAAAACCCTCGAATCTTTAATTTTCGAACCTTAACCATTGGTTTATTTTGGTTCGAGCCAGTGAACCGGATTTGCAGCCCTGAATTTAACCTACTTTTTCTGCTATCTTCACATTATGGATAGACTAAGTCTTTAAAGCGGCGGTAAGGTTTAATTAAAAAGATCTAATAAGAAGTTCAGAACTACGTAAAAAGCGCCATCCATAATATCCTCTGTTTTTACGGTTCTCGACTTCAAAGCTTATTGAAGTTTTGACTCACAACAGATAGAAGATTAACATATTATATGGTTAATATCTTGTTAAGGCTACGAAATGGTATTTTACCTAACACTGAATCGTAGTTGGAATCTATATATATATATATGAATGTTTGTTTGTCTGTCTGTACTTTATGCCTGCCTAAACTGTTTAACCAATTGAGATGCAACTTTGGGAAATCGCTGACCGCTTGCCCGAGAAGTTTTTAAAGTTTAAAAAAATGGCCGGCAAATGGTTCAAAAACCGCGAAATTTGCGGAATTAAACCATTTATCTGTCTATGAAGAGACTTTGAAGAATGGTTAAACAATTACCGGCAAAGGAAAATGCGGTGACCAGATGAAGAGAGATATCTCGAAGCTTAGAGGCGAGTGACGGACATTGATTACAGCGGACGAGACCGTACAACGCTTTTTAATGTTGCTACAAGGACAAAGAAGAAAACGTTTCATAAATCTCAGACTTTATTAAAGCTATGAACTGGAAAATTGGTAAGTGGGCTAAGAATTTGTAGTTTTCACACTTTCAAAATGGCCAGTTAAAAGTAGCTTTTAAGCGCTTTCATCAGAATCATTTTCTCACAATGCAAAGTATCCGAATGACGCCAAGTATGTAGCTACACTGCAGCTCTATGTTTCAGTACTGCATATTGTATGTTTGGATAAGATTATTTATGAGATTATCATCCTTAAACTGGAGGCAGCATACAGGTGGACAGAGAAGTTCAGAGCGATTTGGAAAAGCAGCCAAAGCAGCAGCAGCCCGCTTGTTTACCTTGTTGATCGCAAATATGCAAATGCTAGCGAGAAATTTATTTGCACAGAGAATGTGCAAGTGCTCTAACACGTCTGCATAATTCTACACAATTCCACCATTTCAAACAAATAAAACTGCAGACAATTTCCCATTTAAATCTTATTTATATTTCACCACTGTGCCGGAGGACAACAGCAGCAGCCGTATGCCTGGTCTTTTGTATGCAAAATTTAACCCAGTGTAGAGTAGGTCGGTCGGTCGGTCGCTACCATCCTTCCTTCCTTATGGTCCAACCTCCACACCCAACTCGATGTCCATGCTCCCTCAGTGCACTCTCAGTGCTCACTCTCGCTCTCTCTCTCTCTCTTTCTCTGTGTCTTTGTGTAGCTTCGTACGCACGATTTAAGGATAACGACGATAGGAATGCAGGAAGCGAAGCAAATATTTACACAGTTGGATGATTTAGATAAAGAAGACATGAACATGAACCATAAAACGAAGAACGCCAAAGGTGGTTTGGCGGGTGAGGGAGTGGGCCGCAAAAGGGGAGAGTTGGAAAGAAAATTTGAATACAATAAAGCGGATTTGGAGGAAAAGCCGTGATTGCCGGAGCGTCATTTCTGGGTTTTGGGTTAAGGGTTTTCAAAATGTAACAAAAAATAAGCTGTTGAACATCAAATTGTAATTTGAAATTAATGCAACTATCTGGTTAAAGTTCCGTTAAAGGAAATTAAATGTTTTGCTGACTTTGAAGTAGAATCGGGAATCCCCCCTCTCACACACACACACACACACACACGTTAACACATTGTTGGTATGCAAAGCCAGTAGTTCCTGGATAATTTATTCAAGCGTATATGGCTTGCAAAAAAACAACAACAACAACACCCGAAATGGAAATGCAAATCTGGTACACACACACACACACCTATCAGCACGCCAGGAGCGAAAGAGAGGAAACCTGCCCGAAATCGGCCCACTCGAATTTCGTATCTACGTGTCAATTCCATTCAAAGCTAAGGGCTCAGCAGCTGGACTCCCTGCTTGTGTATGGAAAACATATTTCAACATTTTAAATTATTTGGCCATTGTGTCAACATTTGAAATTCCATAAATTTCGACCATTTGATGCATACTACCATCAGCATCAGCATCAGCATCGGCATCAGCCAGCATCTAAAATTGTTCCCTCGTCTGTTTATTTATTTGCTTAAATTTGTTTGACCAGTCGGTCAACATGGACTGCATAAAATTGAAATATTCTTATGTACCCACCCACTACCAATCCAGCCCACTGCTTCCTTCCTCTGTTGCCGCCTCAAAATTTCAAACTTTAACTGGAATTTCTGACCGGAAATTGTTTCACAAACGTTGGCCAATTAATTGCGAAAAATAACCGAGAAAGTTTCGTAGTCAAAAGCTGAAGAAATCTAAAATGTATTGCAAATGGTAAGAGGGGGAAAAACAAGCAGAGAAAAATCAAGACAATTGGCCAAAAGCGACTGAGAGTTGGTTAATTGTTTGGTGAAATTGATTTTCTGTTTTCGTAACGGAACCAGGCAAACGAATGCATAAGTAAGAGCACTGAAATTATAAGTGCCATTTCATGGATGCAATGCAGTACCATCATTACTAAACCAGACGACTAAATGAATCCTATCTCTGCTGTGGACTGTTGCCTGTCGGCAGCATCTCCTTGGACCACCTACTAGACAGCATAACGCCCTCCACTAAAACGTTACTCAACACTAAAGTACAAGCCAGCAAATGGACCATCAATTGGTTGACTTGCAAGTCAAATCTCATGATCAGTTGGCTAAACTAAGTTAAGGAGGTGAGACTATATAAGCAGAGCAAGCCATAGCCTCGATAACCGACCACAGTTTGAAGAGCAATAGAACCAAGTCTGGGCCATCAGCAGTTCAATCATTCGTAGAAATGAAGTTGGGTACCTGCTTATTCCCTACCAAATCACCACATAAACCGGAAGGTGACCTCTCTGAACTCTCGGAATGTGTTCGGAAGCTTGTTTTGATGACACAGTGTGGACTCAACCGATCTGTTTGTTTAACGATGCCTCCATGGTAAACAGAAGTCGGTTGTGGGCTTTGTTCACGCACTGGCGACGCAAGTCTTTTCATATCGTCTTGCGAATTGAATTCAAAGCTCTATGCACTGACTTCCAAGTCACTGTTCCTGCTGATATTCATCTCATGAGACATGATTTTCTGATTGCGCAGTGGATTTCGACGAATTCATCGTCCTTTTACTGCTTTGATGGTTTGTGGCATTCACACATTGCGCGGTCGGCTGAGCTTCGCGCGGTCTTTTATCAACATTGTCCTTAAATAAATTCACGTTACGACACACAAAGTTTCGGGTGACTTCCAGAGGGCGCTACATCCGAAAGATTTCACCTTTTTGACTGTAATGACAACACGTTTTTCGAGCAAGCCCCATTCCATGTTTGCAAAAAACTGACGCCATAAACTTTTGATGTAATATAGCATAAGTATCACTTGTCAAATAGCCATCAATTTGGAGTGGATGCGTTCAATGGTACTCGAGAACGAGTGTGTTCAATACAAGAACCAAAGCAAGTACAACTCCTAGCTTGGTTGCAACTTAGCAGGACATTGACAAGAAGCAATCGCTGCCTATATCCTACTTGTAACAAAAAAGCAAGTGTTTACTGCAAAGTTTGTCAGTTTGATTTTCAAATTCAGCTTAGACTCTAAGTCTTAACAAAAACACTCCAAACCAAAACAAGCTACTACAATCAAAGTACAGCAGACCTTAGGCCACCTCAATTCAGTATAATGTCCCTTCGAAATATAAGCTAAAGCATAAATCATTTGGCCTAATCACAAATTCAAGACCTTTTCATCCCTCGTTATCAAATGAAGCATAAAACTAGTTTAGTGGTCTTCTGATAACCTTTGGGACTTTCCCCTTCTCCTACCTATTCTCCCACACACTTGACTACAAAAACTTTTTCATATTTAAACAAATTCATATACGTGTTACATGCATACATAGTACTTGGCACATATATACACAAATATATAATTTTCAACACAAAAAGTCAAAAGTTTGCCCCTTTATTCGTAACCACAAAAAACAAATGGAAGAGCAACGCGTTGGCCACAAACAAAGGCATTGGGCGCACGACTTTTGGGGTTTATTTCTCTAAAAATATGCACAAATTCTACTTCATACGAATAAGTTTTGTACAAAATTCAGTTGCAGACTATACTAATGCCCTCGCAGCAAATGACTAAACATCAATATTCATCATCTGTGGTAATAATTTATCAAAATTAGTTTTATTTGCTCCCAAAGCCTTAAGCTGAAATCACCAAATAAATGGCCTTCCACTCTATTTATTTTCCACCTACCCTCCCCCCCTCCTGCAGGCGCTGTGAGTGAGATAAATCAAAAGCAATTACATTCATTCATTCTCGTTTGTAAGCAGCCAGCCCAATCCTGGCCAGCCCTGGGGGAATGTACAAGTTTAGTAAGTAAGTACATGCAAGCATGTGCGTACACTCGAAAACAAACAAGGTAAATCTAATTATTGACCAATAATAAAGTTCTGAAAGAGTCTACACTAAAAAGTTAAGCTTAGTCTGCTAATATTTGATTGATTTGATTGAATCGAAGTCGAAGTTTTGTTTTATCTTTTCATATTTGTTAAGCTTTTGCTCATCTTTAAAATAAATCAAATTTGCATTTAGATAAAAACTATTTCATATTTGTTATCCAATCAAGTTCTGATTGAAACAAACTGGATTTCCTTAACTTTATTATGCATTTATGTATTAATTCGACAAGAGGGGAAAATGCTCTGCTGTCAATATTTTTGTGGCCAACTTGTTGGTAAATAAAGGCTTATTGGCATCAAAAAATGGGTTTCCAAAGGTTTAAAAAAGGTTTCAGGGTACACTTAAGCTTCTCTTGCTTAACAAGATAGGATATCAGATATCAATGCCAGCTGAAAAGGGGTACGCCTATTTGAATATAAGTATAAGTAAAAGCGCCAACTTGTTACATTTTTAAGTTAGTTTATGTAGTTCCTATTTCCCCAGGTCCTTGTTGAATGCACCGGTGTCGCAACAACAATCAACAGTGCCACGCTGAGAAGAAAATGCCAACACTTCTAAGCATGAACTGTAACATTCAAAATTTTGGACCTTGTCATCAGTTTCCGGAGCTCATAAGATTTCTTTTTATTCCGCTGCAGATTTGGAGCAATTAGAAAACCAAAGCAAAACTTTGAAAGTCCTAGAACTATGTAAAAGATTGAAGTAACCGCATTTAAGTGTGCCCGTACCATTTTCTCAGATAAATACCATAAAACATTCTGCATATTGTATGGTAATAATACTTTTATAATAAAACTTTCGTTAATACATAACTTATATTCAAAAGTCCACGCACGAAACACTGTGTTGGCTCAGGTTCAATATCGTGACAGGACACGTTGCTGGTTGGATAAAGATGAGAGCAAAAAATTTGAAAATTTAACCAAAGACAAAAGACCTGTATTCGATTTCCTCCTACAATAGACCAGTAAATGGTACACCGGCCATAGAGATTAAACTTAGGAACTGAATTAAATGAAAAGTCTAACGATAGGTTTTTACAGATTTTTAATTGATTAAGATACTGACCAACAGTTTGTGTCCTTAAGAGATGGTACCATGTAACAATAAACCGCGAAATATGTCCAAATTTGACAGCACCCTTATCGGGTCATTACGTGGAGATACAAATATATCAAACTTCGTTCTTTGATTCACCAACGATTCCTTAGCTCACGGACTAAAGACATTTGTATACCCTCTACTCTTAGGGTCATATACATCATAAAATATATACATCAATGTGATCAGCATCAACAGCCTAGTCGATATAGCCAAGTCCGTCTCTCCGTCTGTCTGCATAAGCACCTAGGTCTCAGAGAATAGAAGAGCTAAAGCAAACCAATCTTAAGTGTCGGCTGGTATTATCTGCACTCGGATCACACTGAAATGTTGTATATCTCCTACAAATTCTACATCTAAAATCTTCCAAATTTTAAAACAGATCGGATAATAAATGGCAGAGATTTTAACGTTATAAACAATATTGCATACACTTTAGACGTTACGAGGCAGTATGCGCTGCTTGCTAACAGAATGGTGATATGCTTACATTACTGTTAATGCTCTGTTAATTAACATACGTGAAGGGTGTAAAACATTAATTCCCCTGAGTAACAGGTGTATCAAAATCGAACAGGGCCGACTTTAACTTATGCTCTGGTTGTACTAGCAACTGCTTTGGCCAGATAAGTTCTTTTAAAGCTTTGAGTGGATGTATATTATATATGTAGTATATTTCTAAAGCAAATCATGGCGCAGACTATGATATTTTCTAGTTTCTACAGAAGACCTCCTCACGATGCAGTCTAAGCTAGAAGCAGTTGGGATGGGAATAAGCAGTTGGGAATATGTCCAGCTTACCATGTATAAATTACCTATTTAACACGATTGTAGTTAACACAAAGCTCTCACTACTTCGAATGTCTTCGTCTCGTTTCTATCAGTGTACGACTTTATTTGTATTTCCAGTTGAATAATTTAGTTTTTGGCCAGTAATTAAGTCGTAGCAGGTGTGAAATGACTTTGAATCTTTAATACTATGAAATATTTACCTATACGCTCTGTAAGTAAAGTAATCCTTGGCAGGAGGTGGAGCAGGGGCGGCAGCAGGAGCAGCAGCAGCACATTTATGTAAATATTCACAGTCACTTGAATTTTTCACTTTGTCAAATGACAAATGCCTGCAAGCGCTTATATCATTTTTTATTCATTCGCCGTAAACATTTCCACATCCACGGATATTCATTGGGACTGATTAAAGATGCATGCCTCAAGGTGGCAAAGAGACAACAACCTGGTTGTCGTTGGCTTTTAATTTCGGAGAGATAATGTCATCCGTAGTTGTGGCCCCAAACCGCACGCGGAGCACAAGTACAAGACGAGACGCAGACTGCTCAACTGTTTTGGTTAAGTACTTCACAACAACCATCCAGTGGGATGGCAAACAACTTTCACTATTTCGTGGGCGGGTGGGTTAGCACTTGACACAAGATAAACAATTTGTCTCGTTCTCCCTTCCTTCTCTTTCTGCCCGCAAAACGAAATGGGCAGCTTGGCGCCAAACAACACCTGAAGTGCTTGGTTCTTGGTTGAAAAGGATTCGGATTCCCCCGCTGAGATTCGTCCGCCAGGTAAACCGTTTCGTGTGAAGTCCAACGCTTAACTGAGGACTTGGCACAACCAAAAACTCTGCTGTGGATGCTGTGAATGTTGACAGCAGTTTTCAGAGTCTGCGCATTCCATCCTGGGATTGCGCTCACCATCGGAAAACTGGGTACAGTTTGATATACATCAAGCTCATCTGCTTTAGCATATTTCCGTTATGCTTAAAAATTGCATGTTCTTCTAATTGCTCTGACGACTGCAAAGGACTGTGATTAGCCGGGAAATAATGTTGAGCGAGCACTGGAGTTAGCCTTGATGAGCAGCTTTGTGAAATAAAAGTAAAGAAATATGCGAAAAGAATTTCATTGCGTGGGGAAAATTATAAAATAATTTCTTACCAGCTGTGCACTAAATTTTAGTTAAGTAATTTGTGAGCAGTCACAGCAAATAATAAATCTGCTAAAAGTTTATTTCAGTTTTGCTACAACTTATTTTGGTTGAAAATTACTCATACGACACGTACACCACTTTCAAATTTTGTGCAACAAAATATTCACTTACCAGTTTTGCCATTAAACTTGCTGGGATGCAAACCGGCTCTGAACCGCATCGCTTAATTTTACTGGTGAACCGAAAAGAATAGCGGATGTCACTGTAAAAACTACGAGCCGAATCGAAAGCCGCAAGCTTTAGAGTTCGGTTGTGTTTAATCGTATAAGATCGCACCTACCACATAAGAGCACACAGGAAAACCAGTAAATCCAAAAAATATGCACTGGATTTGTCTTTAATATCCTTTTAGGGCCGTTTTCGCATCTTCTACATAGCTGCTATGTCTCAAATAAGCTAAGATTTTGCTCTTTTATTTGTTGGTTTATAATTCAGATAGCTCTATGCGGAAGTTGTGCCCTTAATCATCAACGGAGCTGAAAATCATCCAAATGATGACCATTTTCCACATTCGTTGGATGATTAAAAGGATATTTAATACTTTCCAGTCCAAATGGATACTCTTACCTCTTACCTCTTACTTCTTGAACTCTTCTACTCCAGTTGAAATGAGAACTTCTAGTGTGGGTAACAACTAAAAAAAGTGCTACCCATTGCTTTTGGGACTACCATATTTCCGGCAGTTGTGAAGACGTTAAGGTCTTCAACTGAAAGGCAACAAGTCCCGGGGTTAAGAATAATAGGAATACTATAATGAACCTTTTCAGATAGTATTTCACTTTTCTTTCACATTTTTTTCCCAATTTAAGACTACAACATTGCCAATTGAATAAGGTGCCTAATAAAGCTTCATGGTTTTACTTTCTAACTAATTTGAAGGACATATCCACTAAAAACAAAAAAGTTTTTCACACAAAGACTACTTTTTTTACTCTACTTTTGTATGACAGCTATACTATATGGATGTCCGATTTTGACCAAACTTGATAGAATCATGGTAAAGCTTAGCCAACTAAGAAATATAAAGTTTAATGGCGTTTTCTTTGAAAACAAAAAAGTTTTTCTCACTAAAACTAGTTTTTCGACCGATCATTCATATGGCAGCTATTAGCTATAGTCATCCGATTTTGACAAAACTGTAAAGATTTGTGTGAAAGCTTATAAAATTAATATATGCCAATTTTAAGGACATTTCCCTTGAAACCAAAAAAGTTTTTCTCACTAAGACTACTTTTCTGACTCTACTTTACTATATAGATGTCTGATTTCGACCAAATTTGGTTAAATCAGGGGAAAGCTTAGCAAACTAAGAAATACAAAGTTTGGAGACGTTTGCAATAAAAACAAAACAGTTTTTCTCACTAGAACTAGTTTTTGGACAGATCGTTCCTATGGCAGCTATATGTTAAGGTCATCCGATCCGGCCGGTTCCGACAAATATGCAGCGTATTTGTACCAGATAACTTCCCGCAAAGTTTGGTACCGATAGCTTGAAAACTGACGAAGGAGATAGCCAGTCGGAAATGCTTCCTTACAAGCATCTGAACAATTTCAATATACCCTCTGCTAGGGTATAAAAAGAAGCATTGCCCCGCGAATGTGCTGGACTTTTATTATATATCCGAGCTCTGATTTGTGTGGAAAAGTGTATTGTATTCACTGATCTTCATTATTTAAGTTTGTTTTTAGTCCAAAGAAACAAAATGTAGTCTGAGTAGTTAAAGACATTTTGCAGATTTATCTAACACATGAATTTTTCCGAAATATTAAAGAACTATAATATATTACATTACCGGTATGCTGAAATGGTTATCCATTATGCTTAAAGTCCATTCAACTCAAAGTTGTTCCGCAATATTCAAACTATACAGATTGACTGATTTTCTTGTCTTGTTTTTTCAGGCTTAAATGGCGGAAGTCTTATAGAGATTCCAGTTGGTTTTGCAGTGTTTTGTGTTCTATAATATTTGATGGATAGGTTTGTTAGCCAACTAATAACTTCATAAGATGCTACCTGCTAAGATGCTCTGCCCCAGCAGAGCATTTCCAGTTCGCTTCCGGCTTTGCATACTTGAATACAACTAATTTTGGTAATTTTTCTCACCAAATTTCTGGCCAGCGCCTGAAGCGCGAGTTTATTACATTTCTCTGCTTGACCACATAAGACCGTTGGGCATTGGTTTAAGTATTTAATATTTCGGGGGGGGGGGGGGGGGTTTATTTTTTTTTCTTATATACTTTGCCTCTTTTGGCTTTAACCTCATAAAACATTTTGTGAACATTGCAGCCTCTGGCACAAATTTTAATTAGAGTGCGCCAAGCAAACATTGCTCGCCTCTGTCTGCAGCAGCACCTCTTCGTTTCGCTCTCCCACACACACACACACACCCACACTTTCACACACATAAGTGTATAGTATATAGGATACTTTAGGGTCTCCATTTCGCACACAATGTTTATGTTTGTTTGTCATACATAGGAAAAGTCCCTGGTGCATTGAACGGTATCCAAATGGGACCCCACAGCGTTTTGTGTTCGACGCCGGGTGTGGATAAGCAGGGTGTGTGGGGGAGATGGGGGGCGCTGTGCCATGTTGCAACCACAATAAACAAGCGTGCATTTTTGGCCAGCTGCTGTGGCCACCACGGTTACTGCGAACTTTTTTTCTAGCTTTCCTCTTTTCAAATTACTTGTTTTTTTAATGCAAATTTGGCTCGCCTGTTGTCGAAGGTAAAATGCTGAATGCAGTGCCTCACCCCGTCACCCGCCACCTGATCGTGATCAATGGGACATAGCATTGCAGGGCATTGCATATAATTAAGATGAAAGAGGCAGGATCAAGCCTAAATTAAATAGATGCGGCATATAAATCCGAGGAAGCCGGGGAAATGCAATCATCTGGGTGTTGTCTGCTCTTTGGTCATATATTAATTACCTTTGACTGTCACATGTCCAACATATTGCAATCAGAGCATGCAATGACAGTTGTTGAATGACATGTTGCAACCTGGCCAGGAACTGGAACCCGCCCTCCCCCCTTCCCCTACCAAATAGAAAGTTTTAATTGATTTTCTGGCATTGCATGCTAGAAGGAACAGCTCGGGGAGATTCTCTTAACGCTTTTGCCCGGCCAGGCAGAAAATCATAATTCCAGCAAGAAGTAAACATGGAAATGGAAATGGAGGACAACAATTTTATGCTTGGCTGTAAAGTCAGTAGCTGCTGTTGCTGCTGCTGCTGTTGCTGCCTCTGCTCGATTTTCGGCTTAGAACTTTCCGCTTTCTGGGCTCCGGGGGGCGGATGAGCTGTGGAGGTAGAGCCCGTAAAGTTTAGTTTTAGTGCCAGTGCATTCCTCTCCTCAAAATAAAGGATACAAAGTGGTTTGTGTTTTGTGTTGCTCTGTGCCAAGATTCCGACAACACACATAAAGTTGTCAGCCACTCGAGCGTTTGCCAGGAGCTGCCAGTCTATAGGCACAGGAGGACATGGAGCGATGGGAAGCCAAATGTGCCATTTATAATTTAAGCGGGATTAAAGTTTCCTTACAATGGAAAACTTTTGCCACAGAACATGCCGCGCTTCAAAAAATAGGCAAAAAAAAAAAGGGAATATAGCGACGAAGGAGAAACTTTGGAGGAGGCTGGAAGAGGTGCAAGTTGGAGGAGTTGGCTGCAAATTTGACATCAAGCTCTCTAGACACCGACATACCAAAGCGGATTAGGCAAGTGCCCAGAAGACAGACTCTGGTTACCAGATTGGGTTCTGATATGGATTTTCGCTTTGAAATCACAAGGTTTCCACATGGCTTAAAAGTACAAGCCGCATAGTGATGTTCCGGGTGACAATTGAGGGAGGTTTAAGAAATTACAACAAATTAGAAGGAAATGCCTTAAAAATGCATTAAATAATATACCAAAAATTAAATGAGTTAAACACTTGGATCGAAAGGAGCACGGATCTTTCAAGTACCTTTCGTTAAAAACTTCAAACCTTCATTATAATCTACACTCTTTATACAGCTTATACTATTCTAGACCCATAGGAAACTTCAGCAAAATTTCGAGACTTTGTAGACCATTCGATCTTCCTATATACCCAATACTTACCCGCCTTCTGGAGTCATCCATTAAATCATCAACATACTCAATACTTATATTAGGAGCTTTGCGCTTTTCTGGACCTTCGATCTACACCATCTTTAACTTATTACAAGTCTTCAAGACAATCAAAACTGTCATATAATGGTTGCATTTGTCCCGATTTTTGGTAACATTTCGGTCTTCACCTCCTATTTAAGTGAATACTATTGATATTTATAAAGTCTTTATAACAATAATAGTTCTCTGTTCCACCATTTCAACACCAGCCTGTCTATGGGCTACTGCTTCCACTGCTGTCTCCGCAGCTCTTTGGGATTTGATGTGTTTTGCGAGTTGCTGCCGTCGATTGCTAGCCTGCTACGGCGTTTCTGCAACCCAAAACCTGGCCAGCTGCTCCGATTGAAATAGTCTCCGCAGCTCTGTAGGATGCAATGTGCATAGATAATTGCTGTTGTCGATTGCTCACCTGCTAAATCGTTTCTTCAGATCTCAGCCTAGCAGCTTGCTCATTGCTCAGCGATTGAATTAGGCACAGGAGAATCGAAAAACTTACCTATCAGGGATGCCCAAGCACGAAACTCTGTGCTTGCCCATGTTCATATCGTGACACGACAGTTTGAATAAAAATAAGATATACAATTTTGAAAAATTTAGCAAAGATTAAAAGGTTTACTGCAATTTTTATACTACATTTCCACCTCCAATGGAGCAGGGGTTGATACACCGCCCATAGAGGTCAAACTTAGACACTCAAACAGCTGTTGCCGTCGATTGCTAGCCTGCTTCTAAGCTTATGCAGATCTGAACATAGCCTGCCACTCCTTTTGAAATAGTTTGAAATAGTCTCAGCACCTCTGTGGAATGCAATGTGAATTTGTTGGTCTCGATTGCTCGCCTGCTCTGGCGTTTCTACAGATGTCAATCTGGCCTGCCGCTCTACTTACTCATCGCTTGGTGCTTGCTATTATTCAGCTTGGGAAGCAATGTTGCCATCGATTGTTCGCCTGTTCTGAGGTTATGGCAGCTCTCCGAGCAAAGAAGCTTCTTGACTTCTTATTAGAGACAAATTAAACATTCTATTTTTGGCACATTTTAAAATATCAGAAAATTTTAATTTTATAATATTTGAAGGTTATTTCTTTGTGACTTTTAAACTTCAAAAATATTGTAAATTTCGCGGATATTCTGACCATTAATAGAAGGTAAAACAACCTACTTAATGTACTTGCGATGTGTGGAAAAAGTTTATCCAAATCCAATAAGTAATTTCTGCTTAAACGTGGTCTTTTATTATTTGAGTAACATTTCATTTCCATTGCACTTCCCATATCCTTCTAACAAAAAACCGGCAGGTGATTCTTAGGTGCAAATCTAACTGAGAATGCTCACGGCCACCATGGACATTTTTTGTGCCAGAACATTTTCCCTTTTGGCCAGCCGAGATGAAGATTTTGAAGCAAATGCAGTTGACCCTCTGCTTCCTCTTTTGCTCTGCTTTTAGCGCAAAAAAAAGCACGTGTAACAAACAACAACAACAAGCAAAACAACAACAAAACAAGCCAAGCGCGCAGCAATTTCGCAAATTGTCTTGAAATGGGGAAAATGCTTTTGCAGCCGCAAAAGAGCGGGTGGCAAAAGCGCTCGGAAATGCCGCCGGCAGTTGTTGGATTAATTATGAAAAATACCCACGTAGCCTGTGCTTAAAGAGAAGGTGAGAACATTGTTGTGCAGAATGGAAAAAAAAGAAGAAGGAAATGCACCCGGCCTGTCATCAGGGTCCGTCCGCCCGTTTCGTGTTTGGGGGTCAGCAACTTAATTGTCTGTTAAGTGTCACAGTGCGCGGGCAGAAAGCTGCTCGGATTTTGGTTTAGGGCCGTGGCAGCTGGCAAGCAAATGCAGTTACATTCGTACCCAGGGAATGGGTGGGAATGCGCAGTCAGTTTCTGTTATGACACACATGGCCGCACTTGCCACACGTGCGACGCACACCTGACACCCAGGGTGCCAGCTAATTTGATGTGAGGGGAGAGGGAAATGTAGCTCTAAGCGTGTCCAAGGTCCAGGTTAGTTGCAAAAGAATCAGCAAGTCCTTTTTTCTCTGAGTGTGCTCTCCAAAAACCAATGAGGGAAAATGTCTAGCAAAGTCGAAATTCTGGCTTGATGCTTAGTGTCAACTTTTTCACTTTATTGAAGGATAACCACATAATAGACATATTAGAACCACTTTCACGCACACAAAGTGGGCCACTCCCTCCCCCCTCTCGCTAAGCCAAAAATCTCCTTTCACTGGCGGCCAAGTCTGCCCACACAAGTTGGCTGAATTTTTAGTGGCTTTGATTTTCAATTACCTCTACTTGATTCATATGCAATGAAAGCCTGCCACTGCCCCAGCTGTCAGTTGAACGGACACCAGACACATTTCTCCCATTGAAGTGTACGTGGTTGGGCTAACTCTCTACTATGGCCTTGGGTAAATATTACAGCCTGCGTCGGACATGAATGATGGGGCGAGAGCGTTGTAAAACACTTAACCGTGATGGAGCCGTGCGGCGCAGGGGGAAGAAACCAAAAGATGGTCAGCAATTCATTGTTGGGCATTGATGAAGTGGACGAGCTGGTCGACGCGGCCTCACGTACACACACACACACACACACACACGGTGTATATACAGGCAACACACACTCCATTGAGTCTCGGCCAAACACATCACACTCTTTGGCAAATTACCAGAAGCCTTGATTAACCCAAAGGGAGCGCCGTTTATGGAGCCGAGTTCGAAATTGAAATGCATTCTCGGGTCGGAGAAGTGCCTTGTTCAATGGACCAAACGGAGGATACTTCGTGCCTTCGTTCTCTTTTTTTTTATTAATTAAATTGCTCCACGGTGGGAGCTGCCCCAGAGGTTAGCCCAGGTTTTTGCCCTCGAATGGAAAAAAAACAGTCAACGCATCCGTTTAGTCATTAGCTAATGGCATGGAATTGCTGTTAAATACTTGAAAACCATTTGCAGTGGATAGCTTTCTGGTGATCCACCAAAAATGAGAAGAAAATAAAACCAAGAGAAAATAAAAGTCTATAAAAGCGGAAATACCGCAAAAACCTCCATTTCCAATTCAGCATTGGCCAAAGGATTTTCAGCATTTATTATGATTGTTATTGCCTTTCAGAGCATTCTGCTCTAACCGTGGCGGAAGTATCTGCACTTGAGCAGGGAGTTGACTAAAGAACTGCATTAAATTTTATTACTTGCATTTAGTTGGGAACGTAATTTGAACATGAAATATGGGTTGGCTTACTCGAGTTGCTAAGTCTCTGGTTTTTGGTTCGAATAGTGTGAAAAGCATCAAGTTGATTCATCTAGATCCATCACCAGCTAGATCTATCCCTATCTATCTACATGTTCTTTCTAGCCCTTTTGATAATTACAAAGAGATTATTATCATGTGCGATTATAGGAAGACTCGAAAATGACTCGTGCACATGCATCAAAATGTGATCTTATGAAAAACGACTCTAAAAAAATATCCAAGTGACTCGAAAATGAGTTGAAACTGATCAAAAGATCGGGTTAAAAACAACTTTTCAAGAAGAGTCGTGGCCAGGGTAGTATCATAGTCATAAGTGCGCTCATTTTCTGATCTGATACTATAGTCGGGAGAAATAGTTACCCTAGCTGCGAATCTTTAAGAAGAGTCATTTTTAAACCGTTCTTCTGGCCAGTTTCGAATCATTTGAGAGTCTTTTTTTAGTCGTATTTGACTAAATCACATTTTGAGCGTATTTATGGGTCATTTTCGAGTCTCTGTTAATCACGCATGATAGGCATTTCTATTTAATCATCAAAAGAGGTCGGAAAAGACTCATCAAGGTGATTTTTATGAAAGTAATCTTCCAAATGTTGTGTGGGCTGAATTATACCTTCCTACGCATAACATATCTCTCTCTCTCTCTCTCTTTCTATCTCTCCTTTGCCTCTTGCAGAACTAATCACATGCATTAAATTAATTGTTGTGCGAGGAATGATCTCGTGTGCATCAGACAGCCACACAGCATCAGGCGATAATTGGCCTTCTGTTTCGATTTCCTGTGTTTGGTTTCTACATCGGAACTATTTGTTTCATTTGTATTGGTGACTACGCGTTCTTAAGGTGACGTTTGGCAGCTTTGGAAGGCATAAAATTATGCTTTAGTTCACTATTTTGTTTGTTCTGCTCGTCACATCCCAAGAAACACAGGCTTACAATCTGGCAAATTAAGTTTTTGTCTTTCAGTTCGAATCCATTGACTGTTTTTCTCCAGCACGTTTGGTTCAAAAGATATTTGGATGAGGGTTTGGTCACATTTTAAAGACCTGTTGCCACTTTTATGGCACGTTCAGTCACACTGGCAGACGGACAGATTTTTGTATCCCCGTTAACTCGAAGTCTATTTAGACTTAGTAGAATACATGGAAATATGGACGGATTTCTTCAAACATATGTGGCTCCAGTCAATTGTTCACAAACCTATGACATCTAAAAATATGGCAACCAGCCAGTGGACATGTCAAACTAAATTGGTTTCCTATTATTATTAGTAAGAATGTCGGTCAAGTCCGACTATAATATACTCCGTACCTCCCCTTATTGTCACACAAAGTGTTAAGGTGCACTCAAAAGAAAAAACAAGTACTTTAAGTTCAAGTTAGTCAATAGTATGTTGAGTACGAAAATACTAAGTTGAAGTATATAATTCTTATTCCAAGTACGATTTTCTCAATCCGGAAATACTTGATTTTGGACTGTTTCAGGATATTTCCAATCAATTTCAAATCTTTTCGATCATACTTTTAGGCTGCAATGGTCTGAAATTAAGCACGATTAACTCTCAAAATAAGTATAAACCATTTAAGAAAGTTCAGTAATTTATATTATCAAACCTTAAACATTCTATATAGAAAACAAGAACTCTTCAAACAAGTACAAAATGTTCTTGGTTTGAGTCCTTGAAATTCTAAAGCTATTCTTAATTGGTTCTGTTTAAGATGAGGTCTCTGTACTAAACCAAAGAAGGCTGAAAATGTTCAAGGGCTATTATATAAGCAAAAAACTAGATAGAATGACTTAAGTTCGAAATTGACCTTCACTTCAAAACAAAAGTGTTAGAACCAGTTGGGAATTTAAGGTAGCGAATCGCTTAAAATTGACTCCTATTTTCTGTTGCACACTTTTTGGGGCCAGCTTACTCAATTTAAGTACACCCAAGAGCGAATCACAATTGAAAGTTTAAGTTCAAAATCGATTTATTTGTATCCGTTCAGCTGCCTTATAAAAAGAATTTGTCCCATATCACTGAGATCTGTTTGTTCATTATTTTCGAATTTCCTGAACCTGATATGAAAAGGTAATTTAAATATAGTGACTACAAACAAATGCGCTAGCTTCTTTGATTCGATTTTTCTTCCGATAAGTGGACGAAATATCGGTAAAACATTTTGTAAATGTAAAAAAGACTTTTCCCAATTGACATTAATCCTTTGTTTCGCTCTCGAACCATACCAAAAATATAATTTTCTTGAATATTTTTAATTGGTCACACTTAAGGCATAACACCTTCGGCTTTTCTCACATTTATTCGCCTTTTCAGCATGTTTACAAGAGAATTTTTGTATTTTTGCACTTTGGCCGCAAAAATAATAAAAAGAAAAATATACATATTTTCACATATTGGACTTTTCCTCCATTCAGCATGCCATGAAAGAGTAGCCAGGTCAACCAAAAAATACAAAAACAACATAAACAAAAGACAGAAAAATACACTCACGAACAAAAGAGCATTGAGACTTATTTTCGGAATTGGCCAGTATGCACTGTTAATTCAATGAATAGCCTTTTAAATTGGAAATAATAAAACACTTGATACCATGAGGGAATCCTGCCAAACAAGTGAGCTTAACGTTTGTTGTTGTTTATAGGAATTTAAGCACTTTTTGCAGTATGTATTTGCGTTTGTGTGGCTGTGTGCCGGAATAAATGTTAAGCATGCAGATTTATTTGTGCAAAGTAGGCAACAATGTTTTTGAATTTACAAATTTCGCCAGCACTAATGATCGATCGCGGGCTTTTGTACAATTTACTAACATAACAGATTACACACGCACAGACACACACACACTGTTGACCGCAACCGAATTTATCTGTTTACTTCAAGGCTCTAGCAGCCACAATTCGGTTCGGGTAAATACGTGCTCCGTTCACTTGATTGTTATGCCATTTGTGGCTAATAAGCTGGTTCTGGTTGATATGTAAAACTAGGTACAAAAGACATTCAAAATTCAATCTAATCAATTACCTGCCATGCCACCCAGTATCGATTGTTTGGCTCATTAATTTGCCAGCACAAGCGCTCGTCTCTCTGTCCCTGTCTCTGTGTGTGTGTGCGAGTGCAATGAGCCATTCATCAAATTGTGCAAAATTATATTTCCGAATTTCGGTATTCCCATTTGGATGCTACTCACCAACCACTCCCCCAAGCATTTCATTCAAAGTCAAACTGGGTGTGTCAATTAAAATTGTGGCAAAACTCAAGTGATGCACTCACAGCCATGCGAATGTTTTCCGCAAAAGGGCGAGGACAAGCAACCAGCAAGTGGCGTTCACATTCGCATGAATGTGCATATGTAATTGCGGTTGTATGTGATGCTGGCGGGATGGCGGCGGCGGGATGGCGATGCAGTCCATGCAGCTGTTCAATAATTCAAGCATTTTCACACTTGAAGCGGTGGTTTTGTGGTCTGAAGTTCCCATCATATTCCCCTGGACAATCGCTCGGCAAGTTGGCGGAAATTCAAAAGGTATGGCCCGTAGCCGATATGAAGTGGGCGTGGCCAAATAATTATATGTTTATATGCAAATGTGCTGCATTGGCAGTCTGTGTGTGTGTGTGTGTGTGCAGAAAATGCGAAGCATAAAATATGGAATTTGCATACTTGATTTTAAGAAAATAATGGAAATGATGTGTTGAAAGCTGAAGAATAAATGGGAAGTAAATTTTTTAACCATAACTCAATGTCCAAGGTCTTTATTAACTGCAATTTAATTGGCGAAAGATGTTTTGTACTGGTATTCTCAGATAAACTTCCAAACATGCAATGAATTGCAATTTCGTCAAGACAAGGCATCAATTTTAGCTAACAGTCGACTGATAGGTGGAATTCACCGCTTGGTGAGCACCTCCTCTCTTGTCCAAAAGGTCTGCCACGTTTTGGCACCTGAAACCGTTCCCCTGTCACTCAACTATTATTCGTAACTCAAGTCCTTAATGACAAGGGGCACCACCTACTGACAAATAAATGGAACTAAATTCAACCCAAACTGAACTGAATTGTAGATGGTCTGAACTGCTCCTTCGACTCCTAGCACGAGTTCCGGATATAGACTACAGAAACACATTAAGTACAATGCATTACAACAATGCTTTGAGGCAAACGAATCCAAATGCAGCTGTATGTTGATGTGCAAGGCACTAACCTTCCAAAGTTATTGCCTAAAAGTTTGACGCTCATCCATCATTCCTTATTTGCCAAGAAGAGAACAACAGCTACAAATAAATTTGTCACAAGCAAACACAACCACACTTATCCTGAGTCATTGGGACAGATGGTGAGGTAAAAGGAACTCAATAGGTCGAACAATTGAGCACACAGACAGCACACAAATGTGAAATGGATGGATCCACCTGATCCTGAATCCTGACATCCACTAGAATGGTGTAACTTATGTTTGTGTATTACAATCACGATTGTTCGATCAGCTGACATAGACTAGATTTACACGGTGAAGCAAACTTCAAGGCAAAGTGCCCAGCAAACATTTTTTATCGTGGAAGATTTGAATGCGATTCGCCTAGTAGGTATCGCTTTACTCTAGCGATATCGCATTATTATCGCATTCTCATCTCCCCACGGGAAGAAATGTGACACTATGCGATAACTTCCGGGCGATGAGAAAGCGATACTTCTGGGAGATAGGAAAAAGTCTCTTTTGAGCTATAGGAAAGCGATTCAGCCTGGGGATAAGAAAAAGTCTCTTCTGAGGGATAAGAATGCGATTCTTCTTAGAGATAAGAATGCGTTTCTTCCTTGAGTTAAGAAAGCGATTCTTCCTGGAGATAAGATTGAGACTCTTCCTAGAGTTCTGAAAGATTTTCTTCCTGGAGATAAGAATGCGACTTTTTCCAGAGATAAGAATGCGATTCTTCCTAGAGTTAAGAAAGCGATTCTTCTTGGAAATAAGAATGCGATTCTTCTTAGAAATAATAATGCGATTCTTTCCCCCAACATAAGCCATACAAATAAAATGTGTGTTCGAATTCTGTTATTTAACAGTAGGGGAAATAGTTTATTTTTTAAAGCTAAGTGTGTCAAATTCTTTGAATATATATGTGTAATTTGGGAGTGTATGTATGTATGTATGGTGGTTTCTTTATTTGTAATAAATTTAAGTTTTGTTATTGATTTTGAGTTGTTCCTTATTTATACGGTCTTTAGCATGCAAAAAATGTTGTGGACAGACTTTGTTAATGTCTGCATCCATCGTCTTGGCAAACATGGAATGAGCAATTTCTGAAAACAAAAGCCATAATTAGTGACATATGTGCAACCAAAACTAAAATCTGAATGCTGACCTCTCGCCACCACTGCTGGATCGCCCTTGAAAACTGGGCCCTGTATTTCCATAACAATTTAAGACAATTCTGGTTGCTTGTCGTCTTGTATTTGCTCTTTTGGCTTTGATGGAGGACATTTCGACTTGCTTAACGCAAAGCGCGAGGAATTTCAACACAAATTTTTAACGAAAAGAAGGTCTGCTTTTAATAAATACACAATCTATTATGCCTCTCACTCCGTTGACTATTGAAACGGAAAGGTTTTCCCAGGGGAAGCTGAACCAAAACACGAGGCCTACTGTAGTTTGTGCTGAATCGGAGCCTTTGCACTATGGTCAACTTTACTGGCAATGGAATGTCAGAAAAAAGTGTAATTGTCTTTACATCAGAGAGACATCTTTTTTTAATATTATTTAATAAAAGTGGTAGCATATTGCAACCCTGAAATATTTTGAATATTATTATTGTCTGACCGTTTGGTTATTTTAATAATGGCTCTCTTAAAAGAAACAGATCAAACAAATTACTACAGCGGACAAGTAAAAACACATTTTCCAGAAGAAAGAATTTCCTACCACCTTAAGTACATGTGTAAATTTTTTATTGGGCCGGTTTTTTCATCTTTTGAAAGCGTTGCCAAAGTATTTTCCTTTGGTAATATTGTAAAAAGTCGTTGAATTCACTTCAAGAAGAATCGCATTCGGATCTTCTTAGGGAGTGTTAAGCGATGTATCGCCAATTCTCAGATGGGATGATGAAAAAGCGAGACCAACCACAAAGTATCGCATTCTTTCCCCCAAGGCGATTTTTGAGGGATATATCGTCAATTTACCGAATGGATGGAAAAAATGCGAAAGCACATATCGCCAATTTATCCCTTTTATGATAAAAATGCGATACCTAATGTATTTTGTTAGTGTAAATCGCCAAACTGTCTCCGATCTCTCCCCTCAAGCAATCGCCAAACTCTCGCATTAGCGAGGGAGATAAGTAACACGACAAAATGTTTGCAGGGTGAATACGTTTTATACTCGCCTACTGAGAGAACTTCATGAAGTTTGCTTCACCATGTAAATCCAGTCTTAGTTTGATTAGGTCTCGAGGTCTGAGAGTGATAGTAAAGTGTGGAGAGCGTGTGAGATTAATAGAATAAGATTCCAGGATAAGAATTCCCATGAACTATTACTACTTTTATACAAACAAAGTATATCATGTTTAAACCCCTATAAAGTATGCTACTTTATATGAAAATAAATTGAAATACCTGCAGGGTTATCAGCTTAAAGAATTAACTGTCGCTAACGACGGACAAATGCTTAGTGATGCTTCAGATAATTAGGCCTAGTAGTGTCCTAAGTCCAGCAGAACTACATAGATATATAAGGCTTACTTTTGATGTTTCAAATTATTTGAAAACTATTAGGACTTTTGTGAGAATTCTTAGATAAATTGACATTAAGAAACAGAATTCTCTAGCTTATACAAACTAGCAAAACCTATAAGTAAGCTAACCACACCAAATATGTCCACTCCACAGACTAACACTAAAACATCGGTGAACCAATGACTTGACTTTTGTACCGTTTGAAAACTATGAAAGAACATTAATCACTTGCAACCCATTTCCACAAAAACAATTGCCACTGCAGCTTTCGCAAAACTGTTTTAATTACCCTCCAAAACAGACCAATCAAATACTCTCCACCAAGCGCAGCACTCCTCTCAATTTGGCTCCAATTTTTCCAAAACAACAACAACCAAATCTCTGCTTGACACTTGACACTTATTGTTGAAGTATTATTGAACGGGCTTTTGTCAAGCAATTGATTCCAGTTCAAAGTGAAAACGAAAATAATAAGTAAGCTATACCACAAATCAATTGAATTCAGGCGACAATCGACTTGGAATTGTGAATCGATTGAAGGACATCCTGACAAAAGCGCACAGCATTAAATGCTCAATGCTCGATGAGTTGCATTTAACAAAAATCAGGCAAAGGAACGGAAAAGGGAAGTTGATTTTTCACAGCTGCTCACTCGGTGCTCTTAGGTGCCGGATTCCTTTCCCTTTCCGATGGCAGCCGGGGAAAAAGTCTTTGTTCGCTTAGTTGCGTGATATTTCTATGGCTTAATCGAGTGACACGAGCAGCGGGAGGGACGGTAGCGGCGGCAACAGAGACCCCCACCCCCCTGCTGATGATGGTGGTGTCAAAAGTTAATGCCAACGCGGCGATTTCCATTTGACCTCGTTACATGACTATGAACTGTATGATTCGCCTGGTGCGTGGGCGGCGGGGTAGACGCAATCTATGACAAAAGAACATTTCAAATTTCATTGTTTGATTTCGCCTGGTTGTAGTTTGTATACACTTCCAACGGGTGGGGTTGACTGCCTTGTTTTTAGCTTTGGCATAATATTTTTGAACATTTTCCTTCTTTGAAACCAATGCAGCTAGGAAAACCATGTGCAAAAAGTATTTGGGAATACTTTCTTAACATTTGTAAAGAGCATTTCAGCTTCAGTGCCCCGGCTCAGCTTACTAGCTTTCGTTTCGCTGTATTGTTTGACTTTTGAAATTGTTATTTGCACTTTACATTTCAATGACACCTTCGACCAATGATGGCACACACACACACATAAACGTTAGTCGTTAAAAGAGAGGTTGGGGAAATAAGGTCACAAAGCTCAAATGAAAATGGGAAACTTAGAATTCGCATACAGCAAATTTCCTGCAACTGACATATGCTAAAGTTCCGCTCAACAGAAAACATTTAAGCATTACGTTTAATCGAGGGAGCACTGAAATGACATGTGACTTAGACATGTATATATGACAAGTTTCATTCACATACACACACACACACATATAAGTTACAAGTCAGCGAGCAAAGAGCAAAGCTAAAACGCATACGCCCCGTTGCACAAGCCAAAAAGCGCTGAAATTGACGGAGCATCTAACACATAAAAAAACAGAGAGAGAGAAAAAAAAGCATTTAAAATGGCACACAAAATCCTCACGATTTACATTTCGTAATTCAAATGAGCGCGCAGCTTTTGTGTTGAGGCTTATGTGCTTTGTTGGTATTGTAATTACAACAAAAAACGACGCCGATTGGAGGACAGCTGTCGAATTGTACAATTTTTGAATTTCTTTCATAAAAGTGAAGTTAAAACTGCCAAGTCTCGTATTACCTGATGCTTCATTTCAAATTATTTGCATTCGCTGCGCCATCAAACTGAAATTTATCTCGTTAGGCTGCCCGGCAATGTTCCCCAGAGATTCAAGCAGCTGTCACAGAGGCCCGCAGGGAACTTAAGGTAAATTGGGGGGGGTGGGGGAATGCCGGTGGTAGGAGATGGATGACAGACGGAAGCAAGGTGTGTTGTAGCAACACTTGGCGACAATTTCCAGAGCAAACTCAAATTATGAACCGGAGACGGCAACTCAGACCCAGACTTTGGCAATCGATATGATGTTGCTGCTGATGATGTCATCGACAGCTGCTTGAGTTCGTTTAATGAAATCAATTAAATTATTTATATTTTGCAATTTTGTTGTTTTTTTTTTGTTGCATCTAATTTCCATATTTATTAAAATCATGTTTAAGAGCATCCAATATAAATGCCCAAGTTTAAGTGAACATTAAATGGGAGAAAATATTGAAGGTTGTTCAAGTTAGGCACCTGCTTGATGGGCAATAAAGATTATTAATCTTCGCTTTATCAACCATAAAAATCAGTTTGATATCTTTATATTATACTTAAAGTGGATTTTACACTGTGATTACGACATCAAGCGATTGAGCTTTTCTTTTTTTATGAAAGTTTATTATATTCTACTGTTAGGTTAGGCTCAAATCCCATAATTATAACAGAATTTGTAGAATCTTAACATAAAACGAGCAAGCAAAGCTTACTTCATCTGTGCCGAAGTTTTAATACACTTCAAACCGAGCATTCCATGAAATGTTCATGCCATCCGACAGTATTAGCAGTGTACAGTCTGTTCAAAATTTTAGCTCGATGGTTTAACTCGAGTAGAAACAGACAAATGGTCAGGCAAAGCTCAATCGATTAAGCTTGTTGAGTTCTAACACAGATAAGTAAAGAAAATTTCAAGGTGGACCTTCGATTTTACATTAGTATGCGGTGTGTGTGTAAAGCCGCAAGCCGAACTTTGCTCTATTTTTTCAAACCCTTGCAAAGGGTATTATAATATTGAATATAATATATAAATATTTATTTTCGACCCCATAAACTATATATATTCTTGATCAGGGTGACGAGCTGAGTCTATTGAGCTTTGTCCGTCCGTCTATCTCTCTGTTTCTACGCCAACTAGTCTCTCAGTTTTGAGGCTATCTAGCTGAAATTTTGCACAGACTCTTCTTTTTGCTGCACACTACTAATATGTCGGAACCGAACGGATCGGATGACTATATCTCCTAGCTCCCATATGAACAATCGGTCGGAAAACTAGTTTTAGTATGAAAAACCTTTTTTCTATTCATAGGTTTTCTATGCTTCTTTATAATTTTGTCAAGATTGATGAAAATCGGACAACTATATGGTATAGCTGCCATACAAAAGATAGGTCTGAAAAACAGTCTTAGTTTGAAATACTTTTTTATTTTTAATGGTAGCATCCTGCAATTTTGTATTGGCTTGTTTTTCATGCTTTCACATAATTTTACAAATTTTTGGACAAATCGGATGACTATATAATACAGCTTCCATACGAACAGTCGGTCGGAAAATGGGAAAAAGAGTATTTTTGGAAAATATTTAAGCGAGCACTTGCAAGGGTATAAAAACATCGGCACAGACAAAGTTAGCTTAGTTTTCTCGTTTTTTTGTAGAATTTTCTAGGTTATTTTTACTTTTTTCTAATTAAAATTGGGCCTATTCCATTCTAAGATTGATATTACTTGGTCACGTTTTATATACAATAAATTTATTCTTTGAACTGATGCTCAAAAATAAAGCTTTCTGGCCCACTTACTTAAAGCAGGGTTTCAAATTGTAGTATCAGGCTATAGCTGTGAAAAACAGCGAACTAGCCCATAGTGTCATAGTGTTTCAATGCAACTAATACAATGACTTTCTCTTCTGCGCCCCCCTCTTCACCTGGCAAGTTCTTATGTTTCATTGAATGGTTTTCTGGCCGCAAAAATTCCCTAAGTTCTCTCATTCTACAACCTCTCCTCCGCCCCTCCGATTTCCCTTTTCTTATTATTATTATTATTATATGTTTGCTTTTGTCAAACATTCTTTATGACTTTCGACGAGAGAGAAATACAAAAATTTCAGGTAAGAATTTCATAAGAAATTCCTTATAAGCGATTTTGAGACTTATTTTTTAATGAAGCCAAAACAACAATTATGACAATAAATACACAAACTGTCACAAGTGGAGATATGCCAAAGGACACACAAAGGAATGTTTTATGTTTTCCTTTTGCTTGGCTCGCCTTAGCCGAAGGCTTTTGTTGGAGCTTCGTCAGCCAAATTGCTTTTGGTCCCGGGTATCAGGCTGTAAAATTTTTAGGTGACAAGTTGGCTCATGTCACTTGGGTGGGGGCACGGCCATGGCGAGGGGGTAGGGGAAGGGACGGAACACGTACGTGTGTAATATATATTGCCGAAATTAAATTTTAATTATTCATGTATGGTGCTGGTAAAGTTTAATTAAATGTTTTTATTTGCTTGCTCTGCGCCAGCTCCACCTTCGACTCCTTTTTTTTTTGAGGGTGGGAGGAAGGTTTCGGTGTGTTGCCATAACGCGACTTTCGGGCTAAGGATTATGTGAGCATGTGCATAATAATTACATGAAAATATTTATTTACATATTCTGTTCGGTAAATAAAGCTAGACACACACAAATTCACGCACACACACACACACAAATTGTATGGATATGCATAATTGATTAGGGGACGGTAAAAAAACAATTTGATGCTGAAACTTTAAAAAGGAAAAAGGAATTTCAGGCAAATTTAATATGAATTAAATATGTTTCATTTTCAATTTTCAACTAAATGTTTCAAAATGTTCTACCTGTTGCCTACTGTTTGGGGTTAAGCCAAATTTGAATTGTGTCTTTGTTGATTTATTTGCTGTCGCCGTATTTCAACTGGACATCAGACGACTGCCTGCTACAATTGCAAATGGCAAATGGGTCAAAGGCAATAAACACACACACAGTTTGCTGCACTGCGTTTACTTTGCTTGTGCCACCACCAACCACACAACCATCTATCGATTTTGGCCAATGTAAAGGCAACAGAAAAGAAAATTTCGTTTGGCGAACCCATTTAAAGTTTCAGCTGCGACTCAAGTCAGCCGGGGGGGGCTGAAATGCAAAAATATGGCACTTGCAGGCAAGGAGTTTAATTCATGCAGAAGTGTGCTTTGCACTTGAATTTCCACTCAAGAGTACCCCACACTCCACGTTCCACTTTCCAGAAGGATTTATTGCCGTTTTCGGCTTCAGCTTCTCCTTTTTTTTTGCAGAAATTGAAAGGCAAACAAGCCGCTAACAAGGTGAAGCTTTTGGACTGCTTCTTGTGCCATTTTTCCTTCACTTCAATCTAAATTTGAAGTTCGTCGATTCGTTGCGATTCGATTTTTTCGTTTGGCGTACGTGCTCGATAATCCTGCAGCGAATGCGCAACATTTTTGATTTCTCACGTAGACTTATGGCTTTGTATTTTCTTTGTATTTGGTATTGAACGAACGCCATTTAATGTCCGAGTGCCGAGCAGCAGCAGCAGCAGCAGCACCAGCACATCAGTTCCCTTCGGGCTAGACCACATTTTATGCTACTCCTGAGTAGTTCCCTGGCATAGACAGAACACATACGTACAATTTCATTCAATTGGGTTTGAGATACACATTGTGTACGTAGTACTGGGTCTTCTGTTATTAATGTCGTGGGAGTTTTTTATGGCCCTACACCCCATTGAAGTATTTGGTAAATGGAAAACAGTTTAGATTGATTAAATCAAAACCTGGCAGTGAGACTTACACAGTCAGGTTAGGTCTGGTACAATATGACTAGTGTCAGCTTCAATTCGAAACTTCATAGTAAACTTGCTACGTCCCCTTTAAGCCCATCCACCCGTCTACTTACAATTGACATCTCTCAAATCTTCAGGATAATCACGATAAAGCTTTACAAACATCCGGACAAGTTTATAAGACCATCCGCAAAGGTATAACAACACAAGAAAGAAAGTCAGTCAAGCCCGACCACAACATACTCTGTACCAACGAAATTATACACTCAGCATAATATTTTGATGCTGCAGTAACAGCTGAAAGCAGCGCTGCTATTGCGCTGTAGCAGCGAACAGTCTTTTGATCCTAGCTCGACAACCGTTCATCCGATCTCGACCATTTCTTTGGCGGATCGATAAGTTATCCTGATAACTAAATATGTCCAGAAAAAACGAACCATCTATCTTTAAAACTGTGGGAAATATGACGTTTTTTCCATATTGCGGGGTAGGGAGGGGTCGTGGCCAAAATTGAAAATAAACTTGATTTGCCTGCAAGTATAAGAAGCATATGTCCCATACATGTCAAACCTCTATCTCTTACCATTTCTGAGATCTGTGCGTTCATACGGATAGACAGACGGACAGACTGGCAGTCGGACAGACGGACATGGCTATATCGGCTCGGCTGTTGATGCTGATCAAGAATATATGTACTTTATGTGCGGTACAGAGTATAGTTAATGCTTCGACGGGGTCTTGAACACATGACATCTCCCGAATAAGCAACAATCTTGTCATCTCTTTTCTGGGTGTTTAGGTGAACTATGTACTGTGATTTCTCGACTGGCTCAACTCTATACAGGGGTTTGTCGCTATGCCACGCGTGACTTTGATAGTCGTCTGCGTAGAGATGTCGACTGTGTCTCCAGGTCCTCAGTTCGAATTCGAAAGAAGGAAAGGTAAAGTATAAAAATAAGTATTCAAACAGTTTTAGGTAATTTTTACCATAATATTGGGGCATAAAGGTCTTAATGTTCATGTACGGCCCCATGGCCTTTTCGACTGCCTATTTTTTTTGGTCTTTTAGGCAAGTTTATAGGTTAGGATGTATTATCAAAACCACCAAAGAGACGATTATTGTTGCGCAAACCTTTCAACGTTCGATCGAGAGCTTCTAGTTATCGTTTGAGGTGCACTCTTCCCGAATGATTGAATTACACACACACCACACCTATCCACCAATGGCCCCAACAATATATCAGTCATTCAATCAGTCAGCTCTTAAACAAAAGTCAGTGCATTGCTGCCATGTCTGTTAAACGGTAACCTGACTTGACTTTAAGGTTATCCGTTGCAACATTCTAAAAAAGCACATGCAGCAGAAATTCCATTTTGTAAATAAAACCCGAATCGTAGTTCAATCACTGCTGACATTTATGATGTGAAATACGAGTGTGTCACAGTTGTTTGTGGCAGCCGCTTTACCTGCGTAACTGAAATTGAAAACTACTCTTGCCCTTTGTTCTATACCAAACTTTTTGCTCAAATTGATTTTGTAATGGATGCTGAAAAATTCTTGACACTTTTACCATCTACAAGGTCACTTCAGCTGCAACATCTTTGACACATATATATTTTGCAAATGTAGCAAAAAGTTTTCGTTTCGTTTTCTTTTCGTTTGTTATTTATGGAGTTGTTTTTCACTCCCGAAACGCAATAAAAAACCAAAAAAAAAGCAACCAAGTTACGCAAAAGCTGTTAGATATTTTAACTTCACAGTCAGACCCCCAATCATAAAATGAATAATGTCTGCCCAATTTGATGTTCGTTAACCATCAGAGCTGGCGCTCCAGCCTTTGTTCTCTGGGAGCTGCCAAATTAGGAACCAATAAAATGGAAATTTATGAGAAAGGATTATGCCACCTACATACAATAGATACATACATACATACATACTCGCACATATTTGTATGTCGAATTGACGAAACAAAAGGCCCGAAAAGAAAATTGGCAGCCAACCGCCAGTAAGTTTGTTCCCATTAAAACACAAGCAAGACAAATGCAAAAGTTACACAAAAGGAAACTTTTCTTTCTTCCTATTTGTTGTACTGCCGAGTCTGTTATTTTAGAAAAACTTGCCGTTGGCTTTTCCACCCACTTCTCCCCCTTTTGTGGGCGGCCAACCAAGCGGAAATTCGCCTTTACATACATAAGTTTAAGTTATTATGCAACAACAACAGCGACAACAACAGCAACAACAACAGAAGGGTTCAAAGCCCAATTCGGCATTCTCTTTCTTTTTGGCCAACATAATTGAGATTTAATGGATGGCATCTCGTCTAGTGCGGGCCCATTGAGGGGCAAGATTTATGGAAACGTTGGTAAACTGCAAATTTAGTACGAATCCAATTATTTTCTCGCTTTCCATGCATGGCGATCCTACAAAAGCAAAAGAAGCGGCTAAAAACTGCTGGCGGAAAATTGAAAATGCTCTCACACACACACACACACAGACAGAGAGAGACAAAACGTGAGAGGGGGTGGCGGGGGGCGTGGAATGTTTAAAACAAAACCCAGACTCCAACTAAGCGAGCTTAGCACAGAAAAAAAAGCATGCTGGTGGCACTTTGTGGGCCAGTTAAGTATTGTGCCACACAAACACACACAAAGAGATGCAATCTCCCTCTCTAAAAACAAGTGGGAGAAATTGGACAAATGCAGGTAACAGAAAAGGACAATTCTATAAGCAAATTATTTCAATTTAATTGTATTATGTTTGGCCAAGTGAAACGAAAGCTAAATGCAACCAGGGAAATATATACCAAACACAAATTGCTCTGCACAAAGGGACTAGGAGCCACCTTGAGTGCGAAGAAGTCAGCAGAAATTAATATGGACTCGCCCTGGGCTTTGTGTTCAGTTCGGAATGGGTGGAAAATTCACTTGTTTAATTAGTTTTCCAACTGATAAATGCCATGACAACGATAATCATGTGTAGAAAGCAATGTTAACTTAATACCCTTGCAGCTCTAAAAACTATGTGAAGTGCAAGTCGATGAGCCTGAAATTGTCAACAGCAAAACTAAAATATCGACATTCCTTGAACTCTGGTGAAATTTATCAAAGAAGGATTGCTTAGAATTGGGAGGTAGTGTGTAAACTGGTGTAAGTGATGAAAGTATATAGAAAGTTTCTAGCTCAAGTAAACACTGTTTCTTGTTGAGTGACTCTTTTTGAGTCACTTTTGTTCAGAGACTCTTGTTCTTAGAGCAATGGAACAGCCGATCATCTAAAAAGTTAAGGTAAGCTAGTTCGCTTTGAAAAACCAAGTGAAAAAGTAATCATAGTGGTGCTCTTTGAGAGGACGTCGCCTTAACGGATTCCTTTTGTCTTACAGATAATAAAATTTACCAAAACAACAGGACAAAAAGATTGAAATAGATATTACCCATACGCCCCGTAAACTACGTCAACTTTGAAATCAGTTCTACATGGTAAAAAAGTAGCTTTGAATTTTTTGAAAGTCGGGAAAATTATTTCGTTTTATTTCAAAGAATCCCCACTTTTTATACCCTTGCAGGGGGTATTATAAGACTGTCCGGATGTTTGTAACGCATAGAAGGAAGCATCTCCAACCACATAAAGTATATATCTTCTTGATCAGCCTGTCCCTTTGTCCGTCTGTTTCTATGCTATCTCCTCCATCAATTTAAAACCTATCTTCACCAAACTTTGCACGAAATCTTTTAGTATAAATACGCTGCAAATTTGTCCGAACCGGCCGGAACGGATGACTATAGCATATAGCTGTCATAGGAACGATCAGTCGAAAAACTAGTTTTAGTGAGAAAAACTTTGTATTTGTCGTTTTTCTAAACTTTCTTATGATTCCTCTAAGTCGAAAAGTAGAGTCTGAAAAGTAGTCTTAGTGGGAAAAACTCTTTTGTTTTCAATGGAAACGGCTTCAAACTCCACTTGTATTAGTTTGCTATGCCTTCACACAATTCTACAAGGTTTTGTCCAAATCGGCTGACTATAGCATATAGCAGCAGTACGAATGATTGGTCGAAAAAGAAGTTCTAATGAGAAAAACCTGTTTTTTTTTAAAGGAATCGACTTCAAATCTTCTACATGTTCGTTTGTTAGGGTATTGTAAGTTTTCACAAGTTTGGTCGATATCGTACATCTATAAAATATAGCTCTTATAGAAAACTAAGGTCCGAAAAGTAGTCTTAGTTAGAAAAACGTGTTGCAAGGATATACAAACTTAAGCCGAGCCGAAGCAAGTCTCTCTCTGCACAGAGTTTTGACTGCAGTCTTTGGAACTGTAAGCGGGTTTGCATCCTTGCTTAATGCCAGTTACCAAATTCAAAAAGTCCTTATAATTATTAAAGCTCTACTTTTGAAACACAATTCCTACTTATAGGCAAAAATTGTACCTAACACAACAGAGGATTATATCCAAACTGTCAAAAACACCCCTTTCCCTTCCATTATGAAAGTCGTTGGAGTCCTATTATAAAATACTCTGTACCAGCAAAAGTGTATGCTCAGTACGAGATTTGAAGCTGCTGTTGCAGTTGCTCATAACTTGTCTAACAATTTTTTAAATAAACGTTAAAAGTTAGTAGAATTCTAAGTTTTTTAAGTCCAATTTACAGCTACAGTCTCATGTCTCCTTCGTTGTTTTTCAAAAGAAAATCAACTCATAGCCCGCTAAGAAAAATCTACAAATTTGCCAAACTCCTTCAACTCCGTTTTGTTAAAATAAATGACCGTCAACACCGGAAGTTGAGTACCTTTTGCAGGCAAATTGATTTGAAAAACTAACAAAAAAAAAACACATTTACTCACTTATTTATTATCCGACCACCCGGCACATTCAGAATACTCAAATTTGGAATTCCATTTAACAATTTATAAGCTCGAAAATTTCATTTTCCCATCCCTTCATAGTTTCCAATTCTCGTATTCAACTAATCGAAATTCATTTCCCTGCATGAGTTTCATGGAGTAATAAAACTGTTTGAGAAACTGCCAGCATGGTACGTGAAGTCTATCAATTGGGTCATCCTGCTCCGAGCAGTTGCTAACCACTTTCGGTCGTTGATGAAGTCGCGTAATAAATATTGCAAGCGTAATTTGTATGCCGAGCCACGTGTTTTTGACTTTCCCGCCATGGCCAGACCAGATACGGACACAAAAATAATGTGATGCAAATTTCGTATAATCATATGCAAAGTCAGCGACGACAGCAGAAGACAACAAGGAGCAGAAGAAGCCAAGGAAGTTAATGTGCATGTCGAGGAGTCGACGGGGGTCAGTGCGTTGTGGAGTGTCTGGAATCTCTCTCTGTTGGCCAAATGCAATTTATGAGTCCTACCAATCTTAACTCGTTCATCAACAAATTGCTTAAATTGTGCACTGCTTCTCATTAAAATAGAATTTCCCAACTTCGTGTCTCTTCCTCGTTGCCTTTCCCCCTCACGTTGACAATGTGGGTCAGGGCCAACGCCAATAGCTGACAACTTGAAGACGCAGCTGGGGGTGTATCCCAGCTGCCTAGCTCTAGATGATTATGAAAATTTCATACACTTTAGGCCAACTAATGAATTGCAATCTAGAAAATTTGTGTTTTCAATTAGATCATGGGGGCAAATTTGTGTGAGGGCGTTAAATTTTGATTAAATGAATGGCGTCAACACAATTAGGTCGGGGTCCTGCAGTTAATTGACATTTGGCTGAGTAAACATTACCAATGCAGCAGAAACAACAACAACAATCCAAAGAGCAACACGAACTGCAGCCGCAAACAGCAGAAAGCCGCAACACAAATCTTTAATGCCAAATCAACCGCATACAATGGGCACTGTGCGTGGCAAAAGTGGTAATAAAAAGAATATACAAAACTTGTTCAGAAAACTTGAAATAAGAAAATGTTGAAGTACAAATGTTTTAAAAGTGCTTGAGGAGAACACAATTCACTTAAGCACCGCTACAAAACAGTGCAAAACCATTCCGTTCGTTGTTTATGGATTGCAATAGGTCATAAACCAAGTTAGCTGCGGTGGGTTGTTAAATTATGTTGCACTGCACTGTCTCTGATCCTTGTAATCACTCAAATCAAGGTTTTACGTATTTCAAAAATGTATATTAAAGTAGATTGCAGTTCAAATGAGAAACCCGCGACAGAACTTGCAGAGTTGTGTTTATCTTATGTGGAAATTTACTCTAAAAAAGATCCAAAAAAGAGCAATTTGAAAGAGAAATGTCTTAAGTATCCTTTTAATAATCCAACGGAGCTAAAAATCATCCAAATTATATGAAAAACTATGATCATTTGTATGATTTTGCAGCTATCCTTTTCATCATAAAGCGGAGCTGTAAAATCATACAAATGATCCTCATTTTTCATATCATTTGGATGATTTTTAGCTCCGTTGGATTATCAAAAGGATATTTAAGACATTTACCTTCCAAATGGATACTGAAAGTCATCCAATGGATATTTTTAATATCCTTATTTGTCTCTTTGTAGTTCTAAGTTTAGTGTTCAAGATAATGGTTCATCTCTTCCTTTGGCAGGTACAGATTAATTTACCAAATTAGCTTGCAAATTTATTAGCTAAGTCTCAGCTTAGATTCATGAAAGTTGCCTTGCCTGATTCCTTAAAGACACTACATAAGTATAGATGGTTTACATCCCAGCCTTTCTCAAATAACTATACCAGGAATCCACATTGTTCGGCATCTCAGAATAGAAAGTACATCTAAACAATGGCACACTCAGAAAAAAAACCGAGAGATTTGTACCTAAATTAAGTACAAACGGTGTAAGTTACGGTAAGTACGAAAGTTCTTGATTCAAGTACAAAATTCTTATATCAAGCAAGGCTTCAAACCTCAAAAATTCTCCAGGAGGTTCGGTCCGGGGGTTCGAACCCGTTGTAAAATATAAGGTTCGGTTCGCGGACCGGTTCTTGGAACCCCTGAACCCAATGTTCTGGTTCGAACCTTGGTTCGCTTGCACTTAAAAGAATAGTTAGTCTTTTGATTTATTAATACGTTGAAAATGTGCTATCCATGTGCTTAATCAGAATGAAAATGTTCTATCCATGTGCTTAATCAGAATGATCATTACTTAAGTTATTTCAATTATCAAATCCATTAGGTGACATTAACAGCTTTAAGAAACTGCTTATTTTTAGTTTATTAACATTATATCTTCCAGGAACTGTTTATCTATACTAGCTCTTTAATCAGAAAGAACAAACTTAAGTTTTGAATATGCTCGTTCAACTGATACCTGAGTTGCTGGTAAAGCTAGTATAGTAAAATCAATATTTTTAAGTTTTCGTTATTATGACCTTTCCAAAATTTTAAAACATATATAGATGCATGTTGTAGGAGCCTGGAACCTGACGTTAAATTTGGTATTTGGAAAGTCATATTAGGGGTCAACAAAATTCAGTTCATTTGTAACTACCGAGCAGTAAATAACAAAAACCCGGAGCTTTACAGATGTGATCTTGGACAATTTTCAAAGGAATCTATAACATAATTCACAGATTTTTTATCTGATATTTGTTTATTGTTTTCATAATCTTCTCGTCTTCGCAATCAGACGTTGAGTCATTCATTGTCAAATTTTGAAAACTCTCATTAAGCATTTTTTTGTCGCTTTAGCATGTCTGCAATGTAATGCTTTGCAAATTGTTTTTGGTCAGAAGTAAGCAAAGTTTGAAATCTCGGGTATAAGAACACAGCAGCCAATTATGGTACACAGTTCATAACAGAATAACGTTTGTCGAGGCACTTAGAAAGTAATAAACAATGTTTTGCTGGAGAATTTCGAATGTATCGTTGAAAAAATGTCTCAAATTGGTGAACCGAACCTCATTTTTCGAAAAAGTGGTCCGGTTCGGGTTCAGGTTCGCGGAGTCAAAAATGTAAGCCGCCTGGTTCATGGTCCGGTTCGCGAACCCCAAAAAACCCGAACCGAACCGGTTCTCAGGGGTTCGGTTCCGGACCGGTTTGCAGCCTTGATATCAAGTACGATTTTTCCATCCTGATTTACTTGCTTTAAGACTGTTTCGGTATTATTTCAAATTATTTTAATATTTTTTATTATTCACTCCCAAAATAAGTACTAAATATTATTTCTAATAAATCTTTTCTAAGAAATCGGATGGAACCATGCACAACGAACACTATTTCTTTTACTTTTACTGGTACATACCCATTCGTACCGGTATACCGAAATAAAAATCCATATACCATTACGAAAGCGAGGACCGAAATAAATAGGAACTAAAACAGAACAAAAGAATCAACAAGAAGCAGAACAGGAACCTAAAGACGATTCGGTTTGATTCCCTGCATTTATTACACCATCACATCTATGAGTTTATTAAGTGTAGATTGGACTCAATATAAACAGATCATGCACGCTTTTTCTCACTTGTAGTACAATTTTCGGTATTTGGGTGTGGTGCAGTGGGTAGTGTGTGTGTGCCTTACATCTAATGAGAAAGTTTTTGTTTAAAAACGTACACACCTGGTCGCCTTCGTCAGCTGTTGGCGCCAGCTGTGAAGTAACTGGCCTATATTGGTTCAACTTAGAAAAAAAGAAAGCATTTTTTAAGACTTGCCTGTATTCGATCCCAAGACTGTTCCCACAGGACAACGGCGACATGTTAGCTCACTGCTTTATTGAACATATTTGTATACCCCTGCTACACTAGGAGTGCGTTATGCGTTAATAGCCAACATTCAGCTCTTTTTGTATGGGAAAAAGCTGATTGTTAGCTATTAACGTAAAACGCACTCCTAGTGTAAAAAGCCTATTAGATGCAAGTCTAAATGGCTACTCATACTTTTCTCTGCGGTGGTTGAGATAGGTTGAATTGTGCTCATTTCGAGAAAATGTAAAACATTTTCTTTTATATTGCTTAATAGTTTTTCCCCTCTGTGTAGTACTTCTTTAATCGATAGACAATCTAGTCTATAAGTATTTAAGCACATACTGTTATCGCAAAGTTCTAACTATTAACAATAAACTCAAGCTGAGTAAGTTCTAAAACTGAAGAAACTAATTGCCAAAACATCGTATCAACAACAACACTCCGACTAATTTCCATTTAAAACCTCAAACATTTCTGGAAAACAATTGGCTAGTTAGCACATTTTCGGCCCACCGTTAAATGGCAATTGGGCAAGCGACCGCAAAACTGTATTGAAATTTGCGGTCAATGCAAAACAAATCTCAACTCCATTGAACGCCTGGCCAAACAAGGCGACTGCACACGGAATGGGGTCGGTTGAAGGAGCTGGCGATGGGAGAGGAGTGCCTCGCAGAGTGAAAGGCAATTGTGTTTTCAATTGATTTGCCAGAAATTGCATTTGGCATTGCATACCCAAAAAGGGAATGCCTCCCCTAGAGTGCCCCATTGCGGTCTACTTATTAATCAAAGGCCCAAGCAGCCAGCACCCCGGTGTCCCAGTGTAAGTGAGAGGCACTTAAACAAATGCTGGAAGACAGTAGCAGCATGCCTAATTTATGGCCAACATGGCATTAAGTTAATTATTTATGCCTGGTCCTGGTACAGCAACACAGCTTGTAGTCCAAAAAAGGACATTCCCAAGTGTTGTTCTTTAATTTCAAAGTGATAAAAAATTAACACGACAGCCCAAAACTTTGGTCTCCACCCTCCGCGCGCACATGAATGAGAAATGGTCGTGCTGCCATTAGTGCGTCCGCTTTGAGGTGTGAATGGAGGCAGCAACTTGGAGTCCAAGGCAGTCGTGCTTTCAGCTGTCAGCGAAATGATTTATATTTCTTATTAAATTTTGCACCAGCATTTGAATAAAGCTGGAGGCCCACCAAGTCGGCAGGACGTTTCTCTTAAAGGTCAAGCTTAAATTTAATGGAATTGAATCGGGTCACAAAAATATCAATCAGCCAAGCAGGTTTTATCCACAGCTGCTAGCTGTCTTAAACAATTTTCACACAGCCGGCCCCTGACCCCGGATTCAGTTGTCATCTATCACAGCTCCTCTATGTTTTTTTTGTTTGTTTGTTTGTTTATATACTCTCTCTTCCTCTCTGCCTCTCTATCTATCCCGTGGTGTGCCTTTTGTTGGTGGTGTCCTACTTTCTGTCTGGGTTATCATTTCACCTGTCTGCATTCCCAGGCTTAAGCCAATGATTAAATTTGTGTCTTAACAATTTGGGTAGATTTCAGCACTTGAGTCTTTTGCATTTTCAGGTGGCGTCTTCAAGTATTCTTTGGGGTGTACCTAAGCTATTTTCATATGCACACATTTGATGTCTTTTTTAAGGGCTGGGAAAGTAAGTGGGTGTGAGCTTTCTTTCTTTCTTTTTTCATTGCTCCCCCGACATAGTGGTGGCTCACCAGAGATTTGTTTGTTAGACTTAAATTTCGGCCTGATCCATCATTTTCATTTGACCACACAGAAACCAGCGGAGGATGGAGTGAAGCCAAATACAGGGATTAGCCAAGAATCCGAATAAAAATTCCAAATTCAAATCATAATCAAATAACAAATCCATACACAACGTTTCTTAGACTTTATGGTAATTTTTCTATATTTACTTTTTTTTATGGCACATCACCACCTGAGCTAAGCCCAGACACTGGGTGTGGATGTGGGTGTGGGTGTGGGTGTGCTGTGCGTGCGCATTGCCTTCGGGTTAAATGTTGGCCATTATTTGATTTGGAAAGTAGCAGCAGACACACAAGGGACATATTACCAAAAATGCGCGTTACAAATGCGGCTCTGCGGCAATTTTTTGGTTGGCTTTTTGGATATTAAATTTCCTGCTAAATTGATTTGGCCCCCAGCAATGAATTGTTATTACATCCCACCGCATCAAGAGTTTGATTCAAGTTTCATAAGTTTACTTCTCTCACACAACACAAAAAGTTGAAAATAAAAAAATAAACATAATTTTCATATATTACACTTATCAGGCAAAGACAGCTGTCAACATCCCTGACAGCTTCTCTTTTTTATTTCGGCATTTCTTTCTTCTTCACACAAAGACTGGAGCCAAAGCTTTAACCTCAAGCACGTGCACTGGCGCCAACAAAAACAGGGGGAAATCAAAAAACTTGGCAAATATGTACGAGCTGTATCACTAAGTACATACTCAGTGGGTAGGTAGCCAGCTAGAGCTGGCTGAGGGGCAGATGCATACATGGACCTGGGATGTCTTAAGCAATTTCCGACATAACGCACAAACGCAAAAAAAAAAGTGCAATTCAGGCGAGAATTTGCAATGATGTAACCAGCTGTACATAATCGTACATACAGTGGCTAACAGGTGAAAAGAACCGAAGCTTTTTGGAGAAATTCTGTAAAATTGCTGCATAAACCAAAATAAGTAGACATTTTTTTATCTCATATATAGAAGACAGCTATACAAAAGATACTAAAGAATGTACTAGTCAATTGACTTGTCTCACTAATCTTTGATTTAAGCTATTCTACAGAGAAATTGGCAATTAGTAAAAGCTAAACATTTTCCTACACCTAGTTGTAATGCAACTAGAAATCAACTGGTAGCAAAATACCTAGTTTCGGAAGAGTTGGACGCCTGCGCAGCTGCAGTTGGTATAGACCAGCGCAGCTAAAGATAAAATTTACTAAATGCGAACAAAATTAAATGTGAAAATTAATACAAAGTATTCAAAACACAAGGTTTAAGTCAAAGATAAAGCAAAGTCAATGAGAAAGTTTGTATCATGCCAGAATGAATGTACGTATGTATTGTGAACTCCGATTGTATAAAGATGTGTGAAATAATACAAAATTAGTTGTAAAGTAGAGTACATACAGCATTAGTTGCATATTGGGCCCAGTCATAAGTCTACACAAAGGCCAACTGGTATGAAACTGGTTGAAAATGGCTACTGTAGGGAACAATTGGTATTAAAATGGCAACCGCTGGCAACCAGTGGCGAGTTTTAAAAGACTAGTATACTGCTAGTATTAAACCAAACACTTTCTTTGCAGGCTAGTTATTGACCTACCAACGAAATGAGAAGATCCCAATTCTTTACTTAGACCAATGAAGGTACATTTAACCATTTCTACGACGTGGTCTTCCCTGTTAAACCATTTAGATAGTAGCACGAATTTGAGCAAGGAGTAAACATCCGTTTCAGAGATGTCTGAGAGATCGTTTAGGAAAATACGTCCCAAAACTCACTACATTGTTTCGAAACAACTGTAGAAAGTCTAAAGCCCCTATTATGCACAAATAGAATATCGTGATAAATGCCTCTAAAAGTATGCTTACTTTATTTCCTTGATTAATTATCAATTTTAATGAGTAATTGAGAGTCAGTTATGCCAGCATCATACATAACCCACACTTTCCCTTCACTCAGATTGAAGGACTAATTGAAGATATTTGAAGTAAGCAAAATAATATAAGAGATTTGTTTTCCTGAATAAGTTATATTCAAATGCATAGCACACTTTAAAGCGCAATTATCATAAAAATATTGTTGTGTGTATACAGGTTATATGCTTTACTAATAATTTAGTCCTACTTGAATATACATATGTGACAGTGAGTTGATAAATGTACTCTAATCCAGAAACTATCTAGCTAGCTAGGCTAACGAGAAGACAGAAAATATTCCAGTTCCACTTTGATCGGTTTCGAATACAGTTCAAAACCACGTTTAGTTAGCTCTAAAAACTATTTGGAGCGAAGCAAGTCATTTCCAAAACGAATACATTGAACAGAAAACAACAGAATCTACGTTTGCTTTACAAAAACAATTATGCAGGCAGTTCCCACAGTCTGGGCAACCGAAATACCGCTGAACTTTTGTTTGCAAAATGTAACAATAATATTTTATTAACACTCTTCGCAAAAGAATCGATTGTAAAAGCTTCGTTTCAAACAAGCTGTGTGAACCACTGTACCCACTCGTATATCGATCAATTTCAGATTACCCAAAAACCACAGTCAAACTTTGCGGTAGAATACACAAAAATTTAACTCCGAGTTCTGTGGTAATTACCCGGACTAAGAGAGAACCACTTGTGAATGCCATTGTTACAAAAAAAGAAACCAAAGCTGCCTGTCCTGCCCTGCCCCTGAGCGTGGTGGAGCAGTTTAGTCGACAAAGTCATTCACTTATTGCCATGTGACGACACTAGCTTACTTCTCGAGTGGCGCAGAAGGAGCGGGCCAGTGGCGGAGGAGACGAGCAGACAGGCAGGACAGAACAGGAAGCCCGGCCTGGCATTTACACAGTTGGATGATTTAGATAAACAAGACATGAGCTGTCACGCAAAAGGAACGAAAGAATCAGCAAGAGAAAAAGTGAAACGGCAAATCCCAAAAAAAATGAAAGAAAGAACGAAAGAAAGAAGACAAAACCAAAGCCCAAGTAGCAGTAGTTATTATTACGCTGGATAAAGCAAAGAGATTAAGGATAAACTGCGATTGCATTTCAAGTAGGCGGCTTTGATTTATGTACCAGCAGCCCAAGTATGTATGTAAGTATGTTAATTATCAACTAGCTGTGGCCGCCACTTCCATTTTGAAATCAACTGAAAAGTATTATCTCAATTGTACACATTCTGACAGGCCTACACGGATACCGGATATTTCAAGTTTATTTAAATTCGATCAAAACGTTCATTACACTACCCCTCACACAGAAATGTTTTCAGCCATTATTTTGCTCTTTAATTGGCCCAGAAATATGTAACCGTACATTGCTTTTGCGGCTGGCAGTAATTTGAATATGAATCCATTTAATGTTGGTCCTTTGTGCTGTCCAATTGACAGATTTAATTATGGTTTTATTTTTGTACAAATATAGACTACAAATATTTTATAATAATACTATATTCTAATTGTTTTAGATACCTGAATCACTCTGCATGATTGAGTACAGCCAGGAATGGGTTTCAAAACTTTTGAAAGCAACTGAAACAAATTGCATTTAAAGTGAAGCCAACTGCAGAAAATAAAGGATGAAACAATTGGAAAATTGCTATATTGGACAGTTGACTTAGAAAGCTTTGCTGCTGCCAGATGGGTGCCGCGTTTGCTGATACTGAAACGAAATTGTAAACATCTTCAAGTTTTGTTGAGATTGTTGGACAGGCGCATACTAATTTAAAGTTTGGTGAACGAGCTTTGTTTCTCTGTATTAGGCTCTCGCAAAATTACCAGCAATGGCTGTGTTAAATCGGATCTGCTCATCCCAAATCACGCCTGGACTACAAATTATACAGAAATATGCAGCTTATGCTTGAGTGGACTCTTTATTTCTAGCCCTACCTTCGGCTAGACAAGGCTAAATCAAGAAATGTTTACTGGAAAATATTTATATATTTTTATACTCTGTACCTAAAGTACATTATAAGTTATATTATAAGTTTGTGCAAAAGTATGTAACATCCAGAAGGAAGCATCTCCGACCCCATAAAGTATATATATTCTTGATCAGCATCAACAGCCGAGTCGATATAGCCATGTCCGTCTGTCCGTCTGTCTTTCTGTCCGTATGAACGCACAGATCTCAGAGATGGTAAGAGATAGAGGTTTGACGTGTATGGGACATATGCTTCTTATGTCTGCAGGCAGATCAAGTTTATTTTCAATTTTGGCCACGCCCCCTCCCGCCCCCGCAATTTAGAAAAAACGTCATATCTCCCACAGTTTTGAAGATAGATGGCTTGTTCCTTCTGGACATATTTAGTTATTAGAATAAATTATCGATCCGCCAAAGGAATGAAGAAGATCGGATGAACGGTTTTCGAGTTATGATCAAAAGGCAAAATTTCTTGGTACAGAGTATGTTATAGTCGGGCTTGACCGACTTTCTTTCTTGTTTTTAACAAAAAGAACATCGAATTTGAATGCCAAAGTTTGTATATCCTAGCAGCACGTTTTTCTAACTAGTTTGAAGGACATTTCCACTGAAATCAAACAAGTTTTTCTTACTAAGACTACTCTTCCGACTCTACTTTTGTATGACAGCTATACTATATAGTTGTCTGATTTTGACCAAACTTAGTGAAATCATGGGAAAGTATATCAAACTAAGAAATACAAAGCTTAGAGGCGTTTTCTTTGCAAAAAAAAAGTTTTTCTCACTAAAACTAGTTTCTTGCTCAATCATTCTTATGGCAGCTATAACCTATAGTCATCCGATTTTGACAAAACTTTGAAGAATTGTGTGAAAGCTTATATATGCCAATTTAAAACAGGCATACATTAAAAACAAAAAAGTTTTTCCTACTAAGACTATTTTTCTAACCTTATGGCAGCTATACTATAAAAATGTCAGATTTTAACCAACCTTGGCAGAATCATGGAATAGCATAGAAAACTAGTAAGTACGGAGTTTGGAGACGTTTGCATTAAAAACAAAAAAGTTTTTCTCACTAGAACTAGTTTATCGACCGATCGTTGCTATGGCAGCTATATGTTATAGTCATCCGATCCGGCCGGTTCCGACAAATGTGCAGCGTATTTGTACCAGAAGACCTTGTGCAAAGTTTGTTGGAAATTGCTTTTAAACTGACGGAGGAGATAGCATAGAAACAGACGTACAAGAGCGTTAAAACCAGTTGGGAATTTCAGAACCATATTCGCTTAAAGAGCTTGTAAGAGCAGTAGCACACTTTTCCGAGCTTGCACAGTAAGTCTATCCAGTTTCTCACTTTATTCGTCTGACTGAAAGTTTGAAAAGTTATGTGCATTTCAATGCTATTAACGGGCATTGTAGATCTCAGAATGATTCTCACTTACTGCAAGTGAAAGCATATTTGATATCTAAAGTACAAAACGATCGATGCCAGTCGTTCTTTGCTGAGTGTCATTTTCGGTGTCAGTTACCGCAGCGTCAACCTATAAGCCTCACTGCTTGAGTAACAGGCAGCGACTGAACCACAAAATTGGTTGCAATCCTGTGGATGCTGTTCCCCTTTTATGTTTTGGTTTGTTGGCTCCACAACTTTCGAGGGAGTCTGCGCCTCAGCATAATGGGAACAGTTTTGTGTTTTTGTTAAACATGCTGCTTGAACCCAATTCTAGTTGACTTTTTATTTTCTAAATAAATACCACATTTAAATTGAATCATTTGTTTTGTAAGCGCACACTGCTAATCCCACCAACAAGTCAAATTCACGGCTTGACCACGCGAGGAGAAAGGGACTTGGCCAGCCAAGCCGCATGTCAGCAAGGCACGAAAAGTCAACTCTTAAAAATGAAATATTGTTTAGCGCATGGTGGGTAAATTGCGGTGTGGTTAGAGGGGTCCCAATCCCCCCATTCCCCGGCTAACTCGGTATGTCCAGCCGTGCGCAATAGTGCGATTAGCCTAATGAGGTGTGCAGGACCAGGGCACACGCCTGAATTGATGGTCATTATTATTCAGCCCTGACAGGTTTATCCCTCTCTTCGGTCCCTCCTCTCCACACTTACTGCAGTTGAATTTTGTCTGTCCAATGGTCCAAAATAACCAAAATACATTTTTAGCTTGTGTCCTGCGGCAGTTGCATGTGTAGAATTACACAATTTCAAATGCATTTTCGGTGCATTAAGGCGGACTAAGGGGGAGGCGGTTATAAGAGGGGCGTGTCAAGCGACAAATTTGCATATTTTCAACGAGTTTTATTTTTTTTTACGCTTAAGGGAAAGAAAACCTTTGCCACACCTGTAACATATGCAACATTCTCCTTCTGCCACATGAGGCCAAAAATGGGGAGCACATTTTATGGTAGCGATGAAGGCCAAAAAGTAGCAACTGCTCGAAGGGTTCCATTAGCCCAAAATATAATGTTAAATATGAGCTTGTTGTGAAGAAGGCACCTTAAGTGGCAATCATGCATAATCCAAAGGTTTTTGCCAAAGTAAAAGCCAACCAGCAGAAAATAACTTGGGCCGCGGTAAGAAATTGCAGCTGGTAGGGGTGCAGCAATTGGTTGTAGATCCGGTGTCGTCCTATTCCAAAACCAAGAGAGCACTTTGGGTATACCAAAAAAAGAAGTGGGAGCTAGATCAGCAGAGAGAATTAATCCAATTTAATAAACTTTATTTAGTAAAGCACCAGCAAGGCCAAGCGGTCAGCTAGAAAGCCCCTGAGCGCGAAACATAGCGGGAACACAAACACAATTTGCAACTGCGTCCCACTAATTTAACTATTGCATAAAATTATAAACTAAATGCCGCAAACGCTTAGCTCCAGCCGACATCATTATACAAACAATTTATTAAAGCTGGGGATTATTAAAGCTTGTTTAGCACTTGATAAAATTTTAACAAAACTCATTTGAAAAGTGACCTTTAGAAGAGTTTTGAAATAAAATTAGAACAAAAAGTAGAATTTCGTTGAAACACAACATTATACGTATGAAAGCAATCTGAAATATTCTAAATTTCTTAAATATTATACAAAATGAGAGTTTGACTTGCTAAAAAATATAAAGAAAATATATAAAAACCAGGCGAACAACTCGAAAATATGTTCACACAGTTTCTGAACTGTCATTTCGGTACATTACATGGTTTTTGGAGCTAACTGAACTGCGGTTTCGGTTCGGTTCAGTGGTTCATAAAGGCACATCATGAAATATTAAGACTTTTCGCTCACTTTGGCAATTGAATTTGTATAAACCATTTAAATATCTGTAAATCATAAGTTCCTAGAGGAATGCCCTCCGAAATCAGAGAATGTCGGCAAGAAACGAATACGTACCAAGCATCTTACACACTCTATTTATCATATTATATGAGACAAAACTCTCCTGGCTAAGATTGAATTAAGGCAAAGATGTACTACAGCAAGTGTTAAACATTGTCCACTACAAATAAGTTATTAACTTTCAAGAAAAGAAAGGAGATTGATGACAGGTATATTAAGAGATCGGCGGGCAACAGGATTACAGGTTAGTCTAAGGAAAACGATACAAATTATGCAATTTATAAGTAACATTGGCCAGCGCAAAGCTATTTACGTCTTAAAACTAGTCAGAGAACTAAACCTAAACGGACCATTTTTCTTTGTGGTTTTCGGTTCGGTTCAGCAATTCAGGTTCAGTTCAGAATCGGTTTGCATCACTGTTAAAAACGGAAATGTTGAAAATTCAGTTTGGGTACTAAAAGTACTAACAATAATCCTTAACTTTTACTGGATGAATCAACAAACTGCATACTTAAACAAGAAAGAAAGTCGGTTAAGCCCGACTATAACATACTCTGTACCAAGAAACAGTCTTTTGATCATAACTCGAAAACCGTTCATCCGATCTTCTCCATTTCTTTGGCGGATCGATAAGATATCCTAATAACTAAATATGTCCAGAAGGAACAAGCCGTCCATCTTTAAAACTGTGGGAGATATTCTAAATTGCGGGGGCGGGAGGGGGCGTGGCCAAAATTGAAAATAAACTTGATCTGCCTGCAGACATAAGAAGCATATGTCCCATACATGTCAAACCTCTATCTCTTACCATCTCTGAGATCTGTGCGTTCATACGGACAGACGGACATGACGGACATGACTCGGCCGTTGATGCTGATCAAGAATATATATTTATAGGGTCGGAGATGCTTCCTTCTGGATGTTACATACTTTTGCACAAACTTAAAATACTCTATGTACTTACGGCACAGAGTATAAAAATAGGCATCGAATTGGGGTAAGCAGTTTGAAAAAGCTTTATGAAAGGTTAGTTTAAAAAAATAACATTATTTTTTACAATTTCAAGTTCAAAGTCTACTAAATGTCCAAGAACCGCATTTGAAACGGCTCCAAGAAAGGTATATGCTAGCCTCCTGTCTAAAGCGAAGACTACTGAAGATAAAACTGACAATTATTGCCACACTTAACTTGCAGTGAAAGAAGTGACTGACGAAAACTTTGAGGAATAGGAAGGTGCTAAGCTCAGTAAGTCGTTGATGGTGCTAAGGTGTGTAAAGTGCTGCGCATAGCCATTACTGCCCATCATAAGTGTGAGTTTTGCCTATAACTCTACAATCGTTCATGCGTTCTTCATAATACTAATAACTACTATAAATATGTTCAGAAAGTACCTGCCTTCTATCTATAAAATTGTGGTAGAAACAAAATTTTTTAAGAAAAAAAAAGCGGCTTTACCCAACTTGGACTAATGACAAAGGACATCATTCAATGTCTGTTCATATAGCTCAGTCCATAGAACTAGCTATGATTATCCATTGACTGTTCTTCGGAATTGTTAAGCCGAAACGTGCCCAATATTTCATTAAGATTATTAACAACTGGGTCCTGTTTTTTGTATCTGCTGCCTAAACTACATACATTCGTGTATACATATCATGCTACACACCTGGAAACAGTACTGCCAAAAGAAAACCACAAAACTCTGCAAAATAATGCAGCCCCCTCACCACTGGACTGCCCAGGGCCGTAGGCGAAAAAAATTCCCAGCAGCCAACATTTTTCAAGCCACTGGTGCGGAATGGGAATCAAGAAACCTAAATAAGTGAACCACTGCGCAGAATTTGGTTTTGGTGAAGTGAAACCAGATTGCTTTATAAACGACTCAACTACAAACTTGGAAAGAAATGACTACTTTATTGAAAAGCAGCTTAAAAAGCAGAACCTTCCAATGGGGATATTGCATATTTTTGGAAAAAAGTAAATATCTTAACTTAAGAAAATCCCAGAATTGGTTGGGATACATTATATCACAGAATATCACAGAAACTTAACAAAATATTAAAGCTGCCCCATAAATTGTGCCTAAAAAGGTTCAAGATAGGCATTATTGGCTAGAAAACAAATTCCTCAATGCACCTAACATCAACTTCGACCTTTGAATATACGCAAAAAGAACTATAATTTAGTGACCTTGCGTAATCCAAGCCATTCTTAAACTAACGAAAAACAAGAATACAATCAAGAAAACTCTTTAAATTGTTCTTCAACCAAGAATATTCATATTTCAATATATATTTAGCATTTAAAATGTCTTAATATTCTATTAATTCTACATGAACTTACCAAGCCAAGTGTCAGTCAAGATAATATTCATATCATTAACCATCTTCTTCAGGGGTCATGAGGCGTATGAGTAATATTCCATGTATATTTATATTTTGCCACAGAGGAAGGCACTGCAAGTGCATCTTCGTCTACAGCATCCGCAAAAGTGTTGAGACATTCATAATCAAGCATTCAACACGAGAAAACATCATGAAATATGAACAAACACTTCCGAGACACTGACAAGAAGTTTTAATTGCTTTTCCGCATGCAAATTGGTGAGTGAGTATGAGAGTATGAGTGGGAATATGTGCCAGTATTCGATTATTTTGCCACGCCTCACCACCCACAAACACATACACACACACACACATGCACTTTACTATTTATGTGCAAAATATTTTAGTAAATTGCAGAGCAACTTTTTTGGGAAATACCTGATGAATATATACTACGCTTTCCAAGGAGTAGAGGCAGCAACTGCACTCAGAAAATCAGTCAATGACTTTGTGCTACAATTAGGTACAAACTGAGACAAATTCTTATTATAAGTTCAACTTCTTAAGTCCTAAAATGCTAGATTTAAGTCCGCTTTTACAATGATTGGTCAACAATAGTTTTAAGACAACTTCAACTAGTTCCAAGAATTCTGCAAATTTATAATAATTATTTCTTTCAAGTAAAAATGGTTAATTTAAACCCGCCGAGTGATCTATGGACAGCATCAATACCTTAACTTTAAACTGTTTCGTACTTTATCCAAGAAATAGTGTACTTACTTTAAGTCTTAAGAACTCTATACTGCTTTAAACAATTTAAAAGATAATTTGAGAAACCTGAACACAACATTTCTCGGAGTGTGAAAAGCCATAATGTTGACAATGTTTGGTATGCTGTCACTTTGCCTCCTCCTATGCATTATAACAAACAAGTATAAATTATTTATACCTTAATCAAAAGGAGCCGCCCCTGAAGGGCGAAACAAAACTTCATTGTCAACTTTGACAGAACTTTGAGTTGAGTGAAAATTTGATGTTAATTACTCGTGTGCACATTTCTCACTCACCCCCCAAAAGCAATTTCACTTGATATAGAGAACAAATTTCCCCCCATTTTAATGGCATAATTTTTTATTCAAAGCTCAGGAGCTCTCCTGGCAGAGGATTGGCTCGTTAACACACACACACACAACCACAAAGAATTGAATCTAGTTCTGTTCTTGACATTTACGGAGTAGACAAGGGACTGACTGTAAACAATTCCATGAAACACGTCGTAATCATTTGCGCCAGTTGTCTTATCGGTGAAAGATGGCCAAGAGAGAGAGAAAAGAAATGAGGCCACATTGTTGACTTGCCATAAAAACACCGAGCAAATGCAGTTGGAATGCACGTGAAAATATCAAGCGATGCAATTTCACAAATTGTTCTGAAATGCAGGAATGCATTTCATTCCAGCTTTATGCCGCAGGCTGTGGAAAAAATCATTGTACAAGTCATCTTCGGAAAATTAGTACTCAACATTAAACACTGTTTTTTTGGTGCAACTTTAAGAGCTTCTCCGGCTTCCGTGCTAACTGGCCAAAAAAGCAATTTACGCCAATGCGCTTACTCGCATAAAATATCATAAATAAAATGAACAAAATATACTTGGTAAAAGGCTTCTTGGTCCTAACCAAGTAACTTGGTTAATTGCATTAGGCCGAGGCCAGAAGTATAAGATTACTTGCTGCCCATTTTCATTTTGGACACAGATGTTTGTTACCCATGAATAGTTAGAAGTTTGACAGCTGCCAGTTTTATTTTGCTGAGTGGAATGAGATGGGATGGGGTAAAATTGCAGGGAGCAAGTACAGGAATAACAAAAGTTATACATGTTGGAAATTTACTTAAGGAGCACGAGTGAGTCGGTTGGTTGGCTGTAAATGCCTTGAGGATATGCTCTAACTGATTGACTCACAGTCTAATCAGTTTTTGGGCTAGGATGCTGAAACTTTAACCATAGAGAACTTTAAAGGTTCTAGCGTCAAGGTGCGTTAAGTGCAAGCATAAGATTGAAAATTCTCATCCCTCCTTTGGGTCAACTTATATGGGGCAACCTTTATTATACCCTTGCAGAGGGTATATTGATTTGTCCTGATGTTTGTAACGCATAGATGGAAGCCTTTTCGACCACAAAAAGTATATATATTCTTGATCAGCAAGACGAGCTGAGTTGGTTTAGCCTTATCCTTCTGTTTCTATGATATCTCCTCCGTCAGTATAAAAGCTATTTTCACCAAACTTTGCACGAAGTCTTCTGACGCTGCACATTTGTTAGAACCGGCCGAATCGGATAACTATAACATATAGCAGCCATAGAAACAATCGTTCGAAAAACTAGTTCTAGTGAGAAAAACTTTTTTGTTGTCAATGGAAACGTCTTCAAACTCCGTATTTACTAGTTTTCTATGCTTCTCCAAGATTCTGTCAAGTTTGGTCGAAATCGTACAACTATATAGTATAGCTGCCATAGAAAAGTAAGGTTAGAAAAATAGTTTTATTGGAAAAACTTTTTTGTTTTCTATGTAAACCTCTGTTAAATTGGCATATATTCATTTTATAAGCTTTCACACAATTCTTTAAGGTTTTGTCAAAATCGAATGACTATAGGTTATAGCTACCATAGGAAGGATCGCTTGAAAAATTAGTTTTAGTGAGAAAATCTTTTTTGTTTTCAAAAGAAACGCCTTCAAACTTTGTATATCTTAGTTTGCTATGCTTAACCACGATTCCACTAAGTTTGATCGAAATCGGACATCTATATAGTATAGCTATCATAGAAAAGTAGAGTCAGAAAAGTAGTCTTAGTAAGAAAAACTTTTTTCTTTTCAGTGGAAATGTTCTTCAAATTAGTTACAAGAACATGCTGCAAGTTTATACAAACTTCTGTCGTGCCGAAGTTAACTTTTGCTCTATTTTTTGATACTAGAATATAAATTTTTCATATCCTTGGGATGATTTTCAGCTACTTTGGATAAAAATTTAAGATACATTTAACATTAAATGGATCTTGTAATATCCCTAAATGCATATTAAATAGTATAGTATATGTATAGTTTCTAGTATCCTTTTTTTTCTCCTTGCGGAATTAACTGACGAAATTCATAAAATGCTTTATCAAATCACAAGTAATTAAACAGCCGGCATCAAATATTCCATCCTAGACTCTATATCTACAAGAAGAACTTACAAACAAACCCTCGTACTTAAGCTAAATTCTTTCCGAGTTCATAATTGAAACATGAATTAATAATACATTTCCATGATTTGTGTTTTTGGGTTTCTTGAACCCATTTTACTTAGTTTCTATTTAATTTACCTCCCCACCCATAAACGGTCAGCCGAATACAAGATTCCATTTTATTATTCAACACTTGAGGGTGGAAACTCCATGATAGGGCAGTTTTCATCTCAATTTGCTCGCCAACCCTTAGGATACAGTTCTTTTGTATGCCAAATTTTGTCATTGAAAGTTTTTGCCATGGGTTTAATTTCTATTCTTGAAGGCGATCTCTTCCAAGTAACAAACTCACAAATGGGTTTCAATATTAAGAAATAGAAAATCTCTGCCAGTGAGATAACGCTGAAGCCCATAAAAAGACCCATAACACCGCCTATGTTAGCTGCAAAAGCATAAAACAGTTTCAACATTACAGTTTCCATAACCAACTCACACAAGAACTCAGTCAATCCAATGTAAACATTCTTCATATTGCCATAGTAGACGCTTTCCCGATAGTAGACATTCATTACGGCCACATTCTCGCTCAAGTAGGACTTATTCATGCTGGACACCAAAGCATTGGCCAACTTGAAGTCTCGACTGGCCAGGGGAAACGAAAATCCACTAGCCAAATAGCTCAAATCGAAGCAACTGGGTAAACATTGTTGACGACATCTCGCCCAGTTGGGTCTCATATCTGCCCGTTGAGCACTTGTTATACACACGGTATCGCTCATGCTACAGGTCCGAGCACTGGAATAGATGAAGGGAAAGTCGAAGGGTATGCAGTTGCACGAATCATATAAATATTGGGCCAAACATTCTCTTTCACAATTGCGACGCGTGTAGTCCTTGTAGTACAGTAATTCCTTCTCATTCATGAACAAACACTGACGATCGTCGCGTGGTATGGAACGTATGGCCGGTACAGCCTCAGCACTGATAACTTCCATGCGATAGTTGGTTTCATAGCCAATGGCGGTTATAAGGCCCGACTCCTTGACATTGGGCGCCTCTATGGGATTGTGGAAGAAGACCTGAGCAATGAAAGGCACTGGAATAGATTTAAAGAAATTAAAGTTGTAAGACATGCATTACCTTGAATCCAGGTCCATTGGTGGATGAGCAGTAATATTCATTCAGCTGAGCATCCAAAACAACAGTAAAACCCAAGGTAATGCCGGTTCCTAACAAAAATAGTTATAAAATTGTACAACTGCGAAGCACAGTTGGTGGCCCTTTGAGCACTCGCTGCACGACCCTTTACACCCAGAATTAAATTAATGAATGGGCAATGCGTCTCAACGACAATTTGTTGGTGAACTTCAAAAAGCAAATAGTTTCAAGTTAAGTGCACGCTGAGTAGGAAAAGTCAATTACGTTTTAATTATGTTTTTAGTTAAAACAAGTAAGCAAGTCGGCCAAGCACGTCTGTAATATACTCTGTACCAACCAAAGTGTATGCTCAATATGAATCGGCTTTAGTAGGATCATTTGGCTGACCAGTTTATTGTTCGGCAACTATATAACATATTCATCCGATTTTTATGCAATTGGCAAGTTTAAAGCTGCCAAAAATGAAAAACAAACAAGTATTTCTCAATAAAACTAATTTTTCGACCAAATCTTCCTATGACAGCTATATGCTATGGTCATCCGACTTAAACAAAAGTATGTGGATTTATGTAAAAGCATTAAAGCAAGTCATTTCCATTGAAAACAAAAAAGTTTTTCTCACAAAAACTTGTTTTTGACCGATCTATCCTATGGCAGCTATATGCTATGGTCTTCCGATTTTGACCAAACTTTGTGGAATTGTGTACAAGTACATAAAATAAATAAATGCGAAAATTGAAGACGCTACCATTGAAAACAAAAAAGTTTTTCTTCCTAAAACTATTTTTTTAACCTTACTTTTCTATGGCAGCTATACTATATAGTTCTACGATTTTGACCAAACTTGACAGAATCATGGAGAAGCATAGAAAACTAGTAAATACGAAGTTTGAAGACGTTTGCATTCAAAACAAAAAAGTTTTTCCCACTAGAACTAGTTTTTCGACACATCTTTCCTATGACAGCTATATGATATAGTCAGCCGATCCGGCTGGTTCCGACAAATGTGCAAGGTATGTGTATTTAAAGACTTCGTGCACAGTTTGGTTAAGATAGCCTTAAAGCCATCGTCATGCTGATCAAGAATATGTATATATATATGAAGTTCCGATTTTGTTTGATAATTGATTTCTTTTTCAAAAAATAGTGGAACTATAAAACCCTCCAGTATTTTCATACTTACCAATTGCTGTACTTGGAAAATACTTCTCAGGTAATACCGCAGGATATCCAGTCTCCGGATTCCATTCAACGGGCACAATATCATTACCATTAGTAATTTTTCTAGCATTATTCGAACTATTCACACAATATATAAAAGAACTTCCAAACATTATATATATATATCCCCGGATCCAACTTACTTGGCTTTGATCAAAAATTCGGGTGGTAAAAAATTGAAGGCACAACACAAACCCTCATCGGTTAAGGTAATACGAAATATATCCATACAATTGTATTCAATCGAACTAAAACGGCAATAGAGTAACATTCTTGCACAGGGCTGTGAATGATTGGCCACAAATTCGGAAATCTGCAGGGTATTGTTGGCCAAATAATCATGCTCAAAGCTCTCCGATTCAGCACTGCATAATAATTTCAGTATGGCACTTTGATCGGAACCCCTTAAGTTAAGTGTCAGTGTCATTAGCTGTGTATCATTTTCATAAAGCCAAAACTTACTCTTTATAATGCTCCACTCGGCTACGCAGTACTTGATTCATATTACAAATGGTTATGGCCGGAAAAGGTACCTTCAGTATAGAGGTGGCATGCGGACTAATGCCAATAATTACTGGAGTGCTATCCCACTTCACATAGATGTTGGTTATTAGTTGAGTCGTCATTATCAGGGCCGCCACAAAGGAGCAAAAGAAAAATATTCTAAGGAAAACTTTGGGCATATATATATTTATTCAAAGCATTCAGACTTACCTCTCCCAACTGCTCAGATTAGGATCTCCCACAAATTTAAGTCCATGTAGTCCTGTTTCCTTTAGAAATATGCCCAAACTTTTGGAAAAACTTTTGAAAATGAACATAAAATTTGAGGGTTTCTTCGACTTAGGTGCAGTGTCCATTTTAACTATGTCTTTTTGACTTAAGGGGCTCAGTTTAAATACCAAACCATCGCATGTCAATCACTAATTAAGCCTAAAGTATTTATACATACATATGTAATTAAGGCTTGTCCATTGATTAGGCAATTTTAATCAGTTTAAGTACTTTAACTAAACGGCAAAACTAACTTAATTGCCCATGACTTTTCTTTGAAGAAGACACGTACAATTATACACAAACAATGATAAGATAATGCAATTACAATAAACGTTTGCTTGATGCGATAATTTAATGAAATTTATGCTAAGGTCACAAAAATTGGAGACAAGCCAAAGGAAAGTCTATAAAATCATAAATAATATCAACAAGTTAATACAAATTATAAAATAAAACCAGCTCACAAAGTTTTTTAAGTGCCTAGTTTTAAAATAAAAGCAATTAATGTGTTTAATATATAATATAAAATGTTTATATCTAAAACTGAATGAACATTCATTTAGGGTGTTGTTTCAAATCTGTGTCTCTTGGAGAGAGTTTATCTAAGAACCAAAATGTTTTAGTACGTTTGGAAACTTAATTAAATTGAATGTTGGGCCTTCGCGGGTTTTGCGTTTGCGGTGTCATAACATTGTGGCCCTTCGAGCCGGATGTTCTTAGCTTCTACTTTCATACAAGCATCTGGCCCTGGCTGGGAATGATCTTTTAATTTATGGATATAATTGGCAACGATCTTCAATTTTAAAATTGATATATATTCATAGATATTCGCTTCTTTTGATATCTTTTACTTATGCTTCAACATCGTCTGTTCCGACGTTTTTATACCCTTCAAGTGCTTATATAATATCCGAATTTAGAGCAGCTTACACTGAAAACAACCAATTTTATCTTATTCCATATATATATATGTATTAAATACTTTCAGATATAGTCACCCGATCTGTCCGAAAGTACAAATTTTTAATAGTGTATGAGTTGGGGAATGATAAAATTTAAAACAAATATGTTTTTCCTTTCAAGATACACTTTCCAACCGATCGTGCCTTGGGCAACTTACAATGATTTGAAGGTTCTATATAAAATTAAGAAAATTGCATACTTGGATGAAGAATGTTAAGTGTCAGAAGTTAAATAAGAAAGAAAATTCTTTTTCCAAGAGTGAAATTTTTCATCCAGGTATTAATTTTTGACACCGTTTTTCTTTATCCTAGAGCTTGAATACTTAAACCAAGCACGAAAATATCTCTCATCAGGTAGGAAAATTCTGAAATCAATTGCTAAACTAGCTCAAATCTAAAACGGCTCATTCTGGAATCAAGAGCATAGTGCTTGTCAAAAACCAAGAAAGTTCATTCGGGCATCAAGAGCTTATTAGTTTCAAGAGCAAGATCAAATCTAAGGGTGTCCATATTCCAAACCAGCAACACTTTAAAATCAATTGTTTTTTCATTCTTTTGTTTAAATTTATTTCAAAGTAAACTGTATTTCAAATTATTTATCAAATTTACCCTGGTTTGATCAAAGCACTACATCAACAGCCGTCTCTCCATGCCATAACTGCTTGGGAATTTCAAAGCAACATGTGCTCAAAAATCGATGGCACTTTCCGCTTGATAGTTTCCTCACACGACCTTCTCTCCTACAAAAAATCAAACTGTAAGACCGAGTATTCTCTCTAATGCAGGGCTCCCCTCGCTGTATCTCTCTGATACTCACTGAAGCATTAGTTCGGCAAGCATTCGGTACGCTTTGCCGAGTGCGTTCGGCCACCAGGGGCTATGGCTAGGGATAGTTTATACCTTCTAGACATATTGAGTAATCAGCATTTGTTAAAGTTGCACCAAATCATTGGTAAAGATCGCATGAACGATAGTCAAGCTATAAGCAAACGAAAGTTCACTGCCGCAACGATACAGAGTATTTGACAATCGGGCTGGACCCGCTTTCTTAAGTATTTGCTATTCACTTAGTGGATAAAAACCATTCCAAGAACGTGTTTGTATGTGTGCTTTGGATTGGTTCTCTTCGTTGTCGATTGGATAGAGCTTTTTGTGGCTTTAAAGCTTTGACCCAATGCTTAAAAAAGCTTGCCACACGTGATGACCAACCACTAACCAATTGCGATATGCCGGCACTCATGTAGTTGGATTCCATTAGCCGTCACGATCAGTCCCAGTCCCAGTTAACAAACAAACAAAATGCAAATTTGCCGCAATCCGTTGCCCAGACGTCTGGTGGATATTCTTTGCTTCCTGCTCATTGGGATTTTCCTGCCCATAGTATTCATATTTGAGATCATTGTGGTGCTGCCCGCCTTCCATGAACCCGGTGGCTTTTGGCACACATTCACGTTTCTAATGGCCATGGCCATAGTGTTCAACATCAAGGGTAACATGTTGGCCTGCATGATGATTGATACCAGCGTGAATGGTGAGTAGCGCCTCGTTGCTGGCATCCCACATGACTCTCTAGTATGTATTCATTCTAGTGAAAAAGCTGGAGCCGCCTGAAGAGCCACACGAATGGCGGTATTGCTCCGGCTGCCAGATATGGACCCCACCCCGTTCTTGGCATTGCAAAATCTGCAAATGTTGCATACTCAAGCGGGATCATCATTGTCTCTACACCGGCTGCTGCATTGGACAGCATAACCATCGTTATTTCATGTGCTTCATCTTCTATCTGTTTGTGGGCTCGGTGTATGCCCTGGTCTACAATTCCATTTATATGTGGATAATACAGGGTCAGGTCTATGGCAATTGGTTGACCCCGTTAAAGCTCTTCTGTCCCTTGCTGATGCTAGTCACCGGTGGCCTCTGGACCAATATGTTTTTGTTATTCTATAGCCTCAATGTGTTGGCCCTGCTCTATGGCATACTGCTGTTGGGCTATCATGGGCCCTTGGTCTGCCGTGGTCAGGTTTCGGCAGATCGTTCAAAGGAGCAGCAATTGAAGTACAATAGAGGAGTGTACGAGAATTTGAGAAATGTTTTTGGCCTACGACTGCATATAGCCTGGTTGTCGCCTTTAATAAGAAGTGATTTACCCCAAGATGGTTTCAGTTGGGTAAGCAAATCGCAGTAGCATAGCAGTGACTCAGTCCTAGTTTAGTTTAGTTAATATAGTATTAAACCATACATGAGTATAGTTATTTTAGTTTCTGCCGCTGACTTGAAACTTAAGCGTAAGGTGGTATGGTTAAAACCAATGCCACCTGTCAGTACAGACGTTGTTACGATCCATTCCACTTGACTCTCATCGAAAATCAAAATCAATTCAATTCTAAGTTTAAAGTTTTTCTGAAAAGAAAGGGAAAACATTCTTTAGTACTTTAGTTAAAGCATTCATTAAAGGAATAAGCATTCAACTTACCTCTGGCGCAATTTCGATATCCACATATCTCTGCTTGGTATTATTAGCATGGATTTCCACTTCATGAATGGGTACCGACTTGGCATGCATTAAGCCAATTTGTTTGGAGTAGCCTTTAACTATAATTGGTAAGTGCCAACAGAATGCCAGCATCCAAGTCGAGACTCTCATTATGACAAACTAATTGATTGAAGACCAAACGTTATCAAAAATCATGTATAAAAATAAAAAATCTTGCTAAATGACATGACAAGCTGATGGGAAGAACAGAAAATACTGACAGAATGACAGCACTCTTCTCTGAGTGCTGGCCAAAATCTACAGTTCTTTTTATATCTCATTTATCTAGAATCCTGTAGCATGATACAATAACTAACAGGTAGCGCAGCGACGATATTCTCAGTCGTCGTTCGGTATATCGAACTGGCAGGGTCGCCTTCGATTTCCTCGTGCAGCGAATAACTTCTATCGAAAGCTGTCAAAAAAGTAAATAATGACTGTGTGGCCCTGGGTTTTCTATGCGTGTTCAGCCCTTCGATTCGATAAATTCTCGCCCGGTTGCGCTACCTTGTAAACATTGTCCTGAAGTATCAACAATTGGCTGTACCTTAACCACTCGATATGCAGTGGTATGTCTATCTACCTTAAGCGTAAATATTTCCCCTGCCCACACAAACTTGAGCGAATACCTGCCGCAATCTCGGTATGATTCAAGGGTGGGTCAAGGTCAAGGTCAAGGTCAAGGGTGATTCTTTAACAGCATTAAGTTTTTGACATCATTTTGGATATGCCGCAGAGTTAAAACTACAAAAATATGACTTAACGAGCAGATTAGGGGTAAGTGGCGAAAATATAGTCAGGGCAGGGTTTTTAGAGTTTAGATATGGTAAATTATAAGTTCGATTTAACAACAGAAATGAGTTATAAAAGATTTTACGGACTGCCCTACAATATTTTAGGCAGTGCTTTAGACTTAAGTAGGGCTTAAAGGCCTTTGATTTGGCCAAATAAGGAACGTTACTTGAACAAAAATGCAATTTTTGCAACTTTGCGGTCTATTTTACCATCGAAAGTACGAAAAAAAATTGTCTACCTAAGAGATTTAAGCAAAATTCGGAAGGTTATCCTAAGCTATAGGTATTAATGGTTAAGATTTGGTGGATTTAAGGATGATCCCAGAAGTCTTTGGTATTCATGGGTCGTTATACTTAAGGTAGGGCTTTAAGTGTTGAGATTTGTTAGAATTTTACCAGATCTAAGAACAATAATGAAGTTTTTGACCTTATTCGGACCTACGAAAGTTTGAAAAAAATCCCTATTAGGGGAAAATGGGGGTTTTCAGTGGAGTCGAAAGCAGGGCTTTAATTAACATACAAAAAATTGAGAGTGAATCACTGTACCGAACCGAAACCGCGTTTCATTAAAAAGTAAAAACCTTTTCCGAGGCTCAAAAATTCTGTGAACAGCAGCAGTACTTATTTCCGATCGATTATTATTCTACTGTTCATGTTTTAAACTTGGGAACAACAGAATAGCTTGATATAGTATGTGTATAAATGTCGTCTATTAATCCCAACATCTCTGCAGGATCTTCGAATCTGCACTTATATTAAGTCAAATTTGGTTAAATGAAATCATTTTGTGATTAAATTAATAAAATGTGTATTTAACTTTATTTCACTTTAACTTCTCCATCAAATGCTTCCAGGGCTTAGCCCACTTGAACTTTACGTATCACCGACTTGCACTCATCGTTGCGGAACACACGATGATAGCTGCTTATTTTACCCAAAGATGATATAAAATTCTCATCATGAGTAATTATAATCAACATAAAATTGGACTGCATTTGTCGCTCTTCCACAATCCGGTTCAAGGCATCGCACAGTGAGGTGATATTAATGCGATCCAAATTTGTGGTGGGCTCATCCAAGGCCAGGACACCGCAATTACTGCTAAAGGTCTCGGCCAGAGCCATGCGTATAATGAGGGAAGCCAGAACGCGCTGTCCTGCACTGCAACGTCCACGCATATCAATTTCCGCATTATTCTTCGACTGGATGACACTATAGTTATAGCTCTTGCGACGATCGGCCGAGGCCTTGGTATCAATGGCAGTCCTTATTTGTACATAATCAATATCATTGCCACGATAGATCATGCGCCAATATTCACGTATGAGGCGATTAATTTTCTCCATTTTCTCGGAATGAAATTGTATTAGAGCCCATTCCAGGGCAATGCGATGTTGGCCCATGTCCTCGATGGCACGTCGTGTGACTATTAGCTCGAAGTTGGCTTTACGGAAATTTTTCAGAGATTCTTTGTATTTGGGTTCATCGATCTCACGCTGCAGCTTCTGCACCTGGTTATTAATCTCGCCCAGTTGACCCAAAAGTTCACCCTTACGCACCGTGGCCGCATCTCGTTTTTTGGTCAGCTCCAGCTTCTCTTTGCTCACACTACGCAAATCCATATTACCCAATTGCTTGGTCAAGGCCTGACAACTTTCATTCAAACTTATTTCCTTTTCTTGCAGCTGCTTGAGATCGCGATTGTCCTTAAGATCTCGTTCTAGGGTTAGGTGGTTCAGGCATTCGGTTTTAATGGTTTCCAATTGAGCGGATTGATCTGTGATTTTAGTGTCCTGCAAAAAGAAAACGGAAAAATTGTAGATAGGGTAATTGGTGTATACAATTTTAGTTACCATTTTGCCCAGCTCCAGTTTGGTGGCATTTATGGAAACATCCTGCTTTTTGAGTTCATTCGCCAGATTCAGTTTGGCGTAGTCCGCGGCCTGTTTGTTTAATCTGTGGTATGGGTATTGCTGTAGTAAGTGGCGGTTTCTCTGGTCGAACCGAAAATTACCTTTGTATTTCCTGATCCGCACTTTTATAGGTACTTATTTTGGCATTCAGTTGATCCAGCTTGGCACGTTCTTGCTCTTTAAGACGCGCCTTTTCGCTCAAGGCAGCGCCTAGTTTTTGCTTCAGTGGTTGCACTTTGGCCTTTAAATCGCTTATCTCTGTGGAAATGGTTATCAGCAGACGTGTGAGCTCATCCAGACGCTCCTTTAGTTGTGGTAAGCTCTGTACGCCCTCTTGCAGTTGTATTTGCTTGTCTTTTAAGCTGCAGTCAAAGATTAGGTTAATTGATTTGCCTCTAAAATGATTTAGTTGAAGGTCTTACCCATTTTTCACCTCACGCAAACGATTCAAGGCCTCCATTTGTTTCTCAAAGTTCTGTTGATTCATTTCCAAGGCTTTGCGTTCATTTTCCAGCTCTTTGGACACCTGCGTTTTCTCCTCTTGCAAGGCTTCCATCGACACACTTGCATCATAGTTGCTGGGCAACTTCTGTTTGAGCTGCTCCACATCTTTCTTTACGCGCACCGACTCTTTAAGAGCTTGATCTAGTAGAGTCATGTCGCCCAGCATTGAATTGGCCAAGTCCTTGTGATGACTGGGCTCTCCAATGAGTGCGATTAGGGTTTCATATTCACTAACCGACTCTCCCAGCAATTCCTCAATTTTATGCAGCTCCTTTTTCTGTTTGGGAATGAGTTCCTTGAGTTCTTTTACCTTGATAATAGTGGGCTTGATTTGGAGTAAATTTTCGTATTTGAGTTGTTCGGTTTTTAGGGATTTCTCGGCTCTTTTGATGTTGTCGGGAAGTTTTTCAATTTCATCCGTCAACTCAGAGGTTAGATCGCAGGCCTCATCGCCCGACATGTTGTGATGGCACAAGGGGCAGCTGGGTTCCTCCCGGATTTTCTGTATGTACTTCTTGTACATGGCATCAGCCGATGTCAAAGCTCCATGATCAAACTGTAGTTTCGCTATGGTGGCCTTACTACGCTCCATTAGCTCATCATAGGGTGTGGAATGACATTTTTGGTAAATCAATTCTTCGCCATCTTTCAATTCCTTCTCCATTTTGGTTATATCTGTCAACAGATTCTTGCGTTTAATCTCATGGGACTGCTCTTTCAACTTCTGTGCATTGGCCTGCTCGTTCAGCTCCTGAATCTCTCGACTCAATTTGTCGTAGACGCCCTGCACCGAACGTAGATAATTGCTGGAGATGGGCTCCTTAAACAGTTTGCCCAAATTATCGCCATGACGACTGCGCACACGATGTATCTCTTGATTCTTCTTCTCCAGCTCTTTTTCCTTGATGCTTATCTCGGTCATCAGTTTGGCCATGGAACTGAGGAATGTTAGCTGTTCATCAAGCTTTTTGAAGCGTTTTTGTTTCTCATCTATGCTGGACTTTTTGTCAGCTATGACTTTGCGTACGGCATCCTGGTTGAAGCTTCTCGAGGTGCGCTCATAGACATCATCCGCCTCGGCAATTTGCCTCTCCAGTAGTTTCAACTGATGCATAGAGGTTTCGATTTGTTTGATTTTCACTTCAAGGCTGCCACTTTCCTTTTCGCTAGCCTCCTTCTGCTTTTCCTGTGTCTTTACTCCCTGCTCTGATTTGGTCAACTCAATGCGTAGTTCATCGATCTTCAACTGTCGTGCCTGGTCCGCCTTATCCAGCTGTTCCCTCACTTCGGTGATCTCAACTTGTTTGCTCATTAGATTTATGTCAATTTCATGTAGTACGTCGGGCAGTTTATCGGGTTCCGCCAGCAGATCTCCTTCCACGGATATTTGCAATTTTTGACCGAGATCTTTAACCCTCTTGACCAACTCTGCCCTGCAGAGCTTCTCGCTTTCATGCTGCTGCTGGGCCAGCAGACGTTTCTTGTCCTGTGTGGCGAGAATTTTTTGAAGATCCCCATGCGATTTCTTTAGCTGGGCTAATTGTTCTTCTAAATCCAAGCGTTGGTACTTCATTTCCGACATCTTTTGATCAAAGTTACGAATTTCCAGGTCCAGTTCCACCAGGGTGCCCGGGAAAGGTGTTTTGATCTTTTTGGTAATGCTGGCTATTTGCTCCTTACAGTTGTTGTGCCTAGGGAAATGGGAAAATAAAGCCAGATCTTTGTAAGTTAACCCAAAACCACTTACTTGGTGTCCATTTGCACTTTCTGAGCCTGATATTTGCCAATCTCAAATTCGATATTACGAATTTCCAGGAGCCTGTCCTCAATGGGTTTTACCTCCTCCTCACATTTCTCACACAAGGCCTTGATGTTCTCGCATTTGCCTTGGGCCTGTTGTAGACATAAAGTCTTGCCCTCCATTTCCTGCTTCAGGTAGGCCACATGCTTGATGTTGGCCTCTGCAGAAGGTGAGATTGTCAAGTAGTTAATAATACCAGCAGGTCAGCTACTTACCCATCACTTTCAACTCATCCATGGTCTCCTTTCGCAACTTAATGATCTTATCCAGGGCCTTGTTGTATTCCATTATACCAAAGATTTCGTCGAACTTCTTCTTCAGATTACTGGGCTCATCCAAAGGCCAACTAGAGTCCTCTTGATGGCAGAATAGAACATTATTTATGATGTGCTTAGAGACGCCCATAAAATCCTCGATGGCTTTGTTAATATCCACAGCACGTCCACTCAACGAGTCCTGCTGCTTGCTCGCATCGGTGAGAAAGTTAATGGTCGAGTCCATGGTCTCAAAGGCGAATTTGGTGCCCTTACGGGACAGCTTCATGGTGCGACATATGGAGACGCGAGCTCCTCGCTTGTCCCGCACCTGCATTTTGATCTGAGCCAAGGCCTCATTAAGACCAAATATTTCAGGATCGTGTACAAAGCTCTTGCCACTGAAACTGCCGGGCGGACAGTCGCCAGTGAGAGCATACTTGAGACATTCGATAATGGTGGTCTTGCCGCAACCATTCTCTCCCAGGATCAGAGTCACAGGCGAGGAGAAGTTGATGCTCTGCAGAAGACAAAAACATTTGAGAAAGTTGACTTAAGTCGAAGTGGCCAATTCACCTGTAGATCTTCCGCATTGGAGCCGAAGCTGCGCACTCCCTGAATTGATAGCTTTTCAATGGAGGACATCCTTTCGCAATTTCACAACGCAATTTTTGCCGGGCTGCCAAGCCAGGGCTCCAAGCGACCGCCCCAAGTACTTGCTATCGATACTTATCGATAGCTGCAGCAGCTGCCTGAGCATTCCAGCTGCCTCGACTCTTATTTAACAAGTCGAAATTGTTAATGAAAAATGTTTCGTAAACAGCTTGGACAACTCACCCGCGTGTCCTGCTCACACCTGTCCACCAAGGCAGCCACGGCTCCGCTTGAAATCAACGAGTTCCGCACCGCCGCAACCAATCCCGGGGAGCACTCTGCGCTGCATGTGGCCAAGTTTTATACCCTGCCCCTGGAGCAAAAGAAGCAAATCTTTGGCGGTGGCGGCCTGCCCAAGCAGTATGAGCAACAGCTGAAAACCTTCAACGAATCCTGCCTCATGGTGAGATCTCCTGCCCTGGAGCTGCTTAGTTACATCAAGCAGGCGGATCTCAGTAAGCCAGCCGTGCGTTATGTCTTGTACGGCGACAATGGAGTGGGCAAAACCCTGACAATGGCCCATGTCTTGCACTATGGTGCCCTGAACGACTTTCTGCTAGTCCATGTACCCTGGGCGCCCAATTGGATGAAGCGACCCAAGGAGTCTGCCAATGCTGCCACTCAGGAGGGTTTCATAGATCTGCCCTTCGATGCGGCCGCCTGGTTGGTGCACTTTAAAAACCAGAACGCCCAGCTCCTGCAGCAACTGCAACTGACGACCAGCCGGGAGTATGTGTGGAGCAAGCGTGAGAGCACACCGGCTGGAGCTACGCTGCTCGAACTGGTGGAACATGGCATTGCACGCATCAAATACGCCTCGGAGACCACAGCTGCTCTTATCTCAGAGCTCAAACAACTTTCCACGGCGGGCAGGTGTAAAATAATGGTGGCCATCGATGGCTTTAATGCCTTCTTTCATCCCGAAACTCGCATTTTCTCGGACCACAAGCAGCGGGTAACTCCAGATCGCATTACGCTGACACAACCCTTCCTCGACATCACCTCCTACGATTGGACAAACGGCGTTTGCATCTTGTCGGTGGATAAAATTGCCATGACCGAGGGTTATATGGATAGCTACATGCCTAGATATCTGTTGGGCAAAGAGGGCTTTGAGCACTTGGATCCCTTTGTGCCCGTGCATGTGGACAATTATACGGACAAGGAGTTTTATAGTTATATTAATTATTATCTGGATCGTCAGTGGATCAACAAAACGCCACCGGGATTTGAAGAGCAATTGAAATTTATGAGCAATAAGAATCCCTATACGCTGATGCAACTGGTTAGAGGACTGTGAGGCGGTTTTAAAGTTGGTTCAATAAAAGGAAACTTCATTTTTGTTATAACTTAAGAGTTCAGTCTATTAACTAAAATGTCATGGCTCCATCTAGAAACATGAGACTATCCACAGCCGAGATGGCCATATCCACATCCCTTTTCTGTATGGTTTTCTTCTTGGCCTGAGCTGTGTAGCTGTAGGATTCTCTGGCCAGTGAGGCCACAAACAGCTCCACTGCCTTGGCCACAGTGAAAATGGCCTCATTGGAGGCCATCTGTAGATCAGGATCCAGTTTCATAATATTACGTATACGCGCCAGTGGCAGCTGAGTGAGCTTGGCCTCCGGCTCAGATTCGGCAGCTAGAATATTTGTTATTTAATTGCCATATATATGAGCTTACAAAAGGTGAGCTTACCAGATTTGGGATTCTCTTTCTCTGTTTTGCCATTGGCCGTTTCGGTGGGAGTGTCTGCTTCAGCCGTTTCCGTCTCCATTACCTGTTCCGGCTCCAAATCAGGTTCCTCTGAGTATTCGGGTTGAAATAATTCCTCACTGGCCATTGTTTATTTATTATTTTGCTGATATTACAAAAAATGTGTTGGTTGTTGCGCCGCCAAAAGCATCGATCACATCAAAAACTTATCGATTAATCCCTAATTCAATCGACTGCGGTCACACTTATCGAGGGGGACAAAAAAATACACACACTTGGGAAAAAGGTTGGAATCCAAAATCTGACATCAATTTGCCCAAAAACCGCTGCCACTTGGTGCCACATTACGCTTAACCACAAGCCAACCCACAATTATATAGACAACGTGCCCATTTCCGGGTAGCAGCAGGCGGAGGACAACAAATGGCGGAAAATGGTATGCGTGTGGGCCCAGGGTCATCATCATCAGCAACGGCTGCCGCAGCGGCAGCAGGTTCTGGTACTAGCACCAGCAATGGAGAGCACGAGAACGAACACAACGCCAACAATGCGGCGGACAATGATAAGGCTCAGCCGGCGCCGGCCATACAGAAATATATGCAGGAGCTGATGGCCGAACGGTCGCGCATGGAGAATCATTTTCCATTGGCAGTGAAACTAATTGATGAAGGTAGGCAATATCGATTCGCTGTGGGGCTGTTGCATATTTACCATACGATTCCATGTTCTCAGCTCTGGAGCGTGTGCAGCTGAATGGACGCATTCCGACGAGAGATCAATATGCCGATGTGTATCAGCAGCGGACCATTAAACTGTCCCAGAAGGTGCATGTCCCCATCAAGGATAAGAAATTCAATTATGTGGGCAAGCTGCTAGGACCCAAGGGCAACTCGCTGCGACGCCTGCAGGAGGAGACGCAGTGCAAGATCGTTATACTCGGTCGCTTCTCGATGAAGGATCGGGCCAGAGAAGAGGAACTACGCAATTCGGCCGATGCGAAATATGCCCACCTGAATCTTCCGCTCCATGTTGAAGTGTCGACAATTGCCCCACCCGCTGAGGCTTATGCCCGTGTGGCCTATGCCTTGGCCGAGATTAGGAGGTATTTAATACCGGATAAGCATGATGATATACGTCAGGAGCAGTACCGAGAGCTAATGGAGGATCCCGAAGCGGCCAAGAAACTAACGTTGCGGCAACTCCAACAGCAATCGGGAGGCGGAGCAGCAGGAGGTGGCCCCGGACCTGGAGTTGGCGGCAATGGTGGTGGCGTGGCCAATGCCGTGTCCGCCGGCGGAAGCGGCAATGGCAACAATCGCTCTGGCGGCAACTACAGGTGGGTTATTGAATCCTACAAGGTTTTTAAAACAAGTTTTTGATTTTGTATTTCTGTTGACAGACAAAAGTTTCAACAGCAATCGCACTATCACCACAACGACGAGACTGTCTACTATCGTTCACACAACAACGCCTACCACCAGCCAAAACCCTATGTGCCAGGTGAGAGATTCCACACTTATTGTTACTCATGCTAGAACATTTGCGCCCCTAGCAACCATTTCGATCTCCTGTACAAAATATCAAGAATCTCGCTAGGTCTTTGAGGCAAATCTCCTCGCTTTATCTTGAATAAGGCTGAGCTTTCCAAATCAATTAAAGACCACGGGGGCAAGCGGAGGCATTTGGCCAAAGAATCCAAGTGTTAGACTCTTGATTTTATGAGTTGCACAGACGCAACTCATACAGGTATCACAACGAACTTGCCTATGTTGCTATGTTTCAACGATCCCAAAAGAATTTCAAGAACTTAGCAGGTGACCAGTGGCTTTCGGTGTACCGAATGGTTGAAGCGGAGCCATATTAGGAAAGTGCAAAGCAGTAGAGAGCAGTAGGCGCTTCTGCTTAAAAATTAGGCCATTAATGCAATGAGCGATCGAGGGCTTGCTGAATATCCTGAAGGACGGTGATTGGCTTAAACTTACCAAATGTGATTACGGAACCTGTGCACCTGCTGTGACGTCTAGTAAATACTGCGAATCACCAGGCTTTGGCTCTTATAGTTTCCTTTCTTTTGATCGACTTTTGACATCTGTTGGTTTATACATACCGACCTACCTGTTGGTTCATGTGCAACAATTAAAAGCTAAATTAATTTCAATATTTTAACAATATCTTCTACTTCCTTCCTTACAGCTGCCCAGCGGGGCAACGCAATGCATACCACATTGCCACCACAGGCGATTGTACGCGCCTCACCACCCGGCATGGTTGTCAGTGCGGCCAGTTTCAATGGACGCAATGCTGGCATGGGCAATGCCGGCGGTGGGATAATGGCCAATAGCATTGTGACTGCCACGGGCGGTGGTATGGGGGGCGCAGTACCGCCAAATATGCGTTACCGTCCCGCAGCGTCCTATCAGTTTGTCAAGAAATAATACACAAGCGATGCGCCGTCTGCCATTAGCTGTTTGTTCACCCTACCATCATCATTGTCGCATCCACATCATCCACACCATTAAAGCGCATCGGTCAAATCACCGTACACACACCGACCCCACACACACACACACACACACTGCTCCAAAGGTAGATGTAATAACTATAAATATGAAAAACGCATTAATTTTACCAGGATTTCGAAACCAAAACGAAAACAAACACATTGAAAAATTGAGTAAATGTAAGGTTTAAAAGAGAGAATGAAAAACGTAGTCTAAGTAGACGAATGCTCCAACTGAACACACACACACAGACACATACACATATATATAGATGCCACACCCCCCATCCGTATACCTTAAGCCCATTGGAATCTTTTTGCTATCTAATTGTTGTTGTTTTAGTGTGGTGAACTCTGTGAGCATTTGGAAACGAGATCAACAAACCAAACTTCTCAAAGTGATTTGGGCCAAAGCAAATAGTCCTGCTCCTCATGTATCCATCAGCCCCCACCCAGCGCAATCCAGATGCCAGTGTTAACAGTTTGTTTTCTACTTGTTCGTTTGTTTGTTTGTAATTTTTTTTGTTCGTTTTATTTTAATTTCAAACATTATTTTTTTCCATTTATCTATATACATAAATCTTTTTATTATATGCATCTAATGTTTAGGTATAAATCGACAGATGGTGGCTAGCGTGTTGTGGGGAAACTATTTGAGTTTTACAAGCAAAATTTCAACGCAGTGTAGCTACATTACTTTCTTGGTGTGGTTTAATAGAGAAAAGTGTTAAGCCAATAACTTTTTATTCAAGCAAAGGCCAAAGTTATGTACTGGTAAACACCCGCAATCTAAAAAGCCACTAAAATTAGAAGGAGGCATTGATTAAGATGAGAATAGATTATACTACTGCCCTGTTTCCTGTAAACATGAATTATTTTCTAACGTAAAGTTCACACTTTGACATGAAGAATCTCTGTGGTTACTATTATCATCTCTTTTTGTCGAGTTGTAACCACTTGGCATTTAGAAATCGGTTTTACCGTCAAACATCATCTTATAACCCTTATCTTGCTTGTCATCTGTCATTTCTAATACCATTACTATGTTTCCGATAATTAAAAACAATCTAAACTAATTCAATTTTTAATTACTGTTTTTGATTATTAGAAAATGTAATTACTTTTACAATTACCTGAATAATTGTACCTGAAAAGTTGGATTATTTAGTATTATTGTGCTTGAAGTGTGGAATTATTCATGTATTTCTAGCTGTAAATTAAATTTTTTATACTAGTTCGAGTGCTCATACCTTCAATATTTAGAATGAACACTCAACTGTATATAAATAAGCTCCATTCTCACACAGATGGCTTTAGAAGTTTACCTTTATTGTTTGATTTTCTTACCAAGATCAGTAAGCAATAGTATTTTGTGTTTTTTGCAAACTTTATTGGTACAAACTCAAATGTTTATATGAATAATTCAACTTTTCAAGCACAATTACTCAGTAATCCCCCTTTTTTGGGTACAATTATTCAAGTAATTGTAAAAGTAAATAATTATTGAATAATCGTACTTCCAAGTTACAATTTCGACTACTAAACTTGTCTTAATTATCGATATTATTGTAATGAAAAGTACGGGAAGGAATGATGCTGATTGTTAAGCTTAAACTAACAAACCCGACTCTGAAATCAGTACAGCTCGTTTAGAACATCTACTCAAACTTTCACTCAGCTCTGCACACATTAAAGACGGAAAACGTTGAAGCAAAAACCATAAGGGTCTGTCGTGCTCATTTTTAAGAAACGCTCTTATGAAAGAGACAAAAATTTCAACGTTAAGACGTTTGTCTTCCTTTTATTGTGGTGGTGTAGCAAAAGCAGGGGAGAGGGAGAGCAAATGCGTGTAATTTGACATGCTTTCGATAGACTGAGGCGCACATACGCAAAACATAATACACAAAACGCGGTATAAAAAACAAAACAAAAATATTTTTCTGCTATCTCATGACCAAAAAGAATCAGTGCCAGCAGTGGGAAGTGCAGTTCAAATCCTGTTGAGTAAAAATTGTGAGTACGTCAGCATATTAAAATGTGTTTTAATTGTTGCTATTTTGTCAGGCAGAGGAAAGTTTTACTCGGAAAAATAATCAAAATTGATACAGAAAGTTGATCGAATTAAATTACTGTGTTGCGCAAATCCTATATGAATAAATGTTGAGTTATTAAAGCTATTATTTCCCTTTCATTCATTAAAAAATGTTGTATTTGAGCTCTAAATTGACTTGAAACTTTCCGATTTAGTTTCCCTATATTTAAAGCCGTTTTCTTAAAGCCGTAGATTTTACATACTTTCACTCACCGAATCTACGAAGATTTGCAAAATCAAGAAAAATGAGTCAAGGTTTTCTAGTGAGACCATTCTTTTTGAAAATCAAAAGGACTTATCATTTGTTGTTCGGTCATATCTTGATTTTGCGGTATCAATCCCAGTCTGTGACTATATCTAAACCGTTTGCCGTGGTTGGCAAATAATCTTTCCTAAAAAATGCAAAAGCAATTCAAAAACTTCTTTTAAAAATAGTTACGAACCTTTAATTCGAATTATATGAAGGTTCCTAAGCTTGATTAACGTAAATATGAATAGTTAAGTAGATTTGGAAGTTATTAAGGGTTTGTGGTTACCAAAAAGTACAGATAATTTCAGATAATTATGTACGCTTGAAGTTATAAGGCTAAAAAGTGTACAAAAACGCTTTCTTTAACTCTGAAAGTGAGCACTTGGAAGTAGTTTACCAAAATATTTGTGTTCCTAAAGCAAAAATATTTCAATTTTATGGGTTTGGAAAAAATGATTTATATTTTTGAACGAAATCAAGAAAAATTTCTCTAAACCGCGGCCACCATCTTTTGTCTGAAAAGTTCCCAGCTTATATTTTTCTCATTATTATTATTATTATTATTATATATCAACAATTCAATGTTTATTAACCACTAATTTTTGTTTTATGCATTTTTATATTACAATTAGGAGGCTTTTTTAATTTATTATTTGTTAAACAAGAAATAATAATGATTTATACATAACACACACACACACACACATATGTAATACACACACACATACATATATTCGAAGCATCTATAGAACATGCATACATTATATATACAATATAAACCAAAATTAGTGAGGCAAAACATCATCTACAAACACACACACACACACAAGCCCGATTATGACTACGATAAAATAATAATAATAATATAACTTACCTAGAGCATACCACATAAACAAACCAAGAAAAGAAAAAACAAACAGGCAAACACATAATTGTTATTGTTGTTGAAAGCAACTAAAATTGTAATAGAAATTATCTAAATATACAATACAAAATATGACAAAAACAAAAAAAAAAGAATGTTAAATCGCAGCTTATGTTATTATTTTTATTTACTTTCAATCATTGTGAGTTCCACATGCAGTTTGAGTTTAATCATTATGTTTATATCTTGCTTCTGAAGCTACCAAAAATAAAAACCATAAAAAACACACACACTCAACACACATCATTTTCAGATTTTTGTAACCTGGAGACCAGAATGCATACATCTAACACACACACACACAACATTTATAAACATATATATATTTTACAGTGCATTATTATACATTGCTGATTATCGTTAAATAAATTTCCAAATTTGAATTAAATATGTTGACTAAATATACACCCAACGAATGAATCCATAAATTATTATTAAAAACAAAAACAAAACCAAAGAAAAGAAATGCAACATGTTTTTTCTTGTGTTTTTTGTACTTGATAGATTGGATTTACACGGTGAAGCAAACTTTATGAAGTTCTCTTGGTTGGCGAGAGAATCAGGTGAAATTCTAAAACTTTCATTTTGTCTTGAATATTTCGCCTACCAAGAGAACTTCATGAAGTTTGCTTCACCGTGTAAATCTAGTCTTACTTGAAGGAATGGAAGATTTTGAGATACGGTTTTCATATGTAAACGATGTAAATGCAGAACTCTGGTTAACAATTTTCCAATAAGTTGCTGTCAATCGTTTGACAATGCTCCCTTACGGTTCCTCCTCTTAAAAACTTTCTCTTTCGAAACGCCTCTCCATGATGCAACAAGAGAGGTGAGGTGCCAGCAGTGTGAGTTGTCTGCAAGGTACGTTCACGTTCAGTGCTGCGCGTACTTTTGAAGCGTAAGCTTTTGGCAAAAGTACGCATCACACAAATAAAGCCCCACCTTGTGTTGTTGCATCATGCGCCTCTCTATATTTACTCAAAGTCAATGTGATATAGAAAAACCCGTTGGTTAGAGGGAGACCACCATTGTCATGAAAAATAACTTAAAGAGCAAACAGCTGATTAATGTTATGAGAGAAAAGTGGACGACGCTGCAAATTGTGCTTCTCTGTATGTTAAATGTATTCGGAGCTCCGTTTCTCGGGCTTAAACCAAAATTTTAGAATTAGTTGAGGTTTGGAAATTTGAGGTTCAAGGCTTTTGGGGCTAAGGTTTTCTTCCAAAACTTGGTTGAGACCATGCTTTATACAAATATAAATAGAAATCGACCTGAAAACTATACAAATCGTATAGGAATTGGTTGGAAAATGATTTTGAGAACACATGAGATTACTTTAAATATAATTTACTATTAAATAAAACTCAATTTCGTAGTCTGCATGTGAAAAATATAACCATTATAATACGGAGATCTTATTTTGGCGTCAAGGTTCTTAAAAACAGAAGCTATTATTGTTAGGCATTTTAATGGTTTTTTATACACTTGCAATACCCTATAATTTCTCCCAGAAGTTTGCAACGCATAGAAATGTTCATTTCCAACCCCATAAACTATATATTATATATTCTTGATCAGGGTGACGAGCTGAGTAGATTGAGCCGTCTGTCTGTCTGTTTATACGCGAACTAGTTTCTCAGTTTTAAAGCTATCGAGCTGAAACTTTGCACAGAGCCTTCTTTTTGCTGCACACTACTAATATGTCGGAACCGACCGGATTGGATGACTATATCTCATAGCTCCCATAGGAACAATTGGTAGGAAAACTAGTTATACTCTGTACCGTAGGTACATAGAGTATTATAAGTTTGTGCAAAAGTATGTAACATCCAGAAGGAAGCATCTCCGACCCCATAAAGTATATATATTCTTGATCAGCATCAACAGCCGAGTCGATATAGCCATGTCCGTCCGTCTGTCTGTCCGTATGAACGCACAGATCTCAGAGATGGTAAGAGATAGAGGTTTGACATGTATGGGACATATGCTTCTTATGTCTGCAGGCAGATCAAGTTTATTTTCAATGTTGGCCACGCCCCCTCCCGCCCCCGCAATTTAGAAAAAACGTCATATCTCCTACAGTTTTGAAGATAGATGGCTTGTTCCTTCTGGACATATTTAATTATTAGGATAACTTATCGATCCGCCAAAGAAATGAAGAAGATCGAATGAACGGTTTTCGAGTTATGCTCAAAAGACAAATTTTCTTGGTACAGAGTATGTTATAGTCGGGCTTGACCGACTTTCTTTCTTGTTTTAGTATGAAAAACTTTTTTCTTTTCAATGGAAACGTCTCCAAACTTTGTAAACGAAGGTTTTCTATGTTTTTTTATAATTCTACCAAGTTTTATTAAAATCGGACAACTATATGGTATAGCTGCCATACAAAAGATAGGTCTGAAAAACAGTCTTAGTTAGAAAAACTTTTTTGTTTTTAATGGTAGCATCCTGCCATTTTGTATTTGTTTGTTTTACATGCTTTCACATAATTTTACAAATTTTTGGCCAAATCGGATGACTATATCATATAGCTCCCATACGAACGATCGGTCGGAAAATGGTAAAAAGAGTATTTATTTGAAAATATTTAAGCGAGCACTTGCACAGACAAAGTTAGCTTAGCTTTCTCGTTTTTTTTTATAGATTTTTCCCTTCAAACCGTCCAGATGACCTTAAGAAGTCGTTAGGCAGTAGGTAAAGGCTTTTCATATCTATAATTATTCTTGAATTGAGCCGACTGGTTAGGTTCGGCGGAACAGGTACAGCTTTTATAACTAAAGAAAACCGACTTGGAATTGGTAACATGGCTGATAGTTCGACTTATAATGGCATAGGCAGGGCGTTTAGTGGGTTGGTGTTTTGAAGGTATAGGCTTCTATATGAGCTTAGTGCTGGACATTCGGTTATGATGTGTTCTATGTTAATTACGGTATTGTTTTGCCACATTGAACATAATAAATGGTGCAGTTGCAAGTCTTCTGGAATGGCTATTACTTCGGCTGTGTATATGTAGGGCGTAATTAGAAAGTAAACCAACTTTGAGACAGCTTTTTCGGTTGTGATGGCTTTAGATGTTGAATGTACCTTTGCAGTTGTTGCATCGTGATGCTGATGTCCTCCCCACTCTCTTGCTTAACTCATTTCTTTATTGATTAAATGTCAGACAGACAAAAGAGGATACATGTGCTGCGTCTGACAGGTTGGGTTGCCTCTGGCTTAAGCCTCCAGGGGTAATGTTTGCAGCGGCAGTTGCGTCAGCATGTCATCTGCTTAGCCATGGCTTTGACATGGCTGTTTTTTTGCGCCTCCAATTTGAGGTGTTTTGTCATCGCATCCTAATCTTTTCTCTTATTTGTAGGCTCATAAGGGGCTTATGCCAGGAGCAACAAGTGCAGCCACTTGCGATATGTAGAATCCACTCTTAGTGCACCAAGGAGATCATTTGACTCTACTACTGCTCTGTAGGAGTGTGCTTTTATGGCAACTGCTCACACTGGTGCTGTGTGTAGCAAGATCGATGTAACCACACTAGCAAAAAGCCTTCCCACACTCTGTTTTTCGGAGCTCAGTTTCGCCTTCTCAAACCAAAATTTACGAATGGTTCAGGTTCTGAAATTAAAGGTTGTAAGTTTGTGGTTTATTTCTGTTGTTTAGCTGCCAGCCAAGCCTAGCATACCAAGCCTTGGTTAGCTGATCCAGATACGCTTCCAAATATTTCTGAGCTGGACTATGAGGAAGCAATTCACTCTATAACAATACGTTTCTATCTCTATCTCAAACATTTATGCACTTGTTCTGATTTTTAAACCAAGTTTTAGAGCTTCGCATAGCTGCCAAACGCTGGAAGATGGCCATAGTTAATATATATTAATTGGGGCGCTTTGTAAACTTTTTCTCATTCCAACAATTTGAACCGCCCTACTATAAATGTATGCAAGTTAGAAATAAGCATATTCTGAGGGTTTCTTAATGGGAACAGTATCCCCTGTTGGCATATATCCATTGTAAACAATGTGTAAATAATGTGTCTAAGTACACTCTCCTGAGGTACAGCCGCTCGTATAGACCTTAAGCTGAGGGTTTCTTAATAGAAACAGTATGCCCTGTTGGCATATATCCATTGTAACTAAAGTGTAAGGAGTGGGTCCAAGTACGTTCTCCTGAGGAACAGCCGCTTTTATAGACCTTCTGCTGGACACAGATCCGTGAATGATCAATGAGAAAGCTCTGTACCTAGGGAAGAGATCAAAGATCGATTGTAAACTTTTAATCTTACACAGCAGACCATTGTGCTATCCTTAGCCTTACCAGTTGTATCATAAAGTTGCATCGAACAGCTCTCGCCGCCGCACAGTGGCCGGATTCGCGAATTTGGTGTTGCAAAAATCAATTTTTGATGTTCGATTTTTTTGAGCAAATTTTTTTAATTCAATGAAGGGAACCCCAGATAGCCCAAAAAAATATCAATTTCACCCGACTTCAGTTGTTTCGGAGCATAGGTATTGTATATTAGTCTATTTATTAATGTATTGTAAAAGTTGCAGCTGCCACAACCTGCCACCTTAGATGTTACATTGATTCCAGGAAAAGGAAGCTTCAAGGTGCCACAATGGAAATTAGCACGGAGCATCTATCGGAGGCGCGGAGTTAACCAACGAATATTCCCCAGAAATATTAAGACTATTGAGCACTAATGATATGAATACCTATACTAACAACATTACTTAGAACTAATTTTGTATAATAATACATTTTTTTAGTAAGTACAAATTAAGTTTTTATAAAAGTTTTTTAATTTTTAATTTTATTAAAGCTTAATTTTTAATAAATCAATTTTAAAAAATTAAAATACGTAGACTTTTTCTTAAAATTTTTTCAGAGTATTAATTATTAATTAATTAATTGTTAACCTACAAAGATAAACGTACGCTCATTTTAAAGCTACGGGAATTCTCTATCTATTTCTATTTCTCTATCTCTATTTCGTTAAAAAGTTACGATTTTTGCAACGCCAAATTCGCGAATCCGGTCACTGTGCGCCGTTTCCCCACCCAAAAATGAAGCACACACACACTTCCTTCCATCTTATTCAATTAGATATTTATTTGGGATAGTTTTCAAATTGTAGTTGTTTTGTTTTTTGTTTTTAATTTTTTAAATAATAATAATTAAGCATATATATATATAGTTTTAAAACATTTTTGTTATGTAGTTTGTTTCAAATTGTTGTGGCCGTAAACAGTAAAACAGTATGCGTTAATATTGTTAAATTGGTTGTCTTGATGGAGAAACGTTAGACGTTGAAGCCGGTTTTATTGCGTTTCTTGGGTTTCGTTTTTGATTTCTTTATTGTAATTGGGTTGTTCATAGTTTAAAGCCGTTTCCTGGGTTCCCTCTCACATATGTATACTTACTTCTGCTGTTGTCGTTGGGCGTATTTACTTGAATTTTTTTATGTAAATTTTGTTGTTGTCTTGTTTGTTGTTTATTATTAATTTTATAAACTTATTTGCAAACAAAAAAAAATATATAGAAATTAATTTCGAAACTTAGGCTAACATTTTGTGGTTTGAATTGATTTGTTGTGGTTAAAATTAAACTGGTAACTTTTTACAAAATTGGTTGCTTTGAATTTCTCTCTGGTTTCGCTTGGTTTTGTTTTTGTTTTGTTTTGGAACAACAATTGCTAGATAAAATATGTTTAGCTTTAGGTTGGAGTTGTTTTTTCTTTTCTTTTCTTTTCAGCATTTTGTGTGTTGTTGGTTTGCTTTTTTTTCTTTGAATCTTTTTGGACTTCCTGGTAGATAGAGTGTAGAGTATATGCTTAATTGATTTGTGTTGTTGGTTTTTGGATTTTGGATGTAAAAATAGTTGCAATTTGGGGGGTAAGTTAACGCATTTTTGGATATGGAGCCGAGCGGTAACGCACACTTTCACGAGATCGTGATCCTGTCTCATAGTGAGCGTGCGCCGATGAATGTGATCCCGAGCCCGATGTTGTGGGTCTATATGACGATGAGGAACGACCATTGCTTGGTTTTGCTAGTTTTGGAAACAGAATTTTGTATGTGTTGTTTAGATTTTAAAAATGTTTCTGTCTCTGTGCATTTTGATTTGGGTTGTTCTTAGTTTTTTGGTTTTGTTTTGGTTTCTTGTTTATATATACATAAAAAAATAGTAGTAGTAGTAATTGAAATACATTTTTTAACCGGTTTTGAATGCACTACACCCTGGTCTCAAAATTAAACGCGCAAATGGAATAGAATTTCGGTGGGTGGGGATTTCTCTTGAATTTCTATCACAGTGTTTATCTTTTGAAGCTTCTTCTTTGATATTTTTTGGGGTTTGTTTTTATTTCTCTTCCAATTTTCGCTCGTAGTTTGTGTTTTTCTGCCTTTTTTTCGTGATATATTTTGTGTCAGTTTTGGTATAGTGCATTTAAAATCTTGTTAAATATGGGGAACTGCCTTGTCGTTTAAATGAATTTTTGAGACGCGTTTTAGTTGCATTTTCTTTTCTTTACTTGGGTTTTCTTTGTAAATTTTCTCCACATTTTGCTTAGGATTTTTAAATTTTTTTGTTTTGCGCGTTTTTTGAAGTTTCAGTTGAATTTTCTGTTTTTTTTTTCTTTTTGTAATCTTTTCTTTACATTCCTGCTGAGGGGAAGACATTAATTGTTCTTAATGATATCGAATCTTACCTGTATAGGCCGCTGCATAGGATGAAGAAGATGAATGCGGATGATACTCACGGCGGTAGTCCCGCTCATAGGAAGTGCTATCATATTGGGCATGATGACTTGAATGCTTTGAGGATGGAGGCGGTGGAGTAGCATAGCGATCGTATTCACCATGATGGTCATACAGTTCATGATCACGTGATCTGAAAACAACAGATATCAAAAAGAGTTTTCTTGGCAAGTCGGTATGGTTAGACCCACCTGTGAGTCTTAACAATGCCATAGTTAGGGTCATCCATCACATAGCGTGCCTTTTCCAATATGGAATACACCTTTGGCTTGGATGAGGGTGGTGGTGGTGTGCTGTAAATTGAAATACATTAGCTGTAGCCGTTTAAGCCTTTCGTCCAACCACTTACCGAGTGCTGTAGGCTCCATGTTCACCATATGATTTGGAATAATGATGAGATTTCTTATATAAACGTTCCTTGCCATCCATTTCACGCAATTGCTCCAGACGTATATCATCATTGGCATCCGGTATCATGAATTTACGTATTTCACCCAGAGCATAGCTCAGGCGATGATAGGCCTCCGCCGGTGGGGCCACTGTAGAAATTTCCACATGCAAATCTCGACTCAGATGGGCATATTTGGGATTGCCAGAGCTGCGCAACTCCTCTTCTTTGCCATGATCCCGCATGGAGTTGCGACCCATGACCACCATTTTGCACATGGTCTCCTCCTGCAACTGACGCAAAGTATTGCCCTTGGGTCCCAGTATTTTGCCTACGAAATTAAACTTGGGATACTCTTTGATGGGGAAGAGTACCTTCTGGGCCACCTACATAGAGAAATACATGTAATACAATTACATACAACTGGTCTAAGCTACCTACACGTATGGGCTTCTCACTATACACATTGGCATAGATCTCCGGCTTGGGAATTCGTCCACTAACTAAAATTTTCTCCACCTCTGCAAAGGTATACATATATGTACATTTAACGATTACGTGTCCAGGGCAAAATACACACATACCGTCATCTAGCAGCCGCTTCGTGATGATATGCTTCTTCTCCAGCGTCTTCTTCTCTAGCAAACATTCTTGCAGGTAAGCATTCGTTTTGTCATTCAGTTGGGGAGTATCATGCAATGGGGCGTGGCTGGTAACAGTGGCTCCATGGCCATGACCACCATCCAAATTTTCGGGTGCCGGCGAGGCGGGCAAAGCCAATGTCTCATTTTCCTCGTCACGTCGCTTTCGCTTGTAGTCGGTGGTGTCCTCGTTGTAATCTCTATCGTAGTCACGCGGCATGATGATTGTTTAAATGGAAATGGATATTGCTAGCAATTAACACACACACACGCACACAAATAAAGCAAAAGGGAAAACTCTGAATTTTACGCTGGGGGAAAAAATATGTATGTGGTAAAGTGAAGAATCGATATAAGGAGCTAGTTCGATTTCTAAATAGTTGACCGCAAGCGAGTACATTTGCAGGGGTATCGATTGCTTCACTAGTTCATAAGACCGGAACTAGCGAACGCATTAGCATGGCATGAACTAGATATTTATATTGCTATAATAATACTTATAATTACGAACGCCAAAGACGGAAGCATTTGTAAATAGAGGCTGGCTCCTTAAGGCCGCCTTTACACAGTTCGACACATGCAACATGACAGAAGCTTTTAAATCTATTTGAAAACGTCACAACATTATATTTCCATGTGCTTGAAAGGCTAAAAGTCACTTAAACATGATACCGTCCTTTCTCTGGGCTGCGAATAGAACTATTCAAGCCTTGAAACTACTTATTTATGATATAAGTTAAAGTTGATGGTTGATGGTTGGCGACCTTTCTAACTTGTAGAATGCAGGATTAGCTGGCTCGAGGACAATAAATAACACAAAAGGGTGTGTCAGTTCATACAATATATTTCGGTTGCAACATCGGCAAACATTTCATAAAGGATTGATTTAACATTTGAAACACGAATAAAAAGACAAAGAAACGTGAATATATTTACGTACAATGGCGTGGAGCTTGTTACTGAGCCATCAAGTTGTTAAGAGGTACCTGTAAATGTGAGCACAGTTTTCTGTGTCTGTTTTGGAGTTCAGTAGCTTGTCTGTTGATGTGTTTATTATATGTAGCATCTCGAGAGTGAAGCGTTTGCTGTAATTTGATTCTTGTTGTAGGACTGTTGTTGCCCCAATATCCACATTGTATGGTATATTTTACCTCGATTATGCAAATACGCGTACTGTGCGCATAAACGGGCTACTCACGCACGACCCTCGCTCATCTGTATTCGCTTTATTGGAACTAGTTCTCTAATCGTAGTGGGCCGTCGCAAGCAAATCCAATCTATTATACATACATACGAGAATTTTCAGTGCATAATTATAAAGAAAACAACAAACAACTATGGAGAATCCTATTAATGAATTTAATGAAAAACCTCCAACACATGAGCCGTTTACGCCACGTTTAAATGAAGTGGCGCAAAAGTTTTTGGCTGATTTGGAGGAAGAACGGCAACGTCTCTCGGCAGAGTTTCCCCTCTGCGCACTGTTAGTCGATGAAGGTAAATTGTGGCCATTTTGGTTTTTATTGCCGAACTGTAAACATACATATTTGATTCCAGCTGTGGATCGTGTTTATTGCACTGGGCGCATACCGGGCAAAGAGTTTTATGCGGATGTGTACAAGCAGAAGCCCATGAAGATTACCCAAAAGGTCTTTGTGCCCGTCAAGCAATATCCAAAGGTGAGTGGAGCAGGCAAAGTGCTTTCTATACCTTACACTATCTCTTTCACTCTCTTCGTAGTTCAATTTTACGGGCAAAATTTTGGGACCCAAGGGCAACTCACTGCGCCGCTTGCAGGAGGAGACCCAATGCAAGATTGCCATCAAGGGACGCAGTTCCATACGCGATCGCAATAAGGAGGAACAGTTGCGCAACTCTGGTGATCCACGCTATGCTCATTTGCAGAAGGATTTGTTTCTGGAGGTCAGCACCGTGGCCACGCCAGCCGAATGTTATGCACGTATTGCCTATGCCCTGGCCGAGATTCGTAAGTATCTCATTCCAGATAAAAACGATGAAGTATCGCATGAACAATTGCGCGAGCTGATGGAAATGGATCCGGAATCGGCCAAAAGCATACATGGACCCAATCTAGAGGCCTATAGGTGAGAGATGGCTTTAACATAAGTGAACTGGGCCCCTAAATAATGATCTACGATTTTAGATCCGTTTTCGATAAGAAATTTGGCAGCGGCGGCGGAGCTCCCAAATATTTGAATCTCATCAAGAGAGCTGCGGAGCATCCGCAAGAGTAAGTTACTTGTAAAGTATAATTTCGAATCATTTTTACTTAACCCAACAAAAAGGCTAAAGATCCCATCCTCAAGAAGCAGGCTTTGTATGTCTCTTTTAAGTGGAGCGTTTCTGCTCAATCGCTATACAGGCCCGGCGGTTGTGAGATTGGTTTTGTTTTAGGTTTTCGAAAGAGAGAGAGAGAAGAGTAAAGCAGAGCATTTAGATATTTGTTCATTCAACAAGCATTGAAAAGCATAGACTTGGTAGATCAGGCACCTGATAAAAACCTTCCTAGACTCATAGCTTTGTGCCGATAGTGCTGAAAAATTTTGGTTATGCAGCACCGCCGGGTCTGACCTTGTCTCCCAGATTTGTACCCATTTTAACATGTTTCCACTTCTCAACTCTTATAGAATGGATGAAGCTGATGAGGTGGCTTATGAGTATGAGCATCGTATGCCACCCAAACGTGGTCCACCCGCTGGATATGAATATAGCAAACGTAAGTTGGAGCTCGTTCCTTGTACACTCTTTTCCCCCTCTGTAGAATTTATGTGAAATGGAGCTGCTTGTTGTTAGAACTCCCCTAGAACATTTCAAAAACTCTGAACATTAATCTCGAAGGGTTTCTCGTTTCTGTATAAAGCTAAAAACCAAAACAAAATAGAAACTTAATAATCTATTTACAAATCGTATAACATATTAAAGCCCACATAAAATTTTATAGCACGCCCATCAATAATACCAACCAATGCAGCTGCTTATAAACGTCCACAACCGTATCCAACTGACATGAAACGAATGCGCGAACCACCAATCAAGTCGTATAAACCCAATGCGTATACCATACTTAAAAAATATAAATGAACACAAATGAACTATATACAAACCACATAATGATGATGGCGGCGATGCTGTTGAAATGTTTATAAACAAAAAACCTACTTTAACTGCGTTTCAAATGTTGTCGGGGCTGCAGCAAACAGCAAACAAATGCATATAATCTAAAATATCTACCATAAATAAACTAAAACCTATTACACACGTATGAATTTATTTTAATTTAATTTAATTTTCCACTGTTTGCGTATTGTAAAGGTCTCCTTGGCAGATCTTTCCCGCTGTACCTATTGTTATTTTCATTTTCCGCTGTTTTCCAATTATTTCTAATACTTGATAATACTGAAACATCATAATGATAACAATTATAATGCGAATTACAAAAACATATTTGTCACTTTAAGCAAAAGAAATGAAATGAATCAAAATTATATGGCGGCTGTCTAAGATATAAAAGAACAACAAATTGATCAATTATGAAAACAAAACCAAAAACATAACATTTATGCGTTTGAAAATTGAATGTAAAAACTTTTGAACCATTGAAGAAAGTGTTACAAGCCAACTATCTTGTATAACCAATTCTTAAATACATAGAAACATATGTATATCTCTATATATATATATGTATATATATCCCTGGCTTATTTCTTGATTCTAAATGCCACGTCAAAAAGATAAAATGAAGAAGAGAGGTATGTATTCATTCTGTATGTGTGTTAGATTAATGGTGTACTTTTTTCATTAAGATCCATTTTGAATTCGAAATAAAACTCAAATATGAGAAAAAAGAAAGGATTTAAAATGTGGTTTTATTGCGGATAATGTGATTCAGCTGGTTCGACGCACAACAAACTTAATGGATAACCTATACCAAATGTATGGTCTCAAGCTCTTTCAATTTCTGAAGTTGACCATCGAAAGAGATCTTAGATAAAGATTTTGGTTGTTATGGTAAGCATTCATGTGTTTATTTTTCAAATGTAGCCTTTCAGGTACATTGTTTGGTATAAAGTTTCCTCAGATATCTTATGTTTTTATTTATTTTACCTTTCTTTATATGTCAAAGTCATCTATGTTGCTGAAATATTACCTTAATCGTCTTCTACATAGTAGTCACATTTGTTTTGGACCACATTTTAAACATTGGCAAGCCATGAAACGATAAAATTCGTCCACATCCACTGCGCAAGCAGAAAAATCAAGTCTAATGAGATGAATATCAGCAAGGACAGTTACTTGGAACTCAGTGCATACAAGAGACATCGGCCATTGTGAGGAAACAACAGCACTGAATCAAAATCGCCAGACATAATCGAAAGCATTGCGTTACCAGTGCGCGTACAACGCCCACAGACGAATTCTGTTTACAATGGAGGAATCGTTTAACAAGCAAATCGATAGAGTGTATGCCAAAACAAGCGTCTAAACTCATTCCAAGACTTCAGAGAGGTCAACTTCCGGTTTAGGTAATGGTTTGGTGGCTTATGGAATCACTAAGCTCAATTTTTGGAAAAGGGAGTCAAAACTTCAGCTAAAGTGAAACAAGCCGACGTTTTGGAAAATGTTTAGAAGCCTCTTAGCACGACATTGGTTGCCAACTAGCCCTGGACCTTTCAACCACACACTGCAACAACTCACAAGGAAAAAACGACTTATAAATATCATAAAAAAGCCTGAATCGAACTTCATTTCTACGGATGATTGGCCTGCTGGTAGCCCAGAGCTGATTCCATTGTTCCACAAACTGTGGTCGGATCTAGAGGATATGGCTTGCTCTACTCCACAGCCAAATATTGATGTTTGAAAGCGCTCCCTTGTCCATGCAGTGGACAATTTCCCACTGCATGTGGCCAGCGTGGACTACGGCGTTGCTGGACGGCACAAGGCGGCCGTTTTAAGTAAGCTGTTCTAGGATTTGTAGCCATTGAGTGACCGAATAGAAAGAAAAGAAACCGTGTAACAAGACTATTGCAAGTACTAGCTATAAATGATGAATATATCTTTTTGGAGCTTCACCTCTTAACCTTTTTCTGATCTACAAAACGGACTGGGAACTGAAATACGATTCGGTTTGATTCCCTAGTAAAACAAGAGAGCTAAGTTCTTTCAAAGTATAAATGAATTTGATCAGCCTCAAAAGCCTTCTAATTCTTCTTGGAAACCTTCATCAATTCAAGAGATAACAGGATCTTGCTTAACATACAATGTGTAAAAACAACATTAAAAGAATCGGCTGTAAGTTGTCAGTTTTTAGCCATAAAATCTAGGCTAATAGCCTATTCACACTGAGCACAATCAAGCACAAATGTCCTTTAAACCACACTTGGTTTACGCCATAAAATTACAAAAACTGAACCGATTCGCTTACAGATGCAATACTCCTCACATTTTATTAATAGCCAGGTTTTCCATACCAATTCCGCCAAAGTTGAGTGATTTAGAGACCAAATCCAGTGAAAATAAAACGGTTTTAAAACACAGAATAAGTGTGGAAGTGGAATTCAGAACCTGGCCCACAGAAATGTTTAACAAACGACTATAAAAACTTAACATCTAAGTTCTATAATAAATATTATCTCCTGTGAAACTAGCTAGCCAAATTTTTCTTAAAACTTCTGCCTCATTTGGGGAGAGACTATCAGTTGACTGTTTATGACGCAGACGGAGTAATCTCTGGTAGATTTGCACAGCGGTCTCCGGTTGACCGCAAAGACTTGGTTCGTAGGCCTCGTGCTCCTCATGTATTGTAAAAGTAGATTCATTCAAATTCTCCTGCTTCAATACCAGACTTTCGGTTTGGGGTATCATCTGAGTCAGAAAAATTGTTGGTTAAATCAAGCAAGTATATGATTTATTTAAAAAAATAGACTTACATTTTACAGATTTATATCCTTGACTAGAAATGTGTCCTGTCTGCAATGCAGTGTTCGACTGCCGCCTGCAGGAAACGAAATATAGCTCAGAGCCGCTCTTCATATGGGTTTTGGTTCCTCCACCACCACCACCAGCAGCAGCAACAACAATTATACTTGCCACCCCTGAACCATATGGCTGGCAGGCCCTGCGCACATTGCGGAATTCCTTCTCCTACTGCAGCGGCAGCGGCAGCTGCAGCCGGCTATGCAGAAGGGGGTGGGGTCTTTTGGTTAAGAGAGTAGGCGCGCATTGTTGTCTCTGTCGCGCGATACGGCGGGTGTTTAGTTCTTTTGGGCCCCCAACCCTGTCCACGAACAGTGCGCTATGGCATCCTACATAGGGGTGGGTTTTTCTTTGTTTTGCAGCCTTTTTCCAAGTGGCAATTTAAGCGTTGATATTAAGTAACGATAAACTTGATGTTTTTACGTTTATTTTGCCAGATCTTTCAAAATACATTCACACTTCCATATATAAGCCACTTTGTATCGCATAATTCTTGCATTTTTGTTTCTTTTTTTAGTTTATGATAAAAAAATACTAAGTTTAGGCTTTGAAAAGCACAACTAAAGAGAAAATTCTAAGTAAATTAATCTCTAGTTTATAGTGGAAATTGGTTTAGACCTAGTTAATTGGAAGAAAATACAGTAATAACTACTACTAAGCGACAAATTCCCCAAGTTCTAAGACTAGGACTAGGGGTAAGATTTTTATTTTGAATGTTTCCAGTGAAAAATTGAAAATGTATTTGAGGTATGAATATTTAAAGAGAGCATTCAGCAGAGCAGTTTGATCAGTGATAAGTGATAAGAAGCAGGAATGAAACTAAAGCTGCTTCTTTCCAGAACCCACAAAGCATCAGTAGAAGCAGGTTCGGTTCCTTAGCTAGTTCACTAACTCTGGAAGCCACCCCCTCAATCCAAATTTCCGACTTGGAATACTTTTAATAATGGATTTGTGATTACTGATCAGTGCTTTGATGATCATTAATGATTACATTCTAGTGATAACAGCTGTTAGAATCAAATGATAAACGTTTAATACTTTAGGGTTTCATTATGACTGATCAGTGATGACTAGTAAGTCGATGGTTGCGTTCAGCAGTGCAGCTTGATCCTTGCAAAACTTATCAATGATGAAATGTATTTTGAGTTTTGTAGATTTTGCTTTTATGAAATGCGTCCAGCTATTTAAAATGCTAGTTGATTGTTAAATCAAGGAAGTCTTATCATAGTTTGATCAATGATATCTGATGAGTGATGCTTTAGATGTACAATTTTGTAATCATTATCATAAACAGTACGATAGCTGTTCATTAATAAGGAATAAATGGCCATGTTCAGCAGAATGAATGATCGGAAAAAATGATGTATAGAATAGTTTATGCTGAACAAAGTGCTACATTTTTGGATAAAGACTTTAGCTACAAATTTTTAAAAGTGGCTTGGCATAGAAATTAGATCATAGTTGTAAAACTTAAGTTATTTATAGGCTTTAAAAAAACGAGTTTCTAAAATTCAGTGCACAAAATGAAAAAAGATACTCGTAACGGTATCGAAAAACCAATCGATAAACAATTGCAGCAACAGGTAGCGGTGTCACGTAAACGGATCATACTATTTTCTCTCTACAAGCTCCTTTATCATGATACGTCAAATTTTCTATCATGATACTGTATCAGTGGAGTTCAGCAGAAGGATGAGAAAAAAGTATGATTGATCAAGGAGCAAGTTCTTCTGCTGAATGCGGCCATTGTCAACTTATTTATAATTTCTGGATCACTGATCACTTGGTTACCTGTACTGTCTTATTCCAACGCAGAAAAAAAAGATCCAAGAAGATCTATTTGAAAGGGATATGTCTAAAGTACTTTTTAATCATCCAATTATCATCATTTTTCATATACTTTGGATGATTTTTAGCGCCGTTGGATGACTAAAAGGATATTTAAGGCAGGTACCTTCCAAATGGATACTAGAAATCCTCTCATGGATGTTTTTTAATATACTTTTTTCCTACGTGTAAGGAATTATACTTGTTATCAAGGTAAGTCCTTGAATTTTCTATAAATGTTCCTGCTTAGAAGATTGATTCTATATTTGCCAACTTATAAACAATGTCATGATCACTGATCACTTGATCTTTCTAACATGTGCATCTATTTATCAAAGCCCTGAAATGATGATAACAGTTCGCTTTGTAGGATTGTTTGTATCGTAAAGCAAGTTTTTGATTCGATCCTTGATCTTTCCCTATATTCTCCAGGTTTTAGGTTTAATGGAAATAAAACCCTTCTTTGTCAATGGATCGTTTAGAATATATTGCCAAGTGTCAAGTGCCAAGTGGAAAATATAAATTAAGGTTCCGAAATAATTTGATGTATTTTGAAACAAAAACTTGCATTTTTGTTTAAGCTTACCATGCGAAGCCCCGAACCAATACTATTTCACAAATTTGATGTAGAAATTGTGAAGATAAACAGTTAAGTTCCGAAATATTATGATGTAAGATCATTTTTTGAAGCGAAAACTTTGTTTTTTATGGTTTGGGTTTATTTAAAAGTAAAGCATCGCCTTTGCCTGATCAACATAATCTGCTAAGTGCCTCCCTCTCTCTCTCCATCTACCTCTCCTTCTGTCTAGTATATATATATATACTATTTATATTTACTTTATCCTAAATTACCATAACAAAGCAACATCTAACATATAAGTATATATATAATTTGCTAAGCAATTAAATTTTTGCGCCCTCCATCTTCAGATAGACGGCCAAGGAATTGGATATATGTGGTATATAGTTGAATCATTTTGTTGATCATTTGTTGTGTGTGTGTGTGTGTGTTTAGTACCAAGCTCTTTAAATTGTATTTCATTGTGCTGCTCCAAAAATGCCGGTGGTAAAAATTGTTAACAAAAACTTTTTCTTTCCCTTGTAATCAATTCATATCGCATGGATTCCTTGGGAGATGGCCAAAAGTGAGAACCAGGAAATGACCTCTAAGGCAGCTGGCGCTGAATTGTTGGCTGCTTTGATGGTACTATCTACTATGGCCGGCTGTGGCGTAGTGGGCGCAGTTCCAATCTTTATGGTCACCTGAAGACGCACTTTGCTTGGCATCACACGACAGGAATAGATGTGACCCGTGGCATTGGCCAAGGGCATGGTCAGTGTGTAATTGCTGTCCAATCGATGGATATTGCTAAATACCTGATTGGCATTGGCAATGAGAGTTTCATCCTGATACCAAAGTATAGCATGATGTGTGGCTGCAAGTAGAAATTTATGGAAATTTCAGATTTTCAGATTTTTTAATTGTTTTTTCAGACATTACTTTTTCAGTTTAGGTTAAATTGCATTAGAAACCTCTTTTTGTATTAATATATATATTTTTTTGTGTATAAAGTTGTAAATGAGCAATAATTACACAATCTTACAAGGTTTTTGGACCAGAGCAGAGAAATATCCTTTGGTATTCATTTTAAATTTTTCCCCAATTCTCTTAATCGTGGGATAAACAAGCTTTTCGAGGCTTTAGTTCTTCTTTCAGAATTTCGAAGTTGGTTAAATTTAATGTTAAAATTTTAAAAGTTAATCTTGGAAATATAGAGACCAGTATCTATCGAAAGGTGGCTATTTTCTAAAGAATTTAAGTGAAAAAAAACGGGAAGTCCTGGCCTCTTAAGTCTCTCAACTTTTGTCACCTAATCTATTAGCCCAGCATTTTGAAGACACATTCCGTGTAAAGGCAAGCAGCTTTAATTCGTAATATATGAAACCGTTTATACGAAAATCTCTGGAGATTTCTGGGATACCCCCCTATACTAAAATTTCTTTAAATAGTTTAAATTCTCTAAAAATTTGGAAAAGCATTAAGAAAGTCGGTATAAAGCCTGTCTATAACTATACTGTGTGCCTCCCAAAGTTTAAAAAGTGCTGCCCATCGCTGTTACAGCCGGTGCTGCCAATTAAGGGCGATTCAAGAACAAAAATAAGTTTTTAAACGATTTATATTTACGTTTATCGTGCAGGTTAAAATCGGAACTTTTATACTTCAGAAGGGCCTGAGTTTCTTTGAATTAGGGACGATCCTTACACACAAAATGGCGGTTTTGCCAACTTTTCGTACTTCCTTTTCTTCGAATGTCTGGGAAAAAAAACTTTCCGAAGAGATTTAAACAGAATTCGAGACGTTATTCTTAAGTACAGGCTTGAAGGGTGGAGTGTAAAGTATAAAGTGCGATCCTAGAACAGAACTAAGTTTTTGGTATTTTATTTTAGCTGTCCGTATCTTCCATAAACCTAGAGATACCTTTAGGCAGAGATTTATGAAAAAATCGGCTTTTTATACTTTAGAAAGGGCTTAAAGGGTTAAGTTTTGACCGAATTTCTGTCGATCCAAGAACTGTTAATACGGTTTTGGCATTTTTCGAGTTGACCCATCTACGAAAGTTCCGAAAAGATTTCTTTCCGCGGAGATTTGAAGGAATAGATGGCAGATTTCTGGGAAAACCTAAACGGTCCTTCAATAAATGATAAAATTCGCTTGTTATACTTAAGAAAGGGTGTACAGGGTAAAGCTTTTACCGAATTTCCAGCCAATCCATAAACATTTAATGCAGTTTTGGCAATTTCCGGGTCGGTCTACCTCTGAAAGTTCAGAAAAAATTCCTTTCCGAGGAGATATGAGAAAAAATATGTCGATTTTCTGCGAAAACGGTTGCGGGCCTTCAAAAAATATTTACTAAACTAAGACCGAAACTGCGATTGAGTTTTCTTTAAAAATCAGGTTACAAACCGAACCGTTGGTTCAAAAAATTAACCCTTAAGCCGAATCTGTCCTAATTTCTAATCGGTTTGCATTCCTGAAAGAGTTCAAAAAGCTTAGATTGGGCGTTAGCTGATTGAGAAGGACATTACAACAAAAAAGATAGGCTAGACCACATGTGTGTCTTCGATTTGAACATTGATTGTGGTGTTAAAAGCTTGCATTAGAGTATAATAACTTGGAAAAACAAACTTTTGGACCAAAAAATGTCTGTAGACTGGCTTAGTTCACCCGAAGTTAACAAACTATAAGGCTAAGCGGATAAGACTATAAGACTAAGTGGATCGGAGAACAACTTGAACTTCTCTTCTCTAACTTCTCTGGTCCTTTTTAAATTTTTTTTGTTTTACAGGAGGATCGGCGATAAACAAACTACAATTTGAGCTTCTCTTCTCCATCTTCTCTTCTCCATTTACCTCTAAAATTGTTCGACTTACCATCATAGTTCCTGACAGGACACTCCAAGCTAACCGTACTGGCATTGGCCAGCACATAAATCACCGCCTCTTTCTGGTCAAAGTAAGGCACAGGAGCCATGGGAGCTACTGTGGATTTAGCTAGATTACCAGGCGGTCTCGGTGTCTCCTCCTCATCGTATTCACCATAATCCCCATTGGCTTCGCCAGCTTGAGCTGTGTGTGTGTGCAAAAACAAAATAAAAAGAAGAGTGAGAATAATTTTGCTTATAAGTGTGGGGATTATCTAATGGGTGCCGCAAGGTCAGCACACCTGAAAATTAAAAGATGGTAATTAGTGCCGGAATTATGCATTGGAAACCGCTCCATGCCATGGATTCATCAGATTTTCGTGTCAAGCCAACATAAAACCATTAAGAAAATAAAACAGAAAACGAGGCGCAGCTCCATTCTACCTGGGAGGAGCGTGTCAACGCCCAACACATCATACACACATTCCCGTTGCCACTTCGAGGTCAGGGCTCAGCACAGGGGAATAGACCGGAGCAAGAGCTTTTCGGGACTCTAGCATAGATATGTATGAGTTTTTTTTTGTATGTTTGTCTATTGATTTGTACCGCCCGCCAAGGCTGTGAAGTGTGTATGGTGGCATCTACTTTTTTGTATTGGTTGCGTCATTTTGCACTTTTAGCGCATTGTTAATGGCACCTGAAATTGGCCATTTGCTATGGCATACACCTTACCAACCAACCAATATCTACAACAATAATGTGTGCGAGCAAATTATTAGCTTTGTTTGTACTCCGCAACAGGAAGACACCTGGGTTATCCTTGGCTAAGAAAAGCATTTAGCAGGAAATGTGGGAAATTGGGTCAGTGGTCAGTGGATCAATGTTGATGCCATCGATAAATTTGCCAAACCTTAGGTTGCATACGCATTAATAATGGCAAACACAGAGAGAAATTTCTCAATAAATCAAATATTGTTCTCCAAAATATTGAAAAGTACTTTTAACTCTTTCAATAAACTTCTTTTAAGTCGTTTTTTTTATAGAAATACCAGTTAGAAATGCACATACCACGTTTCTACACACAAACTATATCATGCTTAATGCCCTTAAAAGTAGGCTAAGCTATTTGAAAATAGATAATTACTTAAGTAAATAATGTTAGCATACTTTGAAGGGCATAAATCACTCAAAAAATTAGGTTTGCATAAACATAGTAACAGATATTTAGGTCTAATTGAGACCTCATCTCTGTTTTTATGCCCATCCAACCAATTTTGATCATATTTATAACAATTAATTCTCAACCACCACACTCTTCAACAAAAGATGCTTGAATGGCCATTGACATACATGTGTATGTACATCTGATATAGCAATTACCTCTCATTCATATTATGAACATCAACAACTCCCGCTCCCAGTTGCTTAATTATTCAAAGTCACTTTAATCATGTTGATATTTTTAACAATGCGTTCATTCCTCAACCCTCTGGATGAATATGTCTCCCCATTGTTCCATTAATTTGTCTATTTGTAGGCATTGAACAATGCTCATCCCAGTTGAGGAAAGGGAAGCCTGTGGTTGGTTACAAGTGGTTCCGAAAGTTATATTAAAGTGTCACGCGTTTTTCCCCCAGCTCCCCCTTGGCTCCCCCTTGCTACCTAAAAGGCCCAGTCAAGTGCCATAAAAGTGAAACGCTTCTAAGTACTTATGTACATTTCCATGATGAATGAGTATTTATGAAGCTGGCAGGGGAAGGCCATAAATGTTGGCGAATATGTAACCAAGTTCGCATACATAATATATTTATGTTTATTGTTAAAGTAGCCTAATCCTTCCAAGATAATCTGAGCATGCGATGGCTTAAAGACTGCTCGTAGGTGGGCCACCCAAATGGGTGGGGTGGGCTTAAGAGAATATGCCATCGATTTCTTAGGCGTATGCATACTAAGCATTTTAACAGGCAAGTGCACTAGACACATTTATCGCTGGGTTATAATCTGAAGATTATGTAAATTCAAATAAAATAAGTGAAAAGCTTACAAAACAAAGGGTAGCTTTTGGTTGTGACACACAATTGATACTCTGGAAATTAACATATTTTTTAAATGGGAATACAATACAAATGACTAGCCAACTGTAGCATATTTTTGGGCAGTAGAGAGTTGAATAATTTTAAATCTTTTAAATCTTTAAAATATTATATCTTCGCTTAAAAAAATCGCAGAATTATTAGGCATATGTTATTTTAGAGCTATGGAGTATAGTAATACGAGAATATCAGAGTAAGATACAAGTGTTATAAAAATGGTAAAAATTTATATTTTAAGCAGCTTTAAGCTCAAATTGCCAAGGGATTAGGAGAAGCTCGTCTAGGACTTTCGGAGCTAGACTATACAGCTAGAAATTAAGGAACATTTCCGAAAACAGGTTCGGCTTCTGCACCACAAAATCATCTAGAATAACCACCAATAACGTAAGTTTTTAAAATTTTGACAGAAGTTTCCTTTAGTGATAACAGTTTTTACTAGAGGAGCAACCGTAAAGTGAATTTGAACTTGTCCCCAGGTGAAAGTGACAAAGAATTACAGTGCTTCGTGCGTTAGCATCCGTCATCCATGCATGTATATATTGGTAATACAGTATTTATCTGAATAAATGGTAGGGGCACACTCAAATGGAATAAAAACAACTGTTTTGGTGAGTGGCACGAATTCCAGCAACCTCAAATTCGTTGCGTTTGCCAATTGCAGCATATTCCTCTCAGTGTGGCACTGGTTGGTCATTGTGACACCGGTGCATTCAACAAGATCCAAGGGAAATCGTACAAACACAAGCAAATTGAAAAGATTTACCACAATAAAGTTGTACGGAAAATATTGGAAGATGATTGCCCTAACTGTAAGATTGTTTAACTGCATTTTATATATTTTTAAGTAAATTTGTATTGTGCTTGAGCATTCAAGACGCTTACTTATCACATGCATGATTCGTGAGTGATTTAAAATGCTTTTTGATCTACTTGTAGCGGGTATAAATATATAAATGATGACCTTTTAGATGACAGCTCTTCTATTTCCGGCAGTTCTCGGGGCAAGATGGCCAAAACGGTTAACACTAGGAAGTATTTTCAAGGTTTGATTGTGATTCTTGATGTGCTGAACACTAATCTGATTTAGGAAATGCTCCTTCTCTTCTAGATTTTTGGTAATTTGTGCAAAAGGGTATAGTTTTTAGGCGCTTGAAGAAAATATACTCCCAAAGTTGACTTAGCTTTAAAATAAACCATTCCAAATATTTTTAAGATTTTTTTAAGCGAAGCTATACCTTTCTATATGTATAGATGTGTACAAAATGAGCATATTTTGTAGAATTTAATATATATTCGCTGAAAAAAATCACAGAAATATTTGGTAGGGTTTATTTAAGAGCTAAGAACTTAAACTTTATGATAATATCAAAGAGTGCTAAAACAATAGATTTCGTTCAGCAATTTGGGAAGGAAGAAGTCATCCAGATTCGAGTTTAACTCACGAAAATCATATAGAAAAGCATCCAATCTATCAACACACTGAACTGACTCTATCACAACACGAAATATCAATCGTCTAAATATCCAAAATCTTATGGCTTATCGGTTTAAAGATCAGGCTTAAGCAGTTGTCAGAAGCATAACATACTTTAGAGGGCACTAAGGCAGAATTTTGTTTGTATTAACGTGGTATATCATTATTAACAGTCTTTTTAAATACTATATACACTTTTTTATACATATTTTGGTTCTAGAAACTGTGTTTCTTAACTTGTGAACTTAAGAATTCATTTATGAAAGTTCGTCTTTATTCAGCCAGCTTGGTTCCCTCATAAAACTAAGCCAAAAAAAGGACTTATTGCAAAATAGCAGCCTTCAAACAATTTCAAAAACGATTTGTGTCTGTACTTAATCTACTTGTGGTCTAAGATGTTTTGGCAAGCCAACCAAATGCGGAATGTAAAGCAGAAATTTTTGTAGAATTATGAAAATTTTATGAAAACCAAAAACTTGGCATATGCTCATAAAAAAAAATATTTTTGAAAAATGCAAACTTTAGCTGCCAACATTTTATTACCATAACCACACACACACACACACATGTTTCTCAATGCCACAAATGAATTGTGTGTGTTATCCATGCCTACCTGGCCACTGAAAAGTACCCATGACGATAAGGGTTAACAGCCAAATATGCCTCATTTTGTGTTGCAGCTGGGATGCAAATGCAGATAACAGTTTTTGAAATACTTTTCCAATTTCTGTATATTTTTTTGTACTTTTTTTTTGTTGTATTTTGCTGACCGAAACCGAAACCCGTTCCCAAACACTGAAACTGAAACTGAAACTGTTCTTATTTTGCGTGGGTAGCTCTTTGCCTGGTGCTAGTCGTCGTTGTCGGAAGACGTGCCGTATAGGACTGCTGGCAAATACCGAGTGGAACTATGTGCGCGCGAGAGGAGGCAAGGCAGCTTAACAAAACAGAGCAGCAGCAGCAAAAAAACAAAAAACAAGGAAATAAAACGAAAGCATTGGAGACGGTAGGATGAGTCATATTGCACAGACGCAGGAGTGCCCCATAGGAACTTGAGCAGCGGGAATGCTTGCAGAACGAATTGGGAAAAGCAAAACAAGAACTTTAAAATCACAAATCAAAAATTCCAAAATCCTTAACTTACTGCCAACAAATTTGTAAAGTAGAAGCTTCCAAATTTGTGCGCTTCACAGTGCCCGGCGTTTGAACAAAAAGAAAACTCTCTTAGGCTTCTCTTGGCACTTCTCTCTCTCTTTTGGTTTCTCTCTTAAGCGTTTATTATAATATGTTGAAAGAAATGTAAGACTCTTTTTGAATTTTTAATGATTTCTAATGAAATTTGTTAAAAAAGGGACAAGGTTTGGGATTTTGATCTAATTAAGTGAATAATAAGGCAATTTAAAGTCAATCTGTGAGCCTTTATCACCAAGTAAAGGATGCAGTAAATTTTTGGAATTTGTAGTTTTCATTAATATATTTTCAAATGTTTTTCAAATGTTTTTAAGGGTTTTGTGGCTTAGGATCATTTTTCAGGTATTCTTTTAAATACTTTGGTAAACTTTTTTGTGTTTTGTAGTGTTATAAATCAAGTAGATTTCATATTTCTGGAAATTTTTAGATTTATTTGTATATTTTGTCATTCTTTCTCCTTGCTTTTAATCTTTTGTATTAATTTCGTATTTATGTATCTTTATATTAATTGCAATATCATCTTTAGACACGGCTTCAAGATAATACCAATGAAAAGGAGTCAAAAAATCAGAGTGGAAATGGACAACATGGAAATAACTTCAAATAGATAAATTTTTTATGTATATTTTATAATTTCTAGTATTTTTTAAGCTTCGGATCAGTGGTATTTTTCCACTTGTTAGTATTTTTTTCCTCTAATTTGTTAGTTTTCTCAGTTGGGTGTTTTTTGGGCATTGTTTGGGTATTTTATTCTTAGTTGAACGTGTCACGACGTGTTCGTAAGCAAACACAGAGATTCGTGCTTGATGCGTGAGTAAATAAAAGACAAACAAACGGGAATATAAGTCTTGAATTATTCACAATTCCAAATCAAAGCTCCAGTTAGACTATAAAAAATAATTTATAGATATTGGTATTTTTTAAAGTAATTTTTAGTATTTTTTTTAGAAGTAAATTTTACATAAGCATTTTATATTACTTCTCCTTTTAATAAATTTTCAGTATTTTGACATTTTATATGTTTTTCAGGTATTGTGAAAGTGTGGTATTTTTATGAAATTGCAGTATTTATTGTATTTTTTTGATATGTTTGCAGTATTTTCTGTTTTAAATATTGAAAGTGTTACCGTATTTTTGTTAATTTTTAAATTTTTCCGAGTTATTGTGCATTTTGATTAGTTTTAACAAAAAGTTATTCATGACTTCTTGTTTTTATTTGTGATAACAAACTTGCTAGTTTTGCTCTTAGCATTCTCCTCTCTCTCTCTCTCTTAAACATTTATCTAACTCGGTTGAAAGTTTGTTCTTAAAAAAACATGTTGTCACACTGGCCTTTTGTTTGATTAATTTTTTATTCAAAGTTGGAAAAAGAATTCTGTGAAATTCTGGGTAAATGTAAATATAAATATTTGATGAATTGCCCCACCAAGCCCCACAAACTTTTCTGCATTTGCGGATGTTTACAAACTTGGCACCCAACAGAAGACAAAACAAACACCGAAAATAACACCAAGAAATCTTGCATTGTAGAGATTCTCCATAATGCATAATGCAATGCACTTTGTTTAATGCTCGTAGATTAATTTTAATTGTTTGTTTGTTTTGTCTCTGTCTTTTTACATATTCCTATCATATCTTAGCCGCTGTATGAATTGTATCTGCATCTGTGGGTTGCATTCTACTCGATGCCCCTGGTAAGAGGCGTCACTGGCAGCCGCAGACAAACAACAACAAATGGAGAACGTTGCTGTGGTCTGTGTGTTTTGTTGGGGTAAATCACAGTTTGTCAGTGTAATCAAGTAGCTTCCCATGCAGAAATGCCTGAGAAACTCGCAATTTCATTAAGACTTTCGATCTTGGGGGAGCGCAGCCAAGTCTAAAGTAATTCTGCGAAGTTTTATGCATGTAAAATGATGATGCCTTGGAAGTGGAGAGGGAGAACTTGTGCATAAACTGGCTACTGGAAGACACTGCAGCAATTGCAGGAATTTAGCTCATATATGAGCTGAGATGCAAAATATGTGCACTGTATGCATAAAAACATATTTTGGTGGATTTTTTAATTGGAAATTAATTAAGTGAAATATTTGTCAGATTTGTGAGGAAGATACATTTTTGAGATTTGGGTCAGACAGAAAATGTTTTGCGGTATTGTATAAATTGCTTGTCTTTTTATGTGAAGATGACAAAACTAGAGAGATTTGAAACCGACTGCACAATGCTAAGTAGTTTTATTGGGGACCGTTTTTCATTCCCTAGAATCTAGTAGCCGACATTATTATTGTCAATTTACATAAAAAGACCTTGTTGTTTAGTTCAAAATTTAATCTTTTATACAAAACTCAAATATTTGAACTAGTGCAGAGTTAGAAGAAGTCTATGGGTGAAGTTTTAACTAGACTTGCAGATCCTACGATAGCACAAACCATCGAAGGTCAGTGATAATATTTGCCAAGCCATCGATAACTATCGATAGTTTTTGATAGAAAGTTTATCTCAGACAAATATGCTTAATAATGCAAAAATTTCATGTTTTTAATTGTAAAACGACACTTAAACTCAACAAAAAAAGGTTACAGGATCTTGAAACTGAACAATGTCTATAATAATCCAAAGTTTGGTTTGGCTGGCTTGAGGTCATTCGTCTCATTCGAAAATGAAACGGCTTTTTCAATCCTACTGAAATAAAAGTCTATGGCGGAAAGGGATTACTTGAAATGTTATTGCAGTTTTCTCTCAAAAAGGAAGTATACAATTTTCTTTGCTCACTTCAAGTATTGCGAGGTAATTTTCAAACCTTCGCTTGTTCATGAGCCCTTTGAGGTAAGATGAATCTATCATCAGCTATAATGATCACCATAGGCCGACTTTTTTTTTAAAGTATCTCCGAAAACCAGCTCAAAATGACTGAATTTGCAATACTTTTGAATGAAATCATACCAAAAATTTATGATTTTTTGTTCTTTCTTAACTTTAAGAGTTTGAATACATTTCTAATATTATTATATTTTTATGGTTCGGGTTAACTAAAACTCGAGAAAACTCGGTTTCTTGGCCCACTACAGCTTAAATAATATTGACTCTCTCTTAAAGCAGGTGGGAATTTCTCCCTAGAAATTAAGCAAAGTGTATTAGGACTTTAAAGCAGCGGTGGGCAAGGTCCCATTGCTCCGAGACCGCTTAGTCTCTCTGACGAAGCAATTGAGCGATAGAGACATATGGGTCATTCTTTTCCAACTCGAACGGTTTCCGAACTCACCATTTTTGATTTGAACCAAATTTTTTTCGAAACTAGATCTCGACATGCCCACCAAAACTTAATTTGCAGTTTTGCCCAAATATTTTTTGTTAATTTTAAAAACAATTTCATAAATCGCAAAAAGCAAAAAGTGAAAAAAAAGATTATTTTTTTAAATTTATTTCTCCGCTTGTGATTATCGGACAGGTCTCGGATTGATATTGCTGAATAGTATTTCACTGCACCTACTAAGATCTTATTTTAATAAAAATTTTCATTACTTAATAATATTAAATAATTGTTGCTAAAACTTACATATAATTTTCTCTCAGTGTTAACCACCATGATATAGCTTTTAAGAATATACAATTTATTGCCCTAGGCATAACCTAAATTACGATACCTTCCAAAAGTTGGAGACTTTTATAGTTAAAAAGATATTAATTAATGAAGTTATAAACAAATTAAAATATGAACTAATAAAAAAATTCCCCACATAGTCAGTTTCAAAGCTATATTAATGAAACTTGACAAGTGGTCTTTATATTTATTAATCTTTGCAAAAATGTCAACATCAGGCAGATCGGACGTCTATATCATTTAGCTCCCATAGGAATGATCGGCCAAAAATTGTTTTTATGGTTTTTTGCAAAATTTTGAGACTAGAACTCACAAAACCATAAAAAACAATTTTTTGCCGATCATTCCTATGGGAGCTATATGATATAGACGTCCGATCATACCAATGTATTTCACATATCTTTTCATATGCCCATAATGTTGATCACTTTACAATAACAATCTATCAATTACAGACATAATGTACTCTGCATAGCTGTTTTAAGAATATATTTGAACTTTCAATTTAAGTGTAAGTCAGATTTAAATTTAGTTTAATATTCCAACTTGATTTAAGTCCAACCTTTTGGTTTCTTAATACCCTTCCTAATGTTGACTTCTGTGTATGCACTGAACTAGTGCAAGATTTTTTAAGATAGTACTGAAAACAGGGATGGAAGTTGCAAGGAAATGAGTACTGATTCGGTTCAGCGGTAAGAGCAGCTTTTTAAAACTCCGGTTTGGTTCATGACTTGGTTTTTGCGGTTCCAAAGATGTCAACTTACCCATTGTGATACATTTTAATTTTAAATTATAAATTTCAACTTGATTTAGTCAGCTTCTACTTACTTCTTCTGCACACACTTTGTTTCCACGCACTGCCAACTTACTGCTGCTATTTATAGCCTACTTTATTATAAATAATATTCATCACTTAACATCCGTTAATTCCTTTCGTTTAATACCTAATGGCCAGGAAATGCTGTGTGGCTGCTTCCTCGGACAAAAACTAAAAATAAAATCAAATATATTTTCAAAATTTCAAATCACAATTTATTCCCCGCCACAGAACCAGTTTCTCTTTATTGCCAGTGGCTTGCGCTCTTGCGCTGACTCTTTCGCTTTTCTCTCTGGCCATCTCTCTCAGTTGCTTTGGCCGGCCTGAGCAGAGCAACCAATGCACCACCAAAATACACTGCTCATTGGTCTCTGTGCTCTTGTAACGAACAGTTGGCGCTATTCTCAACGGAAACTGAATTCAAAAACAGAAATTCAGCCGCCAGCAATTTCAATAATTCGCGCTAGCGACAAATCTCACTCACGTTTCGCTACCCCAAGATCGTGTGCAGCCCGAAAGGCAGGAAAGTCGACTCGAGTGGAGTGTGTGTGAATGTGATTTGGAAAAATTTGAAAAATCCAAAAAAGAAAAATTCATTTAAACCAACAAAAGTGCTGACTATGCTGGCCGGAAATTGGGACGCTTCAACTTAATTACTCGGCAATAATTTTTGTAAAATCACAAAGAATAATAAACAAGCATACGAACAAGACGTGTGACATAGTTTTCCAGCTGGATTTGCTACCAATATTTTATTTGTACAAGCAGTATCGAGTGTTAAGCGGTTGCGGCAGCATAAAAATAATCCCACCGAAATTATAATGATGATGATGATGTCTAGCAGAGCTTTCCTTATAGCTGGTCTTTTTGGGATCGTGTGTCTGTCCATGGGTAAGTAAGTGGGGCTGGAGCTTATGCAATTATGAGTTCAACATAATCTAATCGTCGAAAACCTTTTGAACTGACATCTCTAATCGCAATGCATCAGATTCGGAATGCACTAAATGGAAAAATATAAGTTCTTTTTTTTTTGTGTGTAAATAGAAATGATTGTTTGAGAGTGTGAGTTTGTGTTTGCTTTTATATGACCTACATTGCTTCTTTGAGGGTAATTTGATTTATAAAAAATTGTGTGATTTAGTCTATTATATTATTCTTACTTAGGGTTTGAGTTTGCGAGTGGAAAGTTGGTAAATTTGGAATCATATAGAAACGAATAGTCCGAAAGGACCCTTTGTTAACACCTTATCCAGCATTAATCAAACCTTTATTTTATAATAATAAAACCAAGAAGACATAAATTGATGATTCATTAATCAATTCCCTAATTCATGAATCACTGATGTGATTTTTTGGGGGATTTTGCAGATATTTATTCTAAGACAAATGCCAACCGCCTGATTCATCTCAGTTGACATTTGTCAAAACGAAATTCCTTTGTAAAACCAGCTTCACTTTACAAAGTTAATAATTTATATATATAATTTCTCAAACTTGCAGTAAACTCAAACAATTTATTAAAGGCCTGTCACATTAATTCAGTTATTTATCATTGATCAATCTCAAGCTGCCTTCATTCATTCATTGGCATTCATTCAATAGAAGGAAGTGAGTATGGCAATTTCTATTGCATATCGGTTACGGCTGTTAATTATATGCCAGAGGTGCCACAGCCACAGAGACAAAAGCCTCACGTCCAAAGGAAATGAGCAACAAACAAATAAGCAAATAAATTCTATTGATCATCCCATTATACCAGACACCAGGTAGCAAAAGATCACTGCAAAATCGTTGAGTATAGCGAGAAGGGGTCGGTCTTGTATTAATTAGCCCCTCAACTCACCACAGAGGTTGTGTGTTTCCTTTTACTCTAAGTAAGCGTGGCGAAGTAGAAGCGTGAGAACAATGTTTGATACAAAATTTAAGAAAAAGGGGCGCCCAGTTACCTCACCAGTAACCCTATTTGGCATCCATAAACAATGTGATTATAATCAGTTTGATTTCATTTGAGCAGGGATGCAATATATATGCGCAAAAACTAATTCTCCAGAGAGCTTGATTTGTGTCAAAAAAGGGGCGTCAGTGGGATCTGCTGTTTTTGTTCACACTTGCCTTACAAATGTTTATGTGATAATGAAAAACAATGTATTTGTAGATGGCCTGATGAGTTGCTAAGTAAACAGATCAGCTCAATGAGAGTAAACTTTGGTTGGGTATGGAATATTAACATCATGTATATTTATTAAGATCTACAAAGAAAAATCTTTGAGTTTTATTGTTCACCGTGCAAAAATTACTAAAACTTGCTTAGGAGTAAGTGTTTTTTATGGAACTACTAAGTCGTATACCAACTTTTTTAGAATAATCTGCAATGATTCATCAAAATCGACTAAATTTTATAATACCTAATGTAAACCTTTAGTTTGCGTATCTTAAGCCTACATTTTATCAATGGTTAGGGTATGCAAATTTAAGTCTTAAGGTTTTTGGGCAAAGCTTTCAGTTCAAACCTTAGTTCAGCCCATAATACAACAATAAAGGTAGGTTGCTTACAGTGTGCGCCCTCAGCCAAGTACTTAAAACGTTCAGTGTTTCGCATACCTCGCGTTTTGAGGTACCTTAAGCGACTTACCTTCCTTGTTGTATCATGGTTCAGGCCCATGTTTTTAATACTAATAGAATATTTTACAGTATTATTTCCTTATTTTTAAGTATTTTAATTTGGTTTTATAGTTCAAGTAATTGTTTGACTATAATACTTCATAGATCAGATCACATAAGCTTTAAGTTGAAAAATCCCCATAAGGGTGCAGCTTTAAGCTATTTACATATTCCCTGTCAATGTTAACAAAGGCTCTAGGATACTTTTATGCATTTACTCCGACTCTTTATCGACCAGATATTCCAACACCCCTAGCCAGTTTGTCAGATCTGAGAAAGTCTATTATTTATGTTGAACCCAAGCGAGACATAAGGTTCGGAACAGGTTAGCACACTTGGTTCTGTTCAAGGTTGTGGTCATTGTTTGAAAAAGGCGCAGTTCCGTGCTCAAGCCGGTTCCTTACAAAACCGGCTTGCCAAAAATGATCGATGCTATCATAATATCATATTAAAATAATTTTAAAATTTGTTAATCAAATCATTCTAAGGAAGTAAGAAAGTCGGTCAAGCCCGACTGTAAAACAGTCCGGTACCTCTCCAAGCTTGTATTCATCTCAGAAAGTGTTAAGGTGAGTAAAGTGCTGCCCATTGCTGTTCCAACCGGTGCTGCCCAGCATACATGTTTTTGTTTCCCCATAGATTGACTACCGTGCATCCGATCTGCACCATTCCAACTGCGGAACAACAAATAAAACTGATAACTAAATAGGTCCAGAAGGTACAAACTTTCTATCTATAAAAGTGTGGTAGTTATCGCGTTTTTTCTAAATTGTGGGGGAGGAGGAGGCGTGGCAAATATTGAAAATAAACTCGATTTGCCTGGAATTATTTGAAGTTTTCGATCCATACTTGTTCAACCTACATCTCAGAGATTTTGCCATTCATCCAGACAGATAGACTGTCAGATGGATATGATATATATAAGGTTGTCAAAAAAGTCTTGCGGTATTTCCGCAAGCTTGTCTTTGCAAGCGCGTAGTTCTAGTTGTATTCGTCGAATCGGTTCACGCTAGAGCTTTTTGGAAAGCTCTTTTCACGCGCTAACACGTGTTTGATTTATTGTTGTTTGTTTTTAGTCGTTCGTGAGTTATAGCGTCGCAAACATGGAGCAAAATAAAGAGAAAATACGGCATATTTTACAGTACTACTACGATAAAGGCAAAAATGCATCTCATGCTGCCAATAAAATTTGTGCAGTTTATGGACCCGATACAGTTTCCATTTCCACCGCACAACGATGGTTTCAACGTTTTCGTTCTGGTGCAGAGGTGATCGAAGATGCGCAACGGTCCGGAAGGCCTTTGGTGGAAATTTGCAATAAAATCGCTGAATTGATCGAAAGAGACCGGCATAGTAGCAGCCGTAGCATCGGCCAAGAGCTGGGCATGAGTCATCAAACCGTTATAAACCATTTGAAGAAGCTTGGATTCAAAAAGAAGCTCGATGTATGGGTGCCACACGACTTGGCGCAAAAAAACATTTTGGCCCGTATGGATGCATGCGAATCGCTTCTGAATCGCAACAAAATCGACCCGTTTTTGAAGCGGATGGTGACTGGCGATGAAAAGTGGGTCACTTACGACAACGTGAAGCGCAAACGGTCGTGGTCGAAAAGCGGTGAAGCTGCCCAGACGGTGGCCAAGCCTGGATTGACGGCCAGGAAGGTTCTTCTGTGTCTTTGGTGGGATTGGCAGGGAATCATCCACTATGAGCTGCTCCCCTATGGCCAAACGCTCAATTCGGACCTGTACTGCCAACAACTGGACCGCTTGAATGCAGCACTCATGCAGAAGAGGCCATCTTTGATCAACAGAGGACGAATTGTCTTCCATCAGGACAACGCCAGGCCACACACATCTTTGGTGACGAGCCAGAAGCTCCGGGAGCTCGGATGGGAGGTTCTTTTGCATCCACCGTATAGTCCGGATCTCGCACCAAGTGATTACCACCTATTTCTGTCCATGGCGAACGAGCTTGGTAGTCGGAAGTTGGCCACAAGAGAGTCCTGTGAAAATTGGCTCTCCGAGTTTTTTGACAATAGGGAAGCGAGCTTCTATAAGAGGGGCATAATGAAGTTGGCATCTCGTTGGGAACTCGTCATCGAACAAAACG